>JAJJWW010013935.1:0-383641 GCA_023531295.1 Papaver armeniacum
ATTGAGACTCATGTATCTAAGCATAGGCTCATGCCATAAAACCTCGATCGAAAGTCTCTCGGAGAAGATGTAGATGTGTAGTTTCCCGGTGAGCCAGCGACACATCTCATATTGTATAGAATCGCAAGATTGGAAGGCTCATGGATATGTGCGCTGGTATAGAGCAATAACGTTTTCGGATGTAACAGGTTTCCCTAAGCTGTAAAGAGAATGTGACACTCTGACAAGTTCATGTTTCTGGCTTGTGAGGAATAATTAGTGCTCTGGTAAACCTTGCTAGTATAGAGGCCATCGATTGAGTATCTCTGTCGACGAATATCGGCAATATTCTCGATTCTTAGTTATATTCGTCCACTTCAATTATTGGTTCTTCTCATTGAGAATTCACGGGTTAGTGACAATTCAACGAAGCAGGCATCTGAGCATCGAATAAGCCTTGACTAAAAATGGTGCAAGTGTGTAGCAATAATGCACATACCGGCATTTAGTTGCAAGCGAGCATTTCAAATATGAATGAGCAGTGAACCTGTACCAAAATAGGAAGGAAAATAATAATAATAAAATATTACTTAAAGCGCCGAGAGGCCCAGGCTCATCGGCTGGCGGTCATGCGCTGACTGATCCGCCCAATTTTATATTTTGTCATATTTTATTATTTTCTGTGATCTACCGTGAAAAATTCTCTCGTTCGAGCAAATCTCCTTCGTTTCAAGGAAATTCTCTAATCTCTTGATTTTATCAAAGAAATAATATAGTTAGAGGAAGGTGTCGCGAGGACCGAGCACCCAGTGGTAAGCCGTGCCCTAACACCAGTGGCGGGTCCACTGCCTCACGTCCCCATTATTTTATTATTATTTCTCTCAAGTTATGAAAACTCCCTTGTGATTTCATGAATTTTCCTAAAACCATGAAAATTCCTAATTTTTCATGAATTTCTCTAAAATCATGAAAAATATTATAAAATTAGGAAAAACTCGTGGGGCCGAGGCTCCTGGCCAACAGAGCCATGCCCTAGCCGGGTCCCACACGCATATTATTATTTTATTGTTTGTTGTTTGTTTTCTTGATTCCGTGAGCTCCACATGGAGTCCAACAAAATACCTTGGTTTCAACAAATCTCTTTGATTTTATGAAAATTCCCTAAAATCATGAAAAATTACATAAAATTGGGAAGTACCTGGAGGTAGTACTAGTTAGTAGTGAGCTGTGCCTTAACCATTCTTAGGTCCCACACTCCATCATTCCTATTTTATTATTATTATTTATCTCCCTGCGTCTCCTTGGAAGTTCCCTAATTTAAAGTAAAACTCTCCGAGTTTCATGGAATTTCCCTCCATCCCGAGAGAAAGTACATAAATTACATAAAGGCGGGAAAGTGTGGGACCGTGCTTATCAATAGTAAATGTACCTGGCCATTAATTAAGTCCCTTTGTAAAAAATTCCTGTTTTATTTATGATGTTCATCATCTCATGTATTTTCTAGTTTGAAGCCGGGATTACGCATATTTTTCTCGGAAATGTTGATCAATCATCGGAAAATACTAAAACTCTCGGGAAGTAGGAACATGGACACTATGGTGACGAGCCGCTCCATGAAGCCGACCAAGGGTTTCTCTAAGGCTGCAAATATCCGGTCCCACATGCTAATGATTTTGCCCTAATTTGCTCAATTGCTCATATTAGGTTCAAACTTCTTACAAACAATTAATTCCAGCAGAAAGGCCTCCATTGGTCCCACGACCTGGGCGGTCTAGGCCTCACAGTGAGTTCTAAATGTCTTCTTTGGATAGGTTTATTTGTAGCTCTGCGAGCATTATTTCAATAAATGATTAAACCGGCATTTAATCATTCTTTCGTGGTCCTCGAGAGACTTTGGTATTTTGTTAAATTGAGCATACGAAGCACATGGTGAACTTATCTCTCCCATGTAGGCTGGTCCACATACAGTTGATTTGCAATAAATCATCATTTTGATCAAATTAGGTTTGAATTCGTATCATAAGCATGATTCTTAAGCGATTGAATACTCGATAATTTTATGTTGATTCCATGATCAACATTTTTATTTATTTTGCTTTCGACCATTGATGGTATCTTAAATTAATATTTTATTTGGTCGTACTACCAACGATCCATCGAATGAGAAACATTAAGCTCGAGGCGAAAATATTTGCCCGAATCATCATTATTTGCTGATTCAAAGTGTGGTTCAACTATCAATATTCAATAATTTACTTATACGGCTTGCTGTGTCAACATAATAATACCTCGTGTGTGGAACATATTTAACTCATGAGTTTGAGAACGTTACGCAAATCATGTTTTAACGGCCAATACATGGACTCATCGTCTCATAAAGTCGGCAAGCTGACTTCACAAATCACGAGATTTCAATAGTATCACATGGGGGATATTAACTTGTGGTTTGGTAGGTCTCACGGCATGTGTTCACCCACGATGAGAATGTGAACAAGTCGTGTAATCATTGGAAAAGTCGGCAAAGTAGTGGGTGGAAAATTAGCAAGTCTGCACGATGAGCAATGGTTTTAACGATTTCCCACTTCCCCACTCTCTGATTCCAATGGCCTCACACTTCATGGGATCATGAGTCATTTCCTTTACGACATTATAAAATGCTTCAGATCCTTATTGAAAAGACAAGATTCAAACACTCGAACATTCGTCTAAAAGAATTCTCGGCAAGTTAAATGCAGACAAATCTGCGTCTACCACGAACTCATCGTCCCTGACATTCACTCTCAATTGAGCAATTTAATTGTCCGGAGCATTCTTACGCTGAATTCACAACCACCTTCTGTCGGATGCATTGATCTCACGCATTTCTCAGTTCCCTCCTACGAATCCTTGTCCTCTCTTGTGGCCGAATTGACTGCGTGGCCATTATTTCTTGGTTTAAGTAGGAGTCTTACGAATTGATCTGAACTTAAAGCACTCCGTTCTTGCGGTGCATCTGTGCTTGAGGTTCAACATTTCCTTTCAGATGTCGCGATATTCTGATCCTACAAGACAGTTTCACCCCTGAAGGCCGCGACTAAGATTCCTACACAGCAACAAGAAGCTGAAGAGGCTTCTCTAACCTTCCCATTTTCGATTGAAGAGGTAATCGAACTCCTAGAAACGTGGATTCAAGATGGCGTCATCAAGCTACCTCCTATCTTCCTCCAACCGAAGAAGAAATGGCAAATCCCAAATATTACCGTGACTGTAGGTTCGTCAATCACCTCACCAGCGATTGCAACAAATTGAAGCATATTTTCAAAGAAAAGGTGGATGTAGGAGAACTTTAACTAAGCACTGAGGGAGTCCACAGAGATCCTCTTCCCGTTAGGAGCTGCATGATTTCTGGGGACTCTGTCTACAAAACTGTACAGTCCATGATAAAGCATTTATGTGAGATTCTGTACTTCCCTTAGGCGCAGCGTCAAGACATATTTGCAGCCCTCAACCATGTTATATCAGGCAAGCAACAATAGGTGAGCTTCCAAACGCATGAAATCAGGGAGGATCCGCTTCACAAAAAAAAAAGGGAAAATAAACTCACATACGCTGAGTTATCAATCCTCCCTGCCAATCCATGGTCGTAGCCACCACTCGCCCCTCCCAAGATTTGTGCCCGTAGTCATCACTCGTCCATGTCAAGGATCGTGACCGTAGCCATCCAAGCTCCATCCAACCTATTTTGTTCCCACGAAAACGCAGTCTCTTCTGATCACAATTGCTGCCAAGAACTATTGTTGCTCGTTTGTTGATACCAGTCAGAGCTTTACCATGACAACAACAACTATGGATAAAGGTAATCCGAACTTCTGCATATTTTATTTTCTCATGGAGGAAGTAATAGGGTCACCAGTACGGAGGAAAGATGGTGATATCTTTATTATGGTAAACCCACCGACCATACACGATAGAATCACGTAAACCACACTTGGGGACTGAGGCTCAACACGGAATCCCTTCACTGTCAAGGACCTCTTCAACTCAGAAGAGACGGTCAACCAAGAAATCGTGACAGGGTCACCACTCTTCGAAGATGTAGTGTGAGGGTATCATCACCTCCCTGTCTGGATGGCGCCTAACCAACAAGCAGTATTTGGCTCAGCCATCCATAAGCGTTGTTGATGAAGAATCAAAGAGGAAAGTCGCGCCTCAGCAAGCCACACATACCAACCGCATCATGCCTGCCACATCACCTACTCAGAACTCAGTGTCGCCTACCCAAGGCCTGCACGAAGCTGCGCATCAACAACCACATCGCCGACGAAGTCAGATTCGGTGTTTATAGATTTCCAATTTCCTATGGAAGGGGTGCATGGGCTGCCAAAAGTTTGGATACAATACAGATCTATCAAGTGCGACTCCCGCACATTGATCAATAAGTGACGAATCCAAAAGATTGCCGCCTTTTTCAGTTCGTCAACCACTTTACCAGCATATGCAATAGAAGTACATCTTTCAGGAGAAAATAGTCTCAGGATAATTACACTTGGGGACTGCCAGCACAGGATGCCTTCACGTCCCTCAACCAGGTTATTTCTGATATCAGTATCATCACTGTCAAAGCTTTACGAGCTGCAGGAATTTCTCAACATGAAGCCGTACACGTGCATCAAAGACTCCAAAAGTACGCCGCAGAGATATTTTCACATATCCGGCCACGCCATCGGATCTAGCACGCATCTACAACTTCTTACAAGAACGCATTGTATTCCACTCAAAAAGTACAGCTCTAGTAACCAAACAGAAGTGTAGTTGGGGACTGCTCATCGCATCCCATTCCATACAACAATCCAAGATTCAGAAGATGATTCAAAGTATGTCGCTTGGAACGAATTCCTTGAAGACTTGATAGCGGCATGTCGGCAACGGAACGCCTCTCAGCTCGTCTACTTCACTCAACGGCTCCGGAAGATTTTGCCCATACAAACCTTCCAAGCATATCATCATCACAATCAAAAAGGCAAGAACATGCATATGAGCTAAAGAGTCAGAATAAATACAATTTCGTGCCAGTCGATGCTCGGGAGTTTAAAGAACATTTTAATTGCGACTCAACAGTCCAGACACCAAACAACTTAAGTCAAGGCATCTTGCAACTGAGCGCAATGGAGTTTGGCAAATTTTGAAATCCACTGGAGAGGCCAGATGCTCATTTTCTAGAGACAGAACCTTATTACACATTCCAGAGAGGATCGATGGAGTTCACTCAGGATTTGATGAAATTTCAAAACCGTAGAAGTTATACGTACAACTAAAGTTCATACTTGCAAAAAGAAGAAAGAACGAGATGTACTTACCTTGCCGCTGACGATTGGCACGCTTGTGATGGAGCTGCTGACAGTGACAAAGAGGAGTCGGATGTTGCAGATGAAAGCACGGAGCCGAACGAGCAACAAAAAACAGAAGAGGGTCGATACCCCTTTTTATACGAACAGAGTTTCTAGAGTTCGAACAGAAGAAGTATTCCTTCTTGCTCCATGAATGGGAATAGATGGCTGGGCGCACCGCAATCATACCCCATAGATGAGCTAGCAACACGCTACTACAAAGGCCACTGGCGCGTGATCCCACTGCTAAAGGACGATTAGGATTTTCCTGGTAATATCTACCTGCTTGTCTTTTCAATATTTAATTTTATCTGTCACCATCTAATGCTTACCCCGCAACAATATCACTGTTACGTGCTAAGCAGGGGACTTAATGTTGATGGTGGTTTTTAGTATACTGCAAAAACTGTAAAAGTCTGCCTACATGACCCAGCATCAGAAGTAGTAGACCTTGATATGTCTATATTCCGCAAGGAATTTGAAGAATATATCAGAATCTGATGAGTGCCTATGTCTCTCTTCACATTATATTGAAACTCAAGCTCCTAGATGAATTGTTCACTAGTATAGAGCCTAATGAGTATTTAAACTCCTAGTTGCATTACTCACTAATGACGGAGCCAGCCGAGTATTCATTCTATGCTATGTTCCCAGCCGAACTCTTGATTTTGACATGACATGACAATTAATGTTCGCTCGCAACTGAGTAGCATGAATTTCCCGAAGTGTCAGGATTAGGATATGCATGGAAATACTCAATTAGAGGCACGTGAAGTTATTGTTAGAGTACTTCTCGGTCGAACTCGCATGCGTTGCTATCTCAAGCATGTTTGTCAATGTTAGTGATCAAAACTATAAGTCTTAATTTCTAGTCTACTTATAACTAAGTCTCGGACTAGGATAAAAAGTGTAGTTGAGCTCAAGACTCCATGGTGATCATCATACAAAGACGAAGAACTACTCAAGGAACTGGTGGAACTTCATCGACTAAAAGGTATGTGGAGACTTGAACTTATCTATCACTCAAAAGTCTATCTACTCTATCTCCTATCTTGAGACAAAAGTCGTATTGCTATATATACTTTGATTATACACATTTGCTATTTCGAGCCGAGTTTATCTCGCTTATCTGTTTCTCGAAATATATGTTGGTAAGCTTTCGCTTTGGCCAAGTTCATCTTTATCTTTACTAGTGACGAAAGTCATATTAAGTTTCAATTACTTGAAAATTGCTTTTCCGAAAAATGGTTTGTGAACAACAACTATATAACATCCTCTAAGAATGTTTCAATGATTGAAATGAGAGTTTAGAATATATAACCATAGTTGGATATAAACATTGTGTGATAACTCATACGTGTGTAAGTCCTTATTCCTTGAACCAAAGTATGCGTACTTTGCTGCTCAGGAAAACCGGAACTAAATTCCACGTACCAGTACGCGCACCATCGGAAGTTCACGTCCCGAGAAAATCTGCTAGAGTTTGTGAACTGAAAACAAACTTATTCCGGGTACTTAAGTCCGCGTACCAGTATGCGTACTTAAGTTGGTTATTTTCTAAAAACGATTATTCGTGAACTTAAACTTATATAAACTAAGGAATGCATATTTGCAAACCGTGGCTATAAAGTTCATGAATCGATGCGAGTGAATCAAATCGTTTTTGCTTCGATTGTGTCTTGTATACTTCTAAAGATCTAAGCAATTGAACAACTCTCTAACTAGTTCATTTGAGTCATTTGAACTAGTTATGGTAAAGAAGAATATGGTTGATATGAAAGTGCTCATATGGCTAACCATTTGGTTAACTGCTGTTGAACCAACTAAGTGTACATGTTTGGGTACGGTTACACAAACCTAAATAAAGGTGCATTTCATTTGTGTGTAACAAGCTAAGTTTCGATCTAACGGTTGAAAGATATTAGCTTGAATCTAATCAGGTTTTCATCTAACGGTCAATATTGAATGCTTTGTTACCAAGGTAACTTAGATTGCAAACCCTGATTTGAAAGACTATATAAATGACAACCCTAGCAACTGGGAAACCTAATCCCCACACCTCATGTGTGATACTAGTTGTATAAGCTAGAGTCGATTCTCCTTTAACCTTAGGTTTCTACCGAGACCCTGTAGGTTAACGACTTGAAGACTTCATTGGGATTGTGAAGCCAGACCCAACTATTTTCTTTGTAGTTGCGTGATCTGATCTTGTTGTTTCTATCGTACTAAAAATAATCGTAAGATTGGCTTGAGATTGATTTCTCCGATAGGCAAGATTAAAAGAAGTCACAAACATCTTCGTCTCATCGTTTGTGATTCCGTAATATCTTCTTTCGCTAGTCGATTAATATTATTGTGAGGTGATTGATAATTCTAGGTTGTTCTTCGGGAATATAAGTCCGGGTTATCAATTGGTTCCTGTTCACCTTGATTTATCAAAAGATAAAACAAAAACTCGTAGGTATTTCTGTGGGAGACAAATTTATTTATTACCGTAGACTTTTATGTGTGATACAGATTTGTTTATTAAAGTCTTCGACTTTGGGTCGTAGCAACTCTTAGTTGTAGGTGAGATAATCTAAGGGAATCAAGTGCATAGTATCCTGCTGGGATCAAAGACGTAAGGAGCGCAACTGTACCTTGAATCAGTGTGAGATTGATTGGGGTTCAACTACAGTCCAGACCGAAGTTAGTTTGTAGTAGGCTAGTGTCTGTAGAGGCTTAATACAGTGTGTGTGTTCAATCTGGACTAGGTCCCTGGGTTTTTCTGCATTTGCGGTTTCCTCATTAACAAAACTTCTGGTGTCTGTTTTATTTCTTTTCCGCATTATATTTTGTTATATAATTGAAATATCACAGGTTGTGCGTTGAATCGAATAATTGTGAAATATAACCTTTGGTTGTTGATTGAAATTGATTGATCGTTGAATATTGGTCTTTGGTACCGTTCAAGTGATTTCTCTTGTATTCAATTAGACTCGCAGATTTCTATTTGCTTGAGTAAGTATTGAATCGAGAAAGTGAGATATAACTCTTTGATATACTTTTATTAAGATTGAGTATGGATGTCTAGTTGATTCTCTTAAAAGTATATTGGAGTTAGTCCATACAGATTGCTAAGCGAAATATTGGGTGTGGTTGTTAGACCCCCTCTTTTTCAGTTATGATGCCCTCTGAAACATAATTAGTGATTTTGTATGAGCACACAAAATTCACCAAAAAATTGATTGGTTTTGCGGCAACCCGCAAAATTCAGTCTTTTAACCTAATTTTATCAATTTGCAAAAATTAGGTTTTGCGCCCTGCGCAATATCTCGAACCCTATTGGTCAAGACCAAACCTATGTAAGCTAGGAAATCAATCATCCATGGAGCTAGTAGGAGCAAAGTCCTACCAGAAATCAGAAAACAAGAAATAATGAAGAGCTACGGCAAATAGGAGTAGCAGCAAGAGGAGGCGTGGCCTCGCCACTTGGCCAACCGATTTGCCTCAGCAGGCGCCACCTGTGGCCGGCTAGCCACACTCCATGTTGCTGCTTACCGGCCCCTTTCCCATCGACCAATCTGATCGCTTTAAACCCGCCACATGCAATTTTAAATAAAGTTGGAAATTGGTTGGTCGATACGCCTAATTCCTTAAGGAATCTAATCTAGGATGCCCATGTCAGTCTCAAAAACATTCACGACTACACGATTTGGCCGACCAACCTAATGAGTTTGGCTTTCTCCCAATGAGATCAAGCAAACTCCATGATGTCCACCGGCAGGCCCACTATCATTCCAGCCAATCGGAATCCTCCTAGCCCGCCAGCAACATCCTTGATCGCTAGCCAGAGCTAGGCTAGTGGCGCTGTTGAAAAGAAGTTCAATGAGTTAAGACTGGCCATGACGGTCTCAAACTCATCGCATCCGTCCAACTTAGCCAGCCTAGTTGGATGGCTTAGATTTTGTTTTAAACGACCAATGAAGTGCCGGTATGCTCGCCAGCAACCCATCTCCATCCCTGGCCAGTGGAACTACCCACGATATGCCAAGAGCACATCAAACCGATTTCTCAAAGTAGGCTAGCCGCGCGGGTTACAAAACCCTAATTCATGTTAAGCAGCGGTATATTACTGCCGAGAAACGATCTCGGTCGTCCAACTTCGCCAGCCGAATGGACCGGCCTAGATTCAATCTTGATTAACGGGCAAGGTGCAGATACGCTCACCAGCGGCCCAGCTATTGTGCTGGCTGGGCGAACAACTCCCACCACGCGCCAACACCAAAAAATGTTGTCCCAAAATAGGTTGGCCACACGGTTTTTAAACCTAAATTGAATCTACGACATCCATTAACCGCCGCAGATCATCTCGGCCGCCCAACTTCGCCAGAAGAATTGGCCGGCCTAACTCCTATTTAAGGAGCCAACAAGATGTGGCCATGATCAACGACCACTCCCCTTCCATAAGCCTCAATCGGCCAATCCACGACTTGCCCATATGGCTCCCAAACGATTGTCTAAAAGGAGCTAGTCGCGCTGCTTACATAAATTTTAAGGCAGCCATTAACTGCCGCAAATCATCTCGGTCGTCCAACTTCGCCAGCCTAATTGACTGGCCTAGATTAAATCTTAGGCGGCCAATAAGATGTCACCATAGTCGCTAGCCATCACTTTCTTATAGAGACCGACCGGCCTGTCTTTGGCGCGCGTGAATGGCTCCTAATAGCTTCCTGAAAATGGCTGGTCATGCTCCTTTAAGACATTAAGCTCCGTGACTGATTTAAGCGAGATTTATACAACGATGCTTTACATGCATCAATTATTTTGAGTTGCTTACATAAAAGCGATGCTTTACATACATCAAATACATACGATATTTTACGAATATCGGCTTCACAAATAACTCTGTTATTTAACCTAATAGTGTCACATGCTATTCTTTGCAGCAAGTCTCATGACTTGGCTCGTCATACATGACTACCCGCCACCTAGCTTCCGCGTGGTTGGTCAGAATAATTAGGCAGGACCCGGCAACTTGCTACATATTTTCTATAAAATACTCGAGATATCAAACGTGTCACAAACTGGGGGATGTTCATCAAGGTATTGGTCTGGTGGTTTACAGCGTGCGGCGTGCAACACGCCCATTATAAGAAAGTGTCAGGAAAGGCGGACAGTTAGTGGCAGCAGAGAAGTAATGGGTGTAAACTAACCGTCTTCTCTCATAGTAAGACGTGGTTTTCAGCATTTTTACACGATCCCCACTTCTCCATCACTCAACTACTTCCACTTCCTATGAGATCAGGGTGCGTTCAACTATGACTTATTATATAAATAGGTTTTCAACCTATTTGAACCAACAACAGAGTTTTGGTTAACCACATAAGTATCCAAAAATTACCAAAGAACTTACAGCTTGCATTCCGCAAGCGAGTTCCACATTCTGATACAAGTCATAAAACAACCACACCTTCAGAGTTAACCATTTTTATCTCAAAACCTTCTTCGCTTCCCTCCCTAAGATTAACCCTTCTCCTTCACTTTGTGACCGAAGCAAGGTTGGAACGACCATTTCTTAGTTTTGGCCAGAATTGTACAGATTGATCTCTCGAATCTAAAGTACTCCCGTGCAGTGTATTTGTTTTGTAGGATCAGAATATCGCAACACCAAGACCCTTGCGAAATCCATAAACGACACACTGCGAAGATATCGCAGATGGGTAATATAAGTGACGCAACGGATGACGACAGCCTGAACACGAAAAGATGTGAAGACCTGGAGAGATTTAGGAGTGTTGCGAAATTTAACATTTGAATACTTGCGAGAGTGTCGCAAGTCAGATCCGAAAATAAAGGGCAGCTTAGATGTCATCCACTATGTAATGTCCTATATAAAGAGACGAACAAGCTTAAGAAAAGGGGGAGATCTTTTTAGACGAGAGAGAAAGTTTTGAGGAGAGAGAAAGTCTATAGTAGCAATTATATTCTTGATTTCATTTCCTTCTTGTAAAATTTCTAACTCAATTAATAAAAAGATTGATTGTTGATCTTAAATATGTGTTAAATATTACGAATTCTTGTGAGGTGTGTATTGTAGGATTTCCTGCAATTACATATGGCGCTAGAAACAGGGGTTGAAGATTAAAGATTAGAGATTGTTGTTAAGATTGTTCAAATCAAGAAGACGATGAAACAAATTGATAAATCAGTTAAAGTAGAGAAAATTAAAATCAAGGAACGTAATAGAAAGTTGGAATGTAGCTTGATTACAAAAACAATGATTAATGAATTCCATGAAAATATCAGAGGGGGAATACATAAACGAGATTTTGAAGGAAAGAAAATCGTGACAACGGAGAAAGCGTCACCCTTGAAAGATTGGGAAAAACAGAAGATTACATTCACAGCAGCAGAGATACCAAGAGAAAATTTAAACCACACATCTCCTTTGGTAATCACGGTAACCACACAAGAAAAAGAAAAGGAAAATCAAAGCAAAAACTATGGAAGAATGGGCAAGAAATGTAACTCTAGTTGATACGGGGAGTTCGGCGAATATAATATTTTACCATGCATACAGAGGAATGGGATACAAAGATGAAGAGATATCTCCTTCAACTTATCATATTCATGGCTTTGGCGAATCTATAACAAAACCAAAAGGAGAAATAGAGGTGCGAATTTTGCTGGGGGAAATTGAAACACAAGTGGCACTATGTGTAGTGGATATGGAATCATCGTACAACATGCTGTTGGGAAGGCCATGGATACATGCGATTAAAGCCGTAGCATCAACATTACTTCAATGCATCAAATTTCCTATGCCAAGTGGGATTGGTGAAATTAGAGGGGAAGCTGATAAAGCAAGATTATGTTATCAAATTGAAGTAAAACAATATGAAGGACGTGCAAAGAAGCGAAAAAATCGCAGAAAAATGGCGAAGGAAGCAAAGAAAGAAGAGGAATTTAGAGCTTATATGATAAGAGCATAGGAAGGGAAAGGGATACCCAAATGAAATTTCGGGAGAAGGAACTGAGCCTGCGAAGGAGATAAAAGAACCTACACCTACGGGAGAACCTAAGGCCAGTTACACCGGCGGAACCAACAAAGAAAGTGAATGTTGGAACCGAAGAAGAACCCAAAATACTAAAAATTGGGACTAAGATGGAGGCAGATGAAGAAGAAAAAACTATTGGTCTGTTGCGAGAATTTAAAGATATTTTCGCATGGAACATGGATGAGGTGCCTGGAATAGACCCGTCTGTGGCATGTCATAGATTGGAAATTGACAAGAATGTAAGGCCATTCAAACAAAGAATCAGAAAAATCGCAACAACGTAACATCCTCAAATAGAAGAAGAGTTTCAGAAAATGCTTGATGCAGGAATCATAAGACAAGCAAAATATCCGGAGTGGATAGCAAATATGGTCGTAGTTCCAAAGAATAAAAAGGGGATAAGAATTTTTATAGATTTTACTGACCTAAATAAAGCCTGTCCGAAGGATAGTTTTCCGTTTCTAGATATTCCACAAATGGTCGAATCAGCAGCAGGAAATGATAGAATATCTTCTCTAGACGGATATAAAGGATACAATCAAATCCCTCTCGCTGAATAAGATCAGGAGCATACTGCTTTTTTCGCTCCAAGAGGGTTATATTGTTATACAAAAATGCCATTTGGTTTGCGAAATGCTAGAGCAACATACCAAAGGATGGTAGAAAAGGTGTTTGCTAAATGGATACACAAAACATTGGAAGTGTATGTGGATGATATGTTAATAAAAAGTAAAGAAGCAAAAATCATGTGCAAGATCTGAGGGAAATTTTTGAACAAATGAGACATTTTAACATCAAAGTAAATCCAGAAAAATGTATCTTTGGGGTTGCATCGGGAAAAATTTTAGGTTACATCGTATCAAAAAAAGGAATACAAGTTGATCCAGAGAAAGTGCAAGCAGTTCGCGACATGCCAACACCAAATGACGGTTAAAGATGTAAATAAGTTAAATGGACTCTTAGCTTCGTTGGGAAGGTTTATTTCGCGATCATCAGACAAATGTAAACATTTTTTCAATATACTCAAAAAGGGGGCGAAGTTTAGATGGACAGACGATTGCGAGAAAGCTTTTCAAGGAATAAAAGAACATCTGACGAATATATCTATTTCGCAAAAGGCAGAACCAGGAGAAGAATTATTAATATAGATTGATGGACTCTGAGGGTAAAGATGTGGGCCACAGACTCGATAGACCATGGAACAGGTTATACTTGAAGAGATATTACCCGTAAAAGATTATGGAGAAAAATCAGACTGCGAAATGATGTATGATTGAAGCAAAATGAATTTATATGAAAATCTTGTGAAAGAATTATTGCGAGATTATACAAAACAAAGAAAGAACATGCGAAAATTTCGCACAGATAATGACAAGAAATAATCAAAGATCAATGACATAATAGAAGGGGCGAACCTTTGCTTATGGCGTACACCTAGTTCGCGAAATCAAAATTTCGCAAGAGGCAAATGTAAGACCTAAAGTGAGTCATAAAAGGGGGTACCTGTTAACATGGCTCAGGGAAAAGGTTACACCGCCCCTGGAACCTGAGTCATGGAGATTTGGGGTCAATAAAGCCCATCTAGGAGAAGTACCTTGGATTTTCAATCTAAGCTTATGACTTAGATTGGACGACCGAGGGTCTCTTCTAAGGAGTCAGCATTCGATCAAGGCGCCGAGGTACACGGTTGAGCCAAGAGTGCCGGGGCATTTGAAGTGTCTCGGCCATTCTTGGCAAGTCTTGGCTTATGTTGCACTCGGCCCAAGAAAACTCCACTTAGGGTGCGGTCTCGTAACCATAAGCCCTATAGGCAAAAGGGATAAGAGGTCTGCGAAACAACTGGTTGTTGTTAAGACCGGATGGGAGGAGCTAGCCTTGTATGGCAGAAGTACGCCTCCTTGAAAGGGGAAACCAGGGGGAAGATAAGGGCGGCACCCTCCATTAGGGAGCTGATAAGTGTCTTAAGACGCAAAATGTCATGAGGCTTTTTACTCACGGGAGTATCAAGGCTTGTCATATTTGTGCAACAATCTTGAAGAGGCAATAATACAAAAGAGAAGATAAGACGAGATCAATGGGTCATTACATGCAAATGTAAAGACGTCCTGCGATTTCGTCGCAAGACGGCAACGTCATGGGGCTTTTTGTTCGCAAGAATTTTTAGGCCTGTCATATTGTCGCAACAAAAATATCCTGCAGAGGCAACAATACTAGAGAAATGATAAGACAAGATCAATGGGTCATTACATGAAAGTGTAAAGACGTCCTGCGATTTTGTCGCAATGACAAGAGGTGGCATAATAAGACCTTTAACTAGGAAGGCAAAATAAGACCACATAATTCAACAAAAGATTTATAAAAGCTAACTATTATTTATGCAGGTCACCCATTGCAAGAAAGATAATGAGAGGCAGTATGGGAATTATTAAGCAATGGACATTATCTTTCTCGCAAATAAACACAATAATAAAAGAGTAAATGCATCTCAAAGATGACTGAAATGCACCATATGCAAGAAGTTATACAGATGAAGTAATCCAAAGAAATAAAATTACAAAAGAAGTTCAAGCTTCAACATCGACTTTCTCGCCAAACGGAGATGACGGGCGTTCTTCATTAATTTTATCACTCTCACCAGCTTTCTCGATTTCGCTGGCTTTTTCAGCTTCGCCAGTCCTTTCTTCATTCCGGTTTATTCCAACTTCTTCTTCCACTGGATTATTATCAACAATTTCATCATTTGGAGGAACCTCCTCTTTATTTGCGAAATCTTCGCCACTTTCATAATGATAATTTCTATCAGGAGAACCATGAACTTCATCATCATCTACTTCCAAAGGTTCGACAGATACAGGGGAAAGAGATTTGGATAATAAAATATCATTCACAAGAACTTAAGCCCTGAGATGAACTTGGAGAAGAAGTGCCTTCTGGTGATTCCTACTTTGGATATCTTTGGAGTAAGAGAGATAATCAAATCTTCTTTCTGCCCGATCACGAGAACGAGCAAGAGCAGCGGCAAGTAATGCATTCTCTTTGCGAATCTTGGCATAGCTAGATTCCAAAGTAGAAAGGGAGGAGCGAAGATTTTTCTCAGATTCTGCAAAAACAAAGAATAAAGAAAATCATTCGGGCGAAGGGTTCGCAAGGAAGACATAATAAAAAGACTTAACAAAGAAAAAATGGTTGAGGCGGTCAAATTTTATGACTACCTTCCTTTTGCGAGATAAGATATTGAGTTAAAGCCAAGCAACTATTCTCCAAGTGGTCCATGGCATTGTCAAACTTATCACCAACCAAGCCTTTCAGTCGAGATCGCAAACTTTTTTCATTAGAAATAGGTAAGGTGTTTTGCTTCGCAAGAGAAGTATAGGATTCTTCTAGCTTGGAGTATTGACTTTTAAGTTGACTTGCTTTTATGCTTAAAGTTATTCTACCTTGAATAAGTTTATCTCTCTCAGCAGAAGATGATTTTGTTACTTCTTTGAGTTTATTTCTCAATGAGCAGAGGGATCGTTCTTGATCATTACATACTTTTTGGCAAATGTTAAGTTCTTGCGAAGAGATCGCCACCTTATTTAAAAGAACTCGCTTCTCCTGAGATAGGGTTTGATTCTCATATGATAAAGTTTCCAACTCCATATTAGCTTTAGTCAAAAAGTAAGAGAGGCGAGATAATTCACTACTTAATAAGTTTTGCATTTTCGAAAAGAAGTGGAAGGACTAATTGAGCATTCTCCTTGGTAAGATTATCTATTTGATCAACAGAGTATGTATGAAGATTATCTAATTGGTTATATTGATCCATCCAAGCATCTCTATCCATTCGGGCTTCTTCGGCGACGAATTTAAACTGATATATCTCCATTTTTCGTTTCTGGTTTAGAGCTTAAAGGGCGAACAAAGGTTTTTAAAAAAAAATAATAAAAAATAAAATAAAAAAAATAACCTTTTAGTTCCTCATTCTTCTTGCGAAGATTATCACGATCATGGATGAATATGATAAAGTTTCCAACCCAGAAACATTAGATAATTCACTACTTAATAAAGTTTTTGATTCTCAAGATGAAGAGTGTCACATTTCAAGGTCATAGCTTGGAGATTATTTTCCAAATTTTAAACAATAATTCTCAAGATCTTGACTTCCTTTTCAACTTCCTTTTCTAAGGATGTTTGCGAAACCATTCTGTCAGAGCCAAAATATTTACTTAAAATCTCGCAAACACCAAATCTAATAGGATCAGTGGAAGATTTCTTGACATCATCCAGAAGGTCTGATAAAACCTTGAAAGCAATATCCATCCCTTCCAAATTTTCTTTAGTAAAAGGGAGAGATTCGGATGAAGAAGCGATGATAGCAGAAGGTGGGAGAGTTGAATCATCTTTCGCCATAGACATGTCATCGGAAGATGAAATTTGATGAAGGTTAATGACTGGGGTTGAGGCAATGTCAAGAGAAGAGGCATTGACGGTAGAAGAAGAGAAGGGTTCATTCGCAACAGGGTTATCGCGAGGAATTTCATTTATAGAAAGTTTAGTTACAGGGGAGAAATCTGCAGCAACATTTTCGCAAATGAGAAGAGGAGATTCAGCTTGCGAAGATATCGCAGGAGGTGTTGAAAGCTTAAACAGAGGAAATGGAACAGATGTCTCAACATTTTTAGGATGGCGAGGTCTTTTGGGTGGCCTGTCGACATTTGCATCACCCTGCGAATCACAAGTCATATAAGAAACAGAGGCAACAATATTGTTATTAAAAGAATAAGTGTTTCTTAATACCTTGATATTCGCAGGCTTCCTTTTGTTCACAACGAGTTTTTGCTGCGAATTCTTGGGAACATTAGGGTTTTGGATCGTGAACTTGGTGCTAGAAGTATTTTTGCTGAAACAGAAACAGTATGGGAATTATTCAAAGATGATCAATATCAAATAAAACAATTTTAGTAAAAGAGATCAATCTTAAGAAGATCAGTTTCAGCAAAATCAACAAACCTTGATGGCTCCATAAGAACAGTAGAAGAAAGATGGAGAGGATTTATGGAAAGATGAACAGTAGAAAAAAGTTGCAGACGACAAAAAAAGAATTTACAGAGAATGTAGAGATGAAGAAGACGAAGTAAAAGAAAGAAGACATTCTTATGATGGATCTCTTCTTAAATAGACAAAAGATGATGACCGGTTAGCATTTAATGTGTCGGTGAATAGGGGAATATTTAACACGTGTAAACGGTTATGCTTAATTCATGGAATCCTGTCGGCAGAAAATTTAGGGAAAGAAATGAACAACTACGGCATTTTGAAAGTATTAGTTCTCATGACATTCTCTCCTTCGCAGAGAAGACATGAGAAGAGGCAAGATGTAGGATCAGAATATCGCAACACCAAGACCCTTGCGAAATCCATAAACGACACACTGCGAAGATATCGCAGATGGATAATATAAGTGACGCAACGGATGACGACAGCTTGAACACGAGAAAGATGTGAAGACCTGGCGAGATTTAGGAGTGTTGCGAAATTTAACATTTGAATACTTGCGAGAGTGTCGCAAGTCAGATCCGAAAATAAAGGACAGCTTAGCTGTCATCCACTATGTAATGTCCTATATAAAGAGCCGAACATGCTTAAGAAAAGGGAGAGATCTTTTTAGACGAGAGAGAAAGTTTTGAGGAGAGAGAAAGTCTAGAGTAGCAATTATATTCTTGATTTCATTTCCTTCTTGTAAAATTTCTAACTCAATTAATAAAAAGATTGATTGTTGATCTTAAATATGTGTTAAATATTACGAATTCTTGTGAGGTGTGTATTGTAGGATTTCCTGCAATTACATGTTTAGGGTTTAGATTCGTTTCTCGGCGGCACACCCAAATTTACCATTTCCAGCAGAATCAGTTTTTACCCCAAAACAAGATTGCATTCCTTATTATATAAATGTATTAGTTCATGAACAAACCGATTTTAGAACATCATCCACTCAGGTATGCAAACGGGTACGCATACCTTAGTGGCCGGTTGATGCGTGTCGTAACCACAACAAGTTAATTAATATTTTCCCACCTAATTAGTCAAGTTCGTTCCCACGAGGAGCAAGAGTTTTTAGTTGTTTAATTGTCACAAAAGGGGGGGGAGGGGTTGGATTTATAAAGCGAAAGAAAGTAAATAAAGCGATTAAAAGTATAAGTTGAAATCAATAAGAGAAGTTAGATCAATGAATCCTTCTTCGTTGCAAAACAATGATTCAAGTTATGTTCTTTTCCACTTGTTATTAGTCACGGATTATCACCAACCGTAGGTATAGCAGCTAGATCAGTGCTAACCCCTAAATTCCTTGTATCACCGGACACGGAAGTTCCCGACTACTAGATTCTATTTACCAAACCACCTAGTAGTAGATCACTCAAGATGTAATTTAGTTAAACGCATTAAGATTTATGAATTTATTAGGTTGATATTAATAGTTAGACTCTTAAATCAAGGTCTACTTGCTAACGTTGTTTTCACACACAATTGCTCCACAGAATCCCTCCGCAAGGTCTCGTGTTTTCTACTTGTGTAACGAGTCAAGAAACGATTACTTATCCCCTAACTTTCACTAGCTTTAGATCAATTAACAAATCAATTTAGTTGGCCACCTAAACAATCTATCAATCAAGCACAAACATTCTTTTTAGCAAAAACAAATGATAATCATGTGAAAAAACTTCAAGATAGAATTGAAAACAAAAACTCAAATCATGTTAAAAACTAGGAATTCATCCTCAATCAATAAGAAAATTAGCTACTCACGTTTTTGAAATTCACACAAATAATTAAAAGAAGAATTTTTTGAAGTTCACACAAATAATTAAAAGAAGAATATTGAAAAGCAAGCAAAAACACAAGTATTGTGTGTAGAGGTGTAGAAGTGTGTATAGAAAAGTAGAGAACTTCTCTATTAATAGGCTTCAATTTGCTTGCAATTCGATTTCCAAGGCCTTTCTCAAATCTTCCATCTCCTCTTTCCAAGTTTAAGCTCAATTCTTCATCCAATTCCAAATCTAAGTCTTCATATCCCATGAGAGAAGAAACTCACACAAAAATCTGTTATTTTGGGTCTCCGGAAAGGTTATCGGGATCACAGGAATTCGGCCGGGAAGTTGCCCGTCGGCAACTGGAATCTTCTATCAAGTTGACGGAATATTCTGTTACTATACCGTTACAGATAACGGTCAATCAGGTCAAACCGTTAGTCAAATGGTCACGAAGGAGCGAGTTAGCTGAGTCAGTCAGCTGTCTGACTCGGTCTTACTGGGCTGAGACAAGTGAGTTGGATCGGTTACTGAGCTGACTCGCATGTAAGAAATTCAGGCAGAGTTCCGTTTGTATTTCGACCGATTCCAGGCCTGTTTCAGGCTTATTTCCCTGTAACAAACCTATACATTCATCTATACAGTTCAACCATATAGTACTGCTTCATCTCCCTGTTTCAATCACTACCAATGCCTTATTGCAGTTCACCACTGCATCCTTTCCTGCAATCTTACCACCAACAGCAGCAACCCAAATATCTCACTGTAACTCCATTCTTAAACTGAGCTGCAACATCAACAACATCAGCTCCTCCTACAATTTGTACCACCAGAACCCATTTGCTCCATCTCATGAACATCACAATTTCTCAATTCCCAGTTCATCCATTTCTTTCACAGCAGCAGATCCATCTCCAATCTCTTCTCTCTGTTTTCTTCCATGAGCTTGATTTCTGCATTTTCTTCTCTGAGTTATAATACCCACAGCAACTCGAACTTCATTAATAAGCAGATATCAATTTCGAGCACCACCATCTCATTCGAGTCTCTTCTCTGTGTGTTCTTCATAAGCAGCTCTAATTCCTCCATAACCCAACAGCAGTCGCCATTTCTCTCTTCTGTAACTTCATGATTCAATAATACCACCAACAGCTTCTCTAAATCAAACAGCGACACCCATTTGATTTCAAGTATCTCAGGAGAACCCATTCCTCTCTGCATCTCTCGATCTCTTTCTCAGATTCAATCCACGCAACAGAACCACCATCAATCCATGGAAAACACAGCTCAGCTGTTTCAGGAAGTCCGTCTCTTTCTCATCTTCTTCTCTTCTTCGAATTAACCACTAGCTCATTCTTTCCCTCAATTTCATCATCAATTATCAGCGCAGCTTTCTCTGAATTTCAGCGTTGTTTTAATTTGAGGAAAGAAGAGAAAATGATTTCTCTGAATTAGGTTTAGGGTATAAGTATTGGATCCGGACCTGGGCATTAATATGGGCCGCCCAATGACATCCCTAACTAGCTACATAGGTGCCATGAGTATCTAACAAGGTGTTTTTAACACTTAAATGAGTTTTCCCTTATCCTTATATGATCTGTGCTTAATATTCCTCCACATAGAGTTGCCCCTTAACCTTGGCTCAGTTCCAGATAGTGTCCGCCCATGAAATGACAATTTTTGCCATTTTTCTCAAATCGGGTGATTTCTTCTTCTTTTCCTCCGTGCGACTCCAGAGTACCTAATAACTCAAAAACACGCGTAAAATACATAATTTTCAAGAAAAATAGCAAAGAAAGCATAAACAATAGATAATAAATATGGTGTATTCTACACCTATCACCGGACTAAGTTTGGGTTCGCCAGTATGCGAACGGGTACGCATACCTCCAAACTCAGCAGAAATTCCCGGACCCAAACCTTACGCCAGTACGCGTACCAGTATGTGTACAAGGATCCCGGACTTTCACAAACCAACAGGTACGCATACGGGTATGCATACTATGGTTCCCGGACATGGATTACATATATGCAAGTACGCATACTATTCTTAAATCCAATTGTTCGAAACTCTCATTTCAACCATTGAAACATTCTCGGAAGACGGGAATAGTTGTCTCACACAAACTATTAGCTTCAAAGCAATTTTCAAGTTATCGAATGATCAATACGAAATATTCCGAGTCTACATCAAATGACTGTCTCACACAAATCATGTAAGATGTTACCAGGCGATTTTCACATGATCATCTTTTGACTTTCGTCAAGGATATAAGATGAACTTGGTTAAAGCGAAAGCTTACCAACACATATTTCGAGAAATATGTAAGCGAGTTAAACTCAGCTCGAAATATCAAATGTGCATCATTGAAATCTATATAGCTATACGACTTTTGTCTCAAATAGGAGATAGAGTAGATAGACTTTTGAGTGATAGATGAGTTCAAGTCTCCACATACCTTTTGTCGATGAAGTTCCACAAGCTCCCCTTAGTAGTTCTTCGTCATCAATAGATGAACGCCGTGAAGTCTAAGCTCAATTACACTTTCTATCCGAATCCGAGACTTAGCTATAAGTAGACTAGACATCAAGACTTATAGTTTTGGCAACTAAACTTGACAAACAAGCTTGAGATAGCAACGCTTGCAAGTTCGACCGAGCAGTGCTCTAACAATATGCGTACCCGTATGGTTACTGGTTAGTTTAATGAAAGTTCGGGAACTTAGTATGCGTACACGTATGCGTACGGGCGTAAGTTCAAGTTCCGGAATTCAACTGAGTTTGGAGGTATGCGTACACGTTCGCATACCGGCGAACCCAAACTAAGTCCGGCCACTTAAGTTTGCGTACCCGTTTGCATACTTGAGTAGGTTATGTTCTAAAATCGGTTTGTTCATGAACTAATACATTTATATATTAAGGAATGCAATCTTTTGCAAACCGTGGCTATAATGTTCATGAAATGATTTGAGTGAATCAAAATCGATTTTGCATCAATTGTGTCTTGTATACTTCTATCAGAATATAAACAATTGAACAACTCTCTAACTAGTTTCATTTGAGTCATTTAAACTAGTTATGATAAAGATGAATAAGGTTTATATGAAAGTGTTCATATGGCTAACCTCGGTTAACTATTGTTGAACCAACTAAGTGTACACGTTTAGTAACGGTTACCCTTATCTAAATGTAGGTGCATTTCATTTGTGTACGACAAGCTAAGTTCGATCTAACGATTGAAAGATATTAGCTTGAATCTAATCAGGTTTTCATCTAACGGTGAATATTGAATGCTTTGTTACCAAGGTAGCATTGATTGCAAACCCTAATTTGAAGGCTATATAAGGGAAAACTCTAGCAACTGGGAAACCTAATCCCCACACCTCCTATGTGATACTAGTTGCGACTAGAGTCGATTATCCTTTAGCCTAGGTTTTTCTAAAAACCATTAGGTTAATGACTTAAAGACTTCATTGGGATTGTGAAGCCAGACCCAACTATTTTCTCTGTAGTTGCATGTTCTGATCTTGTTTTTTTCTATTTTGAATGAGTAGTATCTTCTTTAAGATTTGCTCGAGATTTATTCTCCGATAGGCAAGATTAAAAAGTAGTCACAAACATCTTCGTCTCATTGTTTGTGATTCCACAATATCTTGTTTCGTTAATCGATTAAGATTATTGTGGGGTGATTGATATTACTTGGATGTTCTTCGGGAATATAAGTCTAGTATATCAATTGGTTACTGTTCACCTTGATTTATCAAAAGATGGAACAAAACTCATAGGTACTTCTATGGGAGACAGATTTATCTATTCAATAGACTTTTATGTGTGAGTCTTCGACTTTGGGTCGTACCAACTCTTAGTTGTGGGTGAGATCATCTAAGGGAATCAAGTGCGCATAATCAGGCATGGTTCTAGAGGCATAAGGAACGCAACTGTACCTTGATCAGTGTGATATTGGTTAGGGCTCAACTACATTCCAGTCCAAAGTTAACTTGGAGTAGGCTAGTGTTAATACAATGTAGTGTTCAATCTGGACTAGGTCCCAGGGTTTTCTGCATTTGTGGTTTCCTCGTTAACAAACTTTCTGGTGTCTGTGTTATTTCTTTTCCGCATTATATTTTCTATATAATTGAAATATCATAGGTTGTGCATAGTTCAATCAATTAGATAATCCAACCTTTGGTTGTTGATATAAATTGATTGACACTTGAACATTGGTCTTTGGTACCGTTCAAGTTGTTTCACATAAGAATCAGGCTCGCGGATTTCTATCTATTTGATTTGCTGATTACATGTGAAACAAAGATACAACTCTTGGATATATTTCTATTGATTGAGTCTGACTGTCTAGTTGATTCTCTTGGAATTATATTGGAGTTTGTCCATATAGATTGCTAAACGAAATATTGGGTGAGGTTGTTAGACCCCCGCTTTTTCAATAAAGATTTGGAAATTAAGCACAAGTTCAATTAAGAACTCTCCCCCATTTTATGTCATTCCCGAAAGAACAACAAGAGCGACCTTACTTTTACGAGAAAAGAAGGATTTCTCTGGACATTAACAAATTACATGAAACATAAATTTTTATCCAGAAAACTCGAATAAATTAACCACAAGAGACCTTAATGATTACTTTAATTGGAAATGCTCAACATAAGAAAACTTACGGAGCCATACAGTACTTTCACATGGAAGTGGATCACGGAAAGATCAATACTGCGGAATTTTCAAAAGTCCATTCTATCTTTTATCAATATTTGCATAAAGACATAATAAACTTAACTTTTGAGCATATATGAGATAGTCATAGTTCACAGACGTAAACACACATATATCATAACATATTTTTGCAATATATATATAAACCAATAAAGATTAAATACTGCAAAATTATCTTCCAAATAACTTAGAATTTAAATAAATAAACCTAAAAAAATTTCAAGATGAAAATCGTTGGCAAGAGATATGTGTAATCACAATAATTGTTATTCCAAACACTAGTATCCTTCTTAAACATAAGAATAAATTCTCATCAGAAGTTTCCTAGAAAATAAAATCAAGATTCTTTGATAACTTCATACCTCTCTATGACTCCATCATAAAAAGTATCACTGATATCCTTGATTCTTTTGACCGTGGAGATCCCATGTTCATGAGTTAGAACATTCACCTTTCGATCAACAATACGAGCAAGTTGTCGAGCCTTGATGCGATCCACGATGAGCTTCTTCTAATTCCGTATCAAGACCTTTTGATTTTGAAGGATTTTGTCTTACCATCAATGAGATGATTTATTTGCAGTTGAAGGTTTGCAAATTCGACCTTTGAGTCATTCTGAAAATGAATTAAATCCTTGACATTTCAGCAATCCAGGAGTTGTACTCTTTCCTTGCAATCATCTTTTTCAAAACAAGTTCTTGAACCGATTCACCACTTCCTGAGGTCTTGAAGAGTTCTCCATATATTTTTTTGATTAGGGATGGAAAAACAATATATATATATGAACAAGAAAAGAAACCCTATAAACTCACAAGAAGAAGACATGACGACCCGGAATGAAGGTTATTGGATCAGAAAAGATCCAAAATAAGGAAATACCCTCTGTTTTCAGATTTCTCATATATTTTCATAACTCGATAATTTGAAGATTCACTTTAAATTAGAGCACCTGAATAAGATACATTATTTACTAGGAGTCAAGATATGACTCAGCATTCACATATGACGAAAACAATTTTATTACAAAGATAAAGACACAAGATCAGACGGTATTAAACAACGAACTTGAGTATTCCCACAAATATCATCATTGCAACCCTCAAGTTAGTATCAAGGATGAATATACCTATAACTAGGTAACAGAGTGAGACGTAATCCCACTACGATAATTGAGGGAAGAGTTGTAAATACCTTCTGGGTATTTATGTCGTGTATTCCCTACCTTCCTTCGGTTATATCTTATTCCAGTAGAATTAGACATAAACCTTCTTGAATATCCATCAGAAGGATGTTTCTGAGGATTAAGTCTAGGACCTCTTAAGATCGGTTCCACGGGATAAGAATTATGAGAATTCCATCTCCTATACTTAGATCTTTCAGACTTATTCTCATAAACACTGAGAACGTGTACATTTGTGGTGAATGTATTCACACCATTAAGAGGGACACGATTCTTATAGAGATTTCTAGATGAGAGACCTTAGAAACCTCTTTTATGAGAGTTCTGTTTTTCTGCAGGAATGAAATCCATTGTAGATGTCTTCATACAATTTACTCTGTTGACTGTAAAAATAAGTATATTTTGAAGATCAAAAATATGTTTCTTTCTAGCAAAACAATGTAGAACATTATAATTCCTTTTCCCGCATAATGAACCGGTTCGTGGATAAGAACCATTCGTTGAATCTTGTTTTAGACTCATAGCCTTTTCGGAAATCCGCAAGTCATGCAAACATTTCTTAGCAGACATTTCCTTAGGAGTACTTTTCTTCATACTAGGTAATACCTTATGAGTATTAGAAAAAGGTAATGAAGATGACTTACTCACTAACACAGAGTTTTCCCTTTCAAGGACTTGCACTGTTCTTGGGCTAGAGAAAGAGATGCAACAAGTTTATCTTTTTCAACATGAAAACTGTTCAATTCTGAAGAATGAGTCTTGATTAAACACTCTCTTTTAACCGAGTCTTCTTTGACAATATCTTCAAGCATACTAATCTTTTCACGCTGAAGAGTAGTTTCTTGAACAAGGTTTTCGATATTACTAGAAAAAGACTCAATGATACTATAAAGTTCTCGTTCTCTACCAAGAGACTTTTCAAGTTCATGCTGAGTTGAGCATATTTTTCTTTAAGAGGTCTAATTTTAGAGACTTGAACATCAATAATTTCAGCAGATTTTTTTAAAGTTCTGATGAGTTCCATTTCAGATTCTGACATAGTGTCAACTGTAATTTTGGAGGGAATGTTATCATAATCTGATAAATAATCTCTACCTCAGGATTCAGAAGAATCATCTAAGGAGTTATCCTTTAAGGTAATCCCAAGACATTTGGCATAATCAAAAACTTTGGAAGGCATTTCTATGTGCGTAAAAGCGAGATAAACTTTTATCCACAGAAATCAGATTGCTACAAACACAAACTTATAAGGTGCTAGTATGTTTGCATGCTCTAGTACCAATTGAAAAAGTGGGGGTCTAACAACCACACCCAATATTCGTTCGAAAATCTGTATGAACTAAACTCCAATATAATTCCAAGAGAATCAACTAGACAGTCTGACTCAATCAAGGAAAGAAATCCAAGAGTTATATCTCTTTCTCAAATCAATCAGCAAATCAACAAGATGAAATCCGTGAACAAATTGGTATGAGAATAACTTGGACGGTATCAAAAACCAATGTCCAAGTGTCAATCAATTTCTATCCAACAAACAAAGGTCGAATTTACCAATTGATTGAACTACGCACAACCTGTAATATTTCAATTATATAAAAATACAATGCGGAAAAAAAATAACACAGACACCAGAAATTTTGTTAACGAGGAAACCGCAAATGCAGAAAAACCGCGGGACCTAGTCCAGCTTTGAACACCACACTGTATTAAGCCGCTACAGACACTAGCCTACTACAAGTTAACTTCGGACCGGAATGTATTTGATCCCTAACCAAGTCTCACACCGATTAAGGTACAGTCGCGTTCCTTACGCCTCTAGAACCACGCCGGATTCTGCGCACTTGATTCCCTTAGCTGATTTCGCCCATAACTAATAGTTGCTATGACCCAAAGTCGAAGACTTATAGACAAATCTGTCTCACACAGAAAAATCTACTCTGATAGATAAATTTGTCTCCCACAGAAGTACCTATGAATTTTTGTTCTGTATTTTGATAAATCAAGGTGAACAAGAACCAATTGATAATCCGGTCTTATATTCCCGAAGAACAGCCTAGAAATATCAATCACCATAGAATAACTTAACTATATGGTAGTAGAAGAAGTTATTATGGAATCACAAAGAATGCGACGAAGAGCTTTGTGATTACTTTTTATATCTTACTTATCGGAGATAAATCTCTAGCAAATCTTATAGAAGATATTATCAACACGATAGAACAAGTAAGATATGAATACGTAACTACAGAGAAAATAGTTGGATCTGGCTTCACAAATCCCAAATGAAGTCTTCAAGTCGTTAACCTAATATGGTTTTTGAAAAACCTAGGTTAAAGGAGAATCGACTCTAGTCGCAACTAGGACACATGCAAGTGTCGGGATTAGGTTTTCCAGTTGCTAAAGTTCTCCCTTATATAGTTTTCCAAATCAGGGTTTGCTTTCAATCAAAGCTAAGATATCTTAGTAACAAAGCATTCAATATTCACCGTTAGATGAAAACCTGATTTAAGATTCAAGCTAAGTTTTCTTAAAACCAAAGTAATATCTCTCCACCGTTAGATGGTCTTAGCTTGTTACACACAAATGAAATATACCTTCATTTAGATATGGGTAACCGTACCTAAACGTGTATATTGAGTTGGCTCAACAATAGTTAACCGAAGTTAGCCACATGAACACTTTTGTCTTAGCCATATTCATCTAACACTTATAGATCAAATATGATGATCAATCAAACATGAAATATAATCAAATGAATCTAATTGTGTTTCAAATAGAGTTGTTCGATTGTTCACTATCTCATAGAAATGTATATGAACCAATTGAATCAAAATCAGATTGATTCGTAATCGTACAAAGTACTTATATAAGAATCAATTCATGAACATTAAGTCACGGTTTGCAAAGATCGCAAACGGGTATGCAAACTATAACATCCGGACTTTGGTCTTGTCCAGCTGTTTGCAAACGGTTACGGAAACAACGGTCCCGGACCTAACTCGGGTAGAACTATTCGCATACTAGGTACGCAAACTTGGTACCCGGACTTCTCAGTTAAAACCGTTCGCGTACTAGGTATGCAAACAAGGTTCCCGGACCTGAATCATACCAAAACAATTTGCATACTAGGTACGATATTTGTTCTAAACTCCAATTTCAATCATTGAAACATCCTTAGAAGACGGCAATAACTGTCTCACACAAACTATTAGCTTATAAGTAATTTTCAAGTGATCGAATGATTAATACGAAACTTTCCACGTCGACATCAAATGATTGTCTCACACAAATCATGTAAGATGTTTCAAGGCAATTTCCACATGATCATCTTTTGACTTAATATTTAGTTTCCAACAAATAAATTGTTTCCAACTAAACTCGTCAAGAATACGATGAACGTAGCTAAAGCAAAAAGCTTCCAACACATATTTCGAGAAATATATAAGCGAGTTAAATTCAACTCGAAATATCAAATTTGTATAATATAAAAGTCTATATAGCTGTACGACTTAGTCTCATTAGGAGATAGAATAGAATAGACTTCTGAGTGATATATAAGTTTTAGTCTCCACATACCTTTTGTTGATGAAGTTCCTCCAATCTCTGCTCAGTAGATATTTGTCTTCAATCGATGAACGCCGTGAAGTCTAAAGCTCAACTACACATTCTATCCTTATCCGAGACATAGCTATAAGTAGACTAGAAATCAAGACTTATAGTTTTGATCAACTAAACTTGACAAACAAGCTTGAGATAGCAACGCTAGCTAGTTCGACCGAGCAGTGCTCTAACAAAGTTCATTACACAATCTAGTAACAAGTTGCAAAGATAGTGTCTATGCCGTTAAATTACGAAATTCAAAATATAAACGTTATACTTTGTACGTAATCCAATATACCAAAGTTGTGATACAACATGTATATTCTTCATTGACAATTTTGTCATACTAGAATGATCAAGTCTCTAATACTAGAGATTCATAAACTTCGGATGTTATATTTTCAATATAAATGACTTGAAAGCAAAGTAGTTAAAAATGGAAACAACTGATCAAGTCTTGTATTACTAACCTCGAACAGAAGGATGATGTGTCCGTTGATGCCTATACGTCTTTCGGTTCTTCAATGTAACAAGAGTTTGTCTCAATATTTCTAGACTTCCTAGTCTTACCTAACGAAGTTGACTATAGTAATCTAATCTAGCGACTTTGAGTTTAATTTGAAACTAAAATATGACAACCAAACTTGACATACCAACACTTGGTGGGTTCAACCGAGCAATGCTCTAACAGAACAGAGTAACTTGGAGTTATTTTACCTGGTCTCAGTTATACGAAGTTGGTAGTAGTCTTTGTATAACGGCTTAATTATGAGAATATTCAAAACCAGACTACGTCCTATGGTTTTTCTGCATTCGCGGTTTCCTCGTTAAAAACCTTGTTGCGTGCTTTTACTTTACTTTCAACATTATAATTATTGTTTTAGTTATAATAAAATAATTGCACTTGTGCGTTAATCTAATATTTGAGTTTGATCCTAATAGTTAGGTTCGGCTTCGATACCTAGTTTATATACCCAGTGTCACCTTGTTGAAAAGTAATATCCTTGACATTATTTGTCTGAATTATATTACCCAAGGTATGACTTAAATAGTTTGATATCGAAAAGATTGTCGTGTAGTTGGTACCCTTGTTATTTCAAAATCCTAAATTACATCAATAATGAAACACCGATTTGGAATCGACAAACCTTGCATGAACTGAAAATAAAAAAACAACTAGTATCAATGATAAACGAGTTATAACAGTTAGAACTACTGATCAAAAGATCAGTTACAACCATTCCATGGATTTTAATCAAACGAATTAATCAAAACCAAACTGATTACAACAAATGGCCATGTTTATTTTTCTATTAGGACTAAATTAATTAACAGTTCTACTAAAAACAAAAGTGTTTGAAACATATGAAGATCCAACCATTTCTCAGGGTTTTTAATTAGAAAAAGTATCTAAAGTAACAATGGTAATCCGGATCGACTGAAACAATAGAAATCGCCTGGAATATGGTAGAATACTCATACTAATCATGTTTCTCAAGCTGGCGATTATTATTTAAGAGTTGTTTTTGGTGATACATATGTTATTATAGTATGATTAAAGCATAGAGCTAAGAAGGATTTCCCATGCATACATATAGAATCTAATCTTCCCATGAATCAAAGACCACAAGAAACAAGAGAAAAATATCAAACAGTCACCCACTCTCGAGAGACAAATTAGATTCAAAAAATAAAAACCTAATGATCAAGAAACATAGAAAGCAAATAACAAAGAGTGAAATATACATAAAAAAGTTTTTGTTATATATGAGATAATTTGCTCAGATCTGAGCAGGAGGAGATCAGGGTTTTTGGAGCTATCTTATCTTAGAAAAGAAAGAGAAAGGAGTGAAACTGAGCAGATCACAATTAGCTTTGGAGTTCTATTATTTTGGAGAGAGAACTAGAGCTTTATTTCGAAAGAGTAGTACTATGATGCCTGTGAATCGATCTCACGACATGACTTCACCACAAATCACAATATTTTTAGTGACAACATTTTATATCTTTGGGTCTCTTATTATATACAATGGATACATTTGTTAGAGCAGTGCTCGGTCGAAATCGCATACGCTGCTATCTCAAGCATGTTTGTTAATGTTAGTGATCAAAACTATAAGTCTTGATTTCTAGTCTACTTATAGCTAAGTCTGGACTAGGATAGAAAGTGTAGTTGAGCTCTAGACTCCATGGCGATCATCATACAAAGACGAAAAACTACTCAAGGAACTCGGTGGAACTTCATCGACTAAAAGGTATGTGAAGACTTGAACTTATCTATCACTCAAAAGTCTATCTACTCTATCTCCTATCTTGAGAAAAAAGTCGATTGCTATATAGACTTTAATTATACACATTTGCTATTTCGAGCCGAGTTTATCTCGCTTATCTATTTCTCAAAATATGTGTTGGTAAGCTTTCGCTTTGGCCAAGTTCATCTTTACTAGTGATGAAAGTCATATTAAGTTTCAATTACTTGAAAATTTCTTTGACGAGAAATGGTTTGTGAACAACAACTATATAACGTCCTCTAAGAATGTTTCAATGATTGAAATGAGAGTTTAGAATATATAACCATAGTTGGATATAAACATTGTGTGATAACTCATACGTGTGTAAGTCCTTATTCCTTGAACCAAAGTATGCGTACTTTGCTGCTCAGGAAATCCGGAACTGAAGTCCGCGTACCAGTACGCGCACTATCGGAAGCTCATGTCCCGTGAAAATCTGCTGGAGTTTGTGAACCGAAAACAAACTTATTCCGGTACTTAAGTCGCGTACCAAGTATGCGTACTTAGGTTGGTTATTTTCTAAAAATGATTATTCGTGAACTTAAACTTATATAAACCGAGGAATTCATATTTGCAAACCATGGCTATAAAGTTCATGAATCGATTCGAGTGAATCAAATATTTTTTGCTTCGATTGTGTCTTGTATACTTCTATAAGATCTAAGCAATTGAACAACTCTCTAACTAGTTCATTTGAGTCATTTGAACTAATTATGGTAAAGAAGAATATGGTTGATATGAAAGTGCTCATATGGCTAACCATTTGGTTAACTAATTGTTGAACCAACTAAGTGTACATGTTTGGGTATGGTTACACAAACCTAAATAAATGTGCATTTCATTTGTGTGTAACAAGCTAAGTTTCGATCTAACTACCAAAGATATTAGCTTGAATCTAATCAGGTTTTCATCTAACGGTGAATATTGAATGCTTTGTTACCAAGGTAACTTAGATTGCAAACCCTGATTTGAAAGACTATATAAAGGAGAACTCTAGCAACTGGGAAACCTAATCCCCACACCTCCTGTGTGATACTAGTTGTAAAAGATAGAGTCAGTTCTACTTTAACCTTAAGTTTCTACTGAGACTCTGTAGGTTAACGACTTGAATACTTCATTGGGATTGTGAAGCCAGACTCAACTATTTTCTTTGTAGTTGCGTGATCTGATCTTGCTTTTTCTATCATACTAAGAACAATCGTAAGATTGGCTTGAGATTGATTTCTCCGATAGGCAAGATTAAAAGAAGTCACAAACATCTTCGTCTCATCGTTTGTGATTCCGCAATATCTTCTTTCGCTAGTCGATTAAGATTATTGTCAGGTGATTGATAATTCTAGGCTGTTATTCGGGAATATAAGTCCTGGTTATCAATTGGTTCCTGTTCACCTTGATTTATCAAAAGACGGAACAAAAACTCGTAGGTATTTCTGTGGGAGACAGATTTATCTATTGCCGTAGACTTTTCTGTGTGATACAGATTTATTTATTAAAGTCTTCGACTTTAGATCATAGCAACTCTTAATTGTGGGTGAGATCATCTAAGGAAATCAAGTGCGTAGTATCCTGCTGGTATCAGAGACGTAAGGAGCGCAACTGTACCTTGGATCAGTGTGAGATTGATTGGGGTTCAACTACGGTCGGACCAAAAGTTAGTTTTTAGTAGGCTAGTGTCTCAGTAGCGCTTAATATAGTGTGTTTTCAATCTGACTAGGTCCGGGGTTTTCTCGCATTTGCGGTTTCCTCGTTAACAAAACTTTCCGTGTCCTGTGGTTATTTCTTTTCCGCATTATATTTTGTTATATAATTGAAATATCACAGGTTGTGCATTGAATCGATCAATTGGGAAATCCAACCTTTGGTTGCTGATTGAAATTGATTGATCCTTGAACATTGGTCTTTGGTACCGTTCAAGTGATTTCTCTTGTATTCAATTAGACTTGCAGATTTCTATTTGCTTGAGTAAGTATTGAATCGAGAAAGTGAGATATAACTCTTTGATATACTTTTATTAAGATTGAGTCCGGATTGTCTATTTGATTCTTTAAAAGTATATTGGATTTAGTCTATACAGATTGCTAAGCAAAATATTGGGTGTGGTTGTTAGACCCCCGCTTTTTCAACACGCAAGGAAGAAATCTCCAAACGAGGTTGTTAAGACTGCACTATTTAATCACTCTTGTGATCAGAAAGTACATCTCTTTTGCGAGGCAAAAGGTTCTGTTAAACAAAATGGGAACTCTAAGTTGAATAAAAATTCCTTTGTTCGACTTCAACACACCTTATACTTAATTCTCAAAGGTGTAAGCGACATTCGTATGTCTAAACCAATTGGTTTTCGTACTTTACTCGTGTATGCTACGTGAAAGTCGGGTTCAATGAGTTCCTCGAACGCTCAAAAGCGAAGCAGCACGTCTTAACAAAAATCGTCTAAGGAGAGATCAAGTCTTTTCTTCTGTTAAAACAGGAGATAACGTTACCTTTGATGTGAACAAAATTCCAGGAGAAATGCGCAAAAATGATGATATGAGAGATAACTTGAAGAAGATAATTAAAGGTTATAAAGAAACTGTCAACATGTTGTCTACCTACTCAAGTCAAAATTTTCTGGTAAGAACTCAAACTATGTCTCGTATTTTGATGACAGTAAGTTTTATGATAATTTCTCACATCAAAAGGGATTCATTCCTAGATTTGAAAGGAAAAAGAGACTCGATCGTAAACACAATTCTTTTAATGAGCTCAGAGCTCATACTTGTGCTAATTAATCACAAGGGTTAAAGAACTTACTCATAAAAATCCCGTTGAGTAAGATGTGTCAATAATCAGGTATACTGTGGCAAAATGATGTTCTGCTTAGTTGAGCTACTTTCTTATCGTCTATAGCTAAGTTATTGTTTGCAGACGACATTGCCTAAATAGTATTGGTTGTGTCAATTGTTGTTCTCTGTGCAACTCTGTAGTCTGCTACTTTTGTGCTCTAAAGTTATGAAATTTTTTGAGGCATTTGTAGAAAATTCTTGTAGAGTTTGTGTTTTGGGTCAAGTTGTGTTCGTACGGATACCCGTGTTACTGTTACGAGTTAACTTTTTGGAAACCCTACAAAAAAACTATCTTCCCTAGGAAACCGTTTAAATACCTATCCTTTGAGCCTCATTCGTGTACTCTGGGATTTATTTTCTTCTTGGATTGTCAAGAATGTCTTCCTCTTCTCCTTCACGTTTCCATGGGTTTGCAAGAGGGTTTCTAGATAAAGGTATAAGTTTTGAGTCCAAAGGGAGGAAGAAAACAACCCTTGTAGAATATGATCATCCCAATGCCTCATGTTACTATGCCTATACTCATGAGGATATTGAGAATGGGGAAATGGTTTCTATTGAAGTGGTTCATGATTTTCTTAAATACTTTGAGGAAGAAAACTGTGCTCGTTGATACTTTGAAAAGTCTTGATGTGTTAAGAACCGAGTTGAAAAAGGTTACTTCTGACCTTGGTCTCATAAAAGCACAAATTAAAGACCTTCTCAATGAGGATATCTTCTCTAAAGATGCAGTAAATGCAGTCAATCACAAGCTCAAAGACCTCAAGACTCATGAGGATACTGAACCGTCTATTTGACTTCAGCTCGTGTTCAGCTTTGGCATATGAGTCTGTTTTTGTTTATTAGCTTGTTGATTTTATTTGTCTAGTAAATCTTCTGATGAGAATTTTATTTTCTTGTTTTGTTTAGAAGAATAACTAAAGTTTGGAATAGCCATTATTGTGATTACACATAGCTATGTCCAAAGTTTTCATATTCATTGTTTTTTTAGGTTTATTGGTTTAAATTCTAAAATTGTTTGGAAGATGATTTTTGCAGTATTAATCTTTATGGTTTTATATATTGCAATTTGTTATGGGATATGTGTGTTTGCGTCCGTGAACTATGATTGTCCCATATCTTGTCAAAAGTTAAGTCTTTCATATGTCGATATGCATATATTGATAAAAGAATGAATGAACTTTTAACATTACAAAAGTTAAAACCTTTTATGTCATTATTTGATGGAAGAAAGGATAAAACTTTTGTTATCGAGGATTATGTCTATTGTATGTCATTGTGCAAATAGTGATGGAAAATAGTATGAATCCTTGTCTATTCCGCAGTATTGATCTTCCCTGATCCATATTTTTATGTATATACTGTGCGGCTCCCTAAGTTCTCTTATGTTGAGCATTTCTGATTAAATTAATCATGGGTTTTCTTGTGGTTAATTTTATTGAGTATTTTTTGATTCAAATTCATATTCGTATGTGATTTGTTATGTCCAAAGAAATCCTTCTTTTCTTTTAAAAGTAAGGTCGCTCTTGTTGTTCTTTTCGAATGACATTTTATGGGGAGAGTTCTTAATTGAACTTGTGCTTAATTTCCAAATCTTTATGGGGAGTGCGGCTGTGGGAATATTATAGGAGTTATCTTGTATCTTTATAAACTCCTTGATGAAAGCATTTAGCTTCGGCTATATGATTGCATCTAAAAAGTTGATATGTGTTTGCTTTTGGTCATGAAATGTCTCTATGGAAATTTCATTAGGATCCCACTAGTTTTCGTACCTTTGCCAATTTTATTGACAAAAAGGGGAGAATTAATGTGTAGTTCACACTACAAATACATATGGCTTTCGGACCATTATGTAAGGGGGAGTGGTTTCCATGTGAGATGGAGTATTGACTAAGGGGAGTGATACATATCACCATAGTGTTGTTGTCGAAGTTGTGATACAATTGTACTTTGATGTTGTGTAATAATACTATGACACCATTAACAATGATTGAGAACTCTCGTTTTCTTATTGTTATAGCTACGGATTTTCAACAACGATGATACTAAACTTACAACCTTTGGAATCATTGGAGTACTTGGAAGTAACGAAGATTTCGAGTAATGTTGAAGAACCAAGAGATCGGGCATGTGGAAGAGAAGCTACAAAAGTTTATATTTATTTTGGTATTCCATATGTATTGATATTTTTGTCACTAAAATTGACAAATGGGGAGATTGTTAGAGCAACGCTCGGTCGAACTCGCATGCGCTGCTATCTCAAGCATGTTTGTCAATGTTAGTGATCAAAACTATAAGTCTTGATTTCTAGTCTACTTATAGCTATGTCTCAGACTAGGATAGAAAGTGTAGTTGAGCCTAGACGCCATGGCGATCATCATACAAAGAAGAAGAACTACTCAAGGAACCGGTGGAACTTCATCGACTAAAAGGTATGTGGAGACTTGAACTTATCTATCACTCAAAAGTCTATCTACTCTATCTCCTATCTTGAGACAAAAGTCGATTGCTATATAAACTTTGATTATACACATTTGCTATTTCGAGCCGAGTTTATCTCGCTTATCTATTTCTCTAAATATGTGTTGGTAAGCTTTCACTTTGGCCAAGTTCATCTTTACTAGTGACGAAAGTCATATTAAGTTTCAATTACTTGAAAATTGCTTTGACGAGAAATGGTTTGTGAACAACAACTATATAAAGTCCTCTAAGAATGTTTCAATGATTGAAATGAGAGTTTAGAATATATAACCATAGTTGGATATAAACATTGTGTGATAACTCATATGTGTGTAAGTCCTTATTCCTTGAACCAAAGTAGGTGTACTTTTTTTGTCAGAAAAACCGGAATTAAAGTCCGCGTGACAAGACGCTACACCATCTGGAAGTTCACGTCCCATGAAAATCACTGAGTCTTGAACTGAAAACAAACTTATTCGGTAGTTAAGTCCGCGTACAAGATGCGTACTTAGGTTGGTTATTTTCTAAAAACGATTATTCGTGAACTTAAACTTATATAAACTAAGGAATGCATATTTGCAAACCGTGGCTATAAAGTTCATGAATCGATTCGGGTGAATCAAATCGTTTTTGCTTCGATTCTGTCTTGTATACTTCTATAAGATCTAAGCAATTAAACAACTCTCTAACTAGTTCATTTGAGTCATTTGAACTAGTTATGGTAAAGAAGAATATGGTTGATATGAAAGTGCTCATATGACTAACTATTTGGTTAACTACTGTTGAACCAATGATAGGTGTCATAAACACCTTCATTTATATCTATAGTTTATGCTTTCTTTGCTATTTTTTCTTGTGAATTATGTATCTTATGTATGAGTTTGAGTTTATTAGGTGCAATGGAGTCATTGGGAGCAAAAGAAGGAGAAATCATTCATTTGGAGCGAAAAGCGCAAAACTGGTCAATTCACAGGTGAAGAATGAACTGTCGGTTTCCCGCAACTGACAGTGGAGCAAGAAAGCGAATGGAGTGTCGGTTATCTGAAATTGACAGGCAAGTTATTTGAGGTGGCCCTTATCCAGTAGACTGGTGCCGATAGTAGTTTTGGTTCCTACATGGACCTAAAATTGAGAATCATCTCTCAATCTTTCTTGTCTGAAATTCAGAGAGAGTAAGATAGAGAACCCATGGTGGCACCATTTTTTTATCGAGAAAAGATCCGAGTTTTATGATTCCGGTGGTAAATTCGGTGGCTCGAGATGGAAGAGCGGTCTGTGGTAGATGAAGAATTGGGAGGTCTCGAGATGATTTCACGTTATAGGTCGGGGGGTTTGGTGAGGAGTAGATGAAGAAATTCGGGCGAGATGAAGTGAGTTTTCTAAATCGATGAAGAAGAAGCAAGATAATGATTAGAATGGGTTTGCTTTAGTTTGGCTTTGGAGAGTAGTTTGCTTACCAGAAAATCGCTGGAGAAGATTGCTTCCATTGATAATGGTTTCCGAGATGAAATTAGGAGAGGTGAGAAAACAGTGATGTTATTAGAGAGAGTTCGAAAAGGAATATGAAGGGGTTATGAGAGAATTAGCTAAGTAGCTTCCAATTGGAGTAATTGAGGATTTGATATTGAACTGGTGAATACTTAGGGGTTGATGGATGATGATTCTGCTCGAGAAAAGAAGAAAAGATGAATAATAATTGGTGGTCCGATCTTGGGTACGATGGTGGAGTTGTAGCTTTCAATTGAAGCAACAGAGAAGGTGGTACCGGGTGTCGTAATGGTGGTGCATTATAAATGACAATCTGTGATGCAGTTGCAGTGGTTGATGCAGATAGCCGTTGTGGATTATCATGGGTTTGAGGCTGCGATGGCTGAATCTGAGGATGTTTCTGAGGTGATGCTTCTTGAATAGATGTATGTCTAGGTTTTGCGGTTGTGGTTTCGTAGAACATTTGTTGTCAGCTGGGTGTAGTTGTCGCCTAGAGAAAAATGAGGAGATGTTATTATGGCCCAAGGAACTAATGATTTTGCAGTTAGTTTGTATGAGCTGCAGGTGTGGTTGAACTGAAATGTTTAGATGAATGTTAGGTTCAGGAGATGGTAATTTCAGGTGGAGTTTCTGATGGTTATGCTTCAGGAATTGGGAGTTAGCAGGTGGATTTGGTGTTGCGTATATTGCAGCTACAGGTGCTAGGGTTATAGCTCAGTTTGCAGTAACTGAAGCTAGATTTGACAATGGTGTTGCAGGTTGGGTACTGCACAATAAGGTGCTGAGAAATAGGTTGTAATCCAAGAAGGAGTCTCATTAGTTGCGCAGCTGGTGTAGTGGTTGTGTAGGGTGACTACTGCAATGTAGATTACAGGGTTTGTGTGGATGAATCGAGGTGCAGCTAAAGGCAAGTGGTGTTGTTTGTTCTTGTCGAAGAGAAGCGATGATGATGAGCTATAGTAATGGGCATTCTGGAGCCGTGAAGCTATAACAAAAGACTGTTGTTTGAGTTGGAGTTGAGCGAGAACAAAAAGAAGCAGTGAGACTTATGCTTTGGTTGGAGTATAAGAAGACCTAAAAGATGGTTACAGTGGATGATGTTGCAGTGATGGAGGAGCTGCAAGAGAGAGTTGCAGTTAGAGAGTTGCGCCTACATATGATGCGAGGGAATTGCAGGATTGAAGAAGTACAAGGATGAGAATGGGATGTTATTGAGCCGTTGAGCCGATGGGATTTGAACCGCAAGACACAAACAAGCAGTGTTCGCTAAGAATGGCTCAGAATGTGTGTTTGACTTGATGAGAGTGAGTTACAAAGAAGGATGTGTATGAATGGAAGTGTGCAAGGGAAGTTAAAAGAGACTAGCCATTATAATTTGGATGTGCATTGGTGAAGCACAATCTTGGTGCAACAATTAGGCCTAGGCTGCCATGGCTTTTGCGCCAATACCAACTCACCAAAGCTAGTCAAGACCGACTCCCATCTCGACCCGATTCGACTCACCGATTCATCTTGACCGAGTTGACCGATTTAACCCGACCGAGCTGAATCATTGACGGTGACCGGGCGGACTTTGCCGCCACTGAGATATTTTCAGGTCACTTCTACGGCCGATTTTCGGCCATAATATGCCTTTCCGGCGTTTTAGGGCATATTTTCTACATGGGTTTCTCTCACTTATGGGCCGGGTGGATTTTCATCTAATGGACTTTGAAGACTAGACCTAATTTTGGAACAAGAGGAGCTATAAAAGAGAAGTCCTACAACTTTTAGAGATCACCTATTATTCTTGGAACTAAGGAGATAGCCGCTTTTGTTTACGCTACTAGGGTTTGCTTTTGTTCATCTTCTTCTTTATTCAATTCATATTTTTGTGATGAACTCCATAGCTATGAGTAGCTAAATTCTATATTATTGTTTAAGGATGTAGTCCTATTTCTAAAACTTGTGCTTGAGTTATGTATTAGTTTTCTCTCTTGATTATCGTTTTAAATCTCAATGTTTTTAATAATCACATGATTGATGTATGGTGATAGGACTTAGATGTTTGGTTAGTTAAGTGGCCAATTAATTGAACTTGCATCCTAGTCCATAACTATTTTAGGGTTCTTCATCGAGCGATAACCACGAATACAAGTAGCATGATATGTTTCGGTTTGTAGTGATACACTCTCGTAATCATATGTAGAGTTTGACCATTGTCCCAATTGTCATACATGAATGTATGACAATTACTTTGATTAGCCTATTTTCGAAACTTAAAGCTCATAGGAATTGAACTTAATTAGCGCAAGGCGTTAGGTTATTCTTAAGGTAGAATTCACGCACGAGCCCAATGTGTGTGTTGATGAACTTAGGAAATTAATAGATTATCTTGCTCTCTTGATTCTCTAGGCTTTTGATAATAAAATAGATTAAATTGTAATTCTAATCATATACGCAAGCACATGTCTAAGATTGAAGATGAATTCCTTGACCAATATCTTTCTCTAATTGATTACTTTCTACAATTTATTTTGTTTTTAATTACTTTTATTGTTTACTTAAAAATAAATCCCCCCCAATTGGTTACTTTAAGAAAGTGAATACATAATAACTACTATCGCCTCTCTGTGGAAAACGAACTCTTTCTTATCATATACTTTAGGAAAGTGAAATTATTTTTGACGATACTCACATCGATCAAATTTTGGCGCCGGTTGTCGAGGAGGCATACGGCTAGTTATTAAGTTTTTAGTTTCTTATTTTTGTTTTTGCTTTTATCCTTGCTTCTTGTTGTCTTGTCTTGTTTCTTACTTGTTTGTGAGAATTGTTTTCAGGTACCTAATCCCTGGCTTCTAAAGATTGGAACTATCCACGATGCGGGATAGCTACTCGAAGAGGCACAATACTCCAACCAAGTAAAGATAAAACGGAAGAACAAGAGTTGGAAACGAGAAAGAAGAGACTTTCAAAAGAAGAAGCAGTTTTTAGAACAAGAGGTTAGGGTGAACAAGAACCACCTTCAAGAAAAAGAAGAAGCAATGGGTGATGCAAATCGTTCACTCAAGGAGTTAGCTTCTCATAGGCTTGATACACAGGGGGTGTATTCAAACGAACTCTACTTTTGAGATAAAGCCGGGGTTGCTTAGGGAATTACCAAAGTTCCATGGCATGGTGAATGAAGACCTAAACAAGCATCTTATGGACTTCCACACCATTGTCACGGCCATGCTTCCCGGCGGATGTTGAGGCGGATGGTGCAATGTTAAAAGTTTTCCGTTTCTCTTTGATGGATAGTGCTAAGGATTAGTTGTACTATTTACCTCAGGAAGTGTCACAACATGGAATGGGTCAAGAAACTCTTTTTAGAGATATTTTCCTCATCAAAGGCTACTCAAATTAGAAAAGAGATTTGTGGGATGAAGCAAAATGTGGGAGAATCTTTATATGAATGTTGGGAACGATATAAGAGATTGGTGGCAAACTCCCAACAATTCTTGAGTCGTGGTTCTGGATGTGCTTCTTAGGAAAGTTAATGAAGTGGCGAGGTTTAGGAACTTAGGTCAACAATTGGGTAACATGACAACAATGATGCAACAAGTTGCGACCGCGGTAATACCAGGTTCTTCTCAAGCTTATGAGGATGAGCAAGCTAATGTGGTCTTTCTAAATCAACAAAGGTGATGATGATCCTACTCTAAAACTTACAATCCGGATGGAGAGATCACCCCAATTTTAGCTATGCCAATAAGCAAGGAGCGGTTCAACAACCTACCTTCAACTCTTGAGTGGATTTCAACCTCCACAACAACAATTCCAGCCGAGACAACAATTTCATCAACAACAACAACAACAACAATCTCAAAATATGGGGTCCAATATGGAAGAGTTCTCAAATCTTTTATGCAAAGAGCGGAGAGTACGGTTAAGGATTTGCAAACTCAAGTTGGTTCTATGGCTATTGAGTTGAATCAATTGAAGGCACAAATGGTGGGAAACCTTCTCAACCTATCAACCCAAAAGAGGGTGTTAATGCAATTACGTTGAGAAGTGGTACACAACTTGTGCAAACGGTTCTTGATCCCGGCACGGTGGAAGCACCAAAGGAACTGTTTTGGAGAGAAAATGAGGATTCTCCCAAACTTCCGAGGTACCTATTTCTAACTCTAAAACTCCGGTTTCTACTTATGTTCTCCTTTACCTTTCCATCGCATATTTGCAAATTACAAGAAGGCGGAACTAGAACAGGAGATTTTAGACATTCTCAAGAAGATCCATGTGAACATACCACTCATAGATGCTATCAAGCAAGTTTCAAAGTATGCAAAGGTGTTGAAGGACTTGTGTACCAATAAACAAAGGCTCAAAGGTAATGAAGTGCTTAGTGTGAGGGAGAATGCTTATGCAATCTTACAACACAAACTCCCACTTAAGTGCAAGGATCCTTAGCTTTGACATTCCAAATACAATTGGTAACACCAAATTTAATAAAGCTATGTTGGATTTAGGTGCATCCGTTAATGTTATGCCCGCATCTATGTATAATTCACTTGATCTTGATCCTCTTAAAAAGTCGGAATTGTGTTGCTGTAAATTAGCCGATCGTTTCTAATGTCTACCCAACGGGTATTGTTGAGGATGTTCTTGTGCAAAGTTAATCAACTTGTATTTCCAGCCGACTTTTTGTGTTAGAGATGGATGAAGGTTCACCTGGACTCGTCTCTTCCATTGCTATTTGGGCGTCCCCTTCATGAAAACGGCTGAAAACCATAATTGATGAAGACAAGGAACGCTAACTATGGAGTTTGATGGAGAAATAATGTAGTTGCAGTGAAATCCCACACTACACTCCCCTCATAATATTTCATAGATCTAAATCTATTTCATAATCAAAATAAAAGATTAAAATGCTAAAATTATAAAATGGACACAAGGATTTTTTACGTGGTTCGATCAATGTGATCTACATCCACGGTTCTTCACTATGATTGTTGAGGTTACATTAGTATTATATTTACAATCTCCATTAATGGATATTTTGTAGAGCTCTAGATCTAATTTTAGGGGGAAGAAGATGATAAAGAAAAATAAATCTCTCCCTAAAAATATCTCTCTCCAAAATATATCTATCTCTCCTACTAAAATTATCCTCCCCCTTTCTCTCTCCGCTCTCCCTTTATATAGTATTTACATAGTGGATGACAAATTTCATGTACAACTAATATTTCCTTTAATTTGGTTTACTGCGACATCCTCGAGAGTATAAATGTTAAATCTCGAGACATTATAGTTTTCAAGATCTTCGTGACTTCTTCATGTTTACGCGATCATGATTTGTTATGTTATTTAGAATCACTTTTGATGGGTTCAAGGACGTTGTTAATGAAGATTCCGTAAGTGTGTTGTTGTTGCGATATTTGGATCCTACATCCTGCCTCTTTTTCCGAATATTGCTTGAAGAAGCCATCTTTAAGAAAAATTTGTTGTTGTAGTAGTCTTTGATCTTTGTTGATGAAGGAACGAGCGAAGAATACTGGAATTGAAAAGTACGACGGTTTCTATTCTTTTGCGAAGTTCAAGCTTTGCGAAAATAATATTATCTCTTGAAGTATGTTAGTATAAAGTATCTTTGAAGAGGTATATGAAGTATCTTAGTATCCTTGAAGAATATAAGAAAGTATCCATCATGATTGCGAATAAGAAGTATTGCAAATTATTACTGAAGGATCTTTCATGCAATGCTCTATTCTTTCAGGGTTCGAATCATTGCGAATGAATAGAAGTATTAATCATTCAAGTATAGAAGTATTGCCTCTGTTCATGCGAAGTTATTATTCCATTTTTGGTGAGGATTCTTGTTGTTCATTGGTGAATATCTTCTTTGAAGTGATTCTTGTAGAAGATAAAGAACATAAAATGTTTTTCTTGGGTTATCCATAATTGCCTCTTTCTTTATCTATGAGGGTATAATCATTGAAAAAGTGTTGAATAGTGAGTTATTTCATCATTGTTATCTTGCCTCTGTCTCATACTTTGTTCTCATGCGATAGTATAATCTCTTCAAGTTGCTTATAATTGTGAGGAGAATAATTTGGCTTAAATAATCACATTAACGTTTAAATTAATAGTAAAACTCGAATAACTTCTTTCATAAAATATTTGTTAATATAATGCTTATGTAATGTTATGTTATGAAATGTGTATTTATGTTTATGCCATGAAATGCTTATGCGATGCTTTCATGATGCGAGTATAATGCTTGTATGATGAGAATGCTTATCTACGAAATGTATGGCTAATGTTTGTGTTACTTAGCTCATTTTGCTGCTCTAAAATGATGAGTTTTAAATCGCCCATTCTTCATTTTTCGATTTTGTATCTAGTATATGCATTCCTCTTTGTGTATTTATTGTTTCTGTAAGTTCTTACTTGTGCTTCATCTCTTCTTATTCCCGCACTATTAGTATCGCATAATAATATGATCATAATATCAAGTGTGCGGCATTTGCATTATAGTCTCATTATCATGTATATGTTCTAAGCTTATCATTTAATCATTTTCTCAAGCTCAAAGCTTATCATGTAATCTTTTTGCGATAAAAGAATCAGAGTACCTTCATCCAAATTGTTTATGTTGAATTTTGTCATTGCGACAAGATCGCTGGACGCCTCTTTACATTTCATGTAATGACCCATTGATCTTCTTACTTATCATTTATTTCCTGGGTCTTATTTTTCCTTCCTAGTTAAAGGTCTTATTTTTGCTACCTCATTATTACATAATATGACAGCCTAAATATTCTTACACATAAAGCCCATTGTGACATTGCCGTCTTTACATTTAACAGCAGGACGTCTTTACACTCATGTAAAAGACCCATTGATCTCACTTTATCTTTGTCTTTTGTATTATTGCCTCTTCTCAGGATCATTGCACAAATATGACAAGCCCAAATTTCCTTGAAAATTAAGCCTCATGACATTTGCGTCCTTTGACACTTATCGGCTCCCAATGGAGGGTGCCGCCTTATCTCCCCGGTTGCCCCTTCAAGGAGGCGACACCCGCCATACAAGACTAGCTCCTCCCATCATTTCTTAAAGAAGCAGTTGTTTCGGTGATCCCTCTTATCCTTATACCTGTAGGGCTTATGGTTTCAGACCGCACTCCTAAGTGGAGTTTTCTTCGAGCCACGAGTGCAAGCATGTGCCAAGACTTGTCAAGAGTAAAGGAAGTTCCATGCTCCCACTCTGACTCCAACCGTATGCGTCGTCGCTTGGTCATATGTTGACTCCTTGGAAGAGACCTCGGTCGTCCAACTGTGGTATAACCTTATATAGTTGGAAATCCAAGGTATCCTCCAGGATGGATGTTATTATCCCAATCTCATGACTCAGTTCCAGGAGGTGGTGTAACCTTTTCGAAGGTCATGTCAAGAGATACCCCCTTATATGGCGACTTAGGTCTTACATTTGCCTCTTACTAAATATCATTCGCGAACTAGGGGGCGCCAAAGGTTAAGTCCCGTTCCTTCCTTTCAATCATTTTTGTCAATTCATTCCTTCATTTATGTCACTTTCCTTACCCATTCTTTCATTTGCCATTTCTTTCATTCATTCTCATAATATCATATCATTTGAAGCAAAGTAAATATTCAAGAGAAATTTTAATACATTATGGTCCGAAATCTTTGGTTGTGAAATCTTTATAATTTTAAGTGATCAGATCGCTTTTTGTGATTCAAATCAAAAATCTTTTATTGTCTATAAAAGAAATGCTCTAGAGAAATATATAAATTGAATTTTACGTTTTTTTTTAAAATTAATTTTTGAAATCTGGAAATCTTTTGTAATTTTGGTCTTTATAATCTTGAAATCTTAGTAATATTTGTAATCTTATATGAATGCTTTTTGTAATCAAATCAAAATCTTTTTTATTGTATAAAATGTTCAAAGAAAGTGGTACTTAGCTTTTTTGTGGTTTGTTGTCGTTGTTGTCTCTTGCGAAGTATAAAGATTTGTTACAGCCAGTATCCTTGAAATGTATAAATGTCGCACAAAATATAGTATCTCAAAGAAAAGAAGTGTGAGAAATGAGATTTGAACCCTTGACCTGCCTTCTTGCATATTTCGTAGTATACCAAGCTGTTCTAACCCTCTTATAAATTAATTTGCGAATGGTCATCCAACTTTCTTCTTTGAAATGAGTTAAAGTCTTGTGAAATTCTCGTGACATAACAAAAATAAATGTAGTTAGCGGGTGATCCGCGTTTCATGCATTCATGCCTCCACCAACTGCGTAGCTCGCCTTCGAAGTGTTTTGCTAAATAATCATCTACTTTCTTCATGAAATACCCTTGACAAATTATCAAAGACTCATGGCAAACATTTGCATGAGAATATAACTTTGTAGGATCATATCATCGAACGCAAGGCTGTAGGGATTAATAAACGACGGTGTCGCTTAGGGAGTGAGGAGCGCACAACGACGCTGGCATGAATAACGACACCCAAACAATTGGAAGACACAAAACCTGGCGGAGTTAAGAAGTGCTCTTGAGAATGAATATTCGTGATTTGCATTAATTTCTACGAGACATTCTAGAAAGATAAAGGATGGCACTTATCGCTATCCATTATGTATTACCCATATAAAGGGCACAATGAGTCCTGTTGAAAGGGGGATCTTTGAGTGATTAAGCTAGTCATTAGAGAGAGAGAAAGTTTAAGAGTGTTTTTAATTTCTAAGTGTAATTTATTTACTTATGTAAACATTTCATGAACTCAATCAATAAATATTCGTGATCTTACATCTTTCAATGGATTAATTAAGCAAAATTGAGTAAGGGTGTAGTGTGGGAAATCCCCAACTTCATATACGCTAGAAAAGGTAATCGAAAGCAGATTTTGCAGTGGAAGTGGAAAAGAATTGGATTAACGAAAAAAGTTTGAGAAGATACTCAAGAATTCATTGAAAAATAAAAATGGCTAAGAAGAAATGTACAAGGGCAAGCAAATTTGTAAGAAGAAGTGGGAGACTTTCAGAGAGAAAGGAGGAATGAAACAGAGAACGTCAAGGATGAATATGAGAAATGATGAGAAGATCAAAACAACACCGATCTCCCCGTAGCAAACGCTGCGTGGATTATGATAGAGGTGTACATACTTGGAGGTCCATTCTCAGACTGAAAGGGAAGAGAGGGAGAGAAGTTGGTGAACAATGGACAAGGAGGAGGAGAGCAAGAAATGAATGGAAATGAATCAGTAAATCTAAGAAATCGCAGCATTAGAAAGATTGAGACAACAACACACTGAAGAGGCGGCTAGAGGCGAGGAGAGGAACGAGCAAACTTGACAAGACAGAATCATGAATTGAGGATGGAAAATATAAGATTGCAAAATAGGAGATCAAGAAGTGGAGGTGTCTGCTGATCAAGTTCAAGATCGATTAGGGAAGAAAAGAAGGAGAGTTTTACCAACGAAAGTACCGAGAAGAAAACCAACAGAAACACAAAATCCAAGCATAGAGCATGAAAAAGAAGAGGGGAAGATCGTTATATTCTCGGCCCAAAATTTTCAAAATGAGCGAATAGGGAAAATCAAGGAAACATGCAACTCCAAGGGCCGGAATGACCCAAAATTACTGCATGGGAGAATAATCTTGCAACGGGAGAGAAGAATTGAGAAGAAATCGAGAGATCGAGATGACATTGAGAGGCATTACATTGAACAATGTTTCCTTGAGAGAAAGGATAAGATAAAGGAGAATCAGAGATGGAAGAGGCAATCCGTGAGAATAATCATGACAAACAGAAAGGAGGAGGGGAACAAAATCGTACCAATAGAAATATTAATGAAAGATATGAGAGGGTGCAGATGAGAGCCGAGAGATGACAAGAAGAGAGAACAACCGATATAATGGTGTGCGAATGAAGAAAGAAACGATGAGAAATTCTGCAGGAAAGGGAGAGAAGAAAATAACGAGCAAGAAGGTCAAAGGAGCAGAGCTAAGGAGAGAAGCAAGAGCTAAAAAGACCAAGAGAATCAAATTGAGGCAAATGACAAATCCTTAAGAGAATCATTTAAATGAGAGGATTACTGAAAATAATCGAAGGGAAGGAGGAAGGAAACAATTGGACGGGCTATCGCGAAGCGACAGAATCCCTTCACTCTAGAAGTGCAAATGGGAGGAACACTCCCAAGTGTGCAATCGCATTAACCAACATCTTTGATGGAACAACCATGCAAGGTGACAACATATCAAGGCTTATATGAGATGTATGTTGCAAAGGGGAGAATCATGATGCCACATCGTGCAAATATTTCGCATCAAGCCTAATAGGAGAAGCTTAAAAATGGTTTTGAAGGTCCGCCAAGGAAACACAATCACATCATTTAACCATTTACAAGCCACATTCTGGCCGTCCATCATCTATTATCCTTTCTTGTTGCCCTTGCGAAGTACTCGCTACTGTGTTTATCAATTTGGGTAATAAGCTTGCATTCGCAGCATTTGAATTTGCATTCGCAACTGGGTATGATTCCATCTCATTTTGCCTTTCTTCTAGAGCAATATATTCCTCCGAAGTTCTCGCAACTCGGTCATTGTAATTGTATTCTTGACTCTAAAAATTTGAACATATAACAAATTGGTGGAGAACATAGCGTTTATGAATGATAGAATAAGATATCTTTCATCCACTCGTCCATCCATTTCGCTACACATTGTCTTCCATCTCACAGTTAAGTGTCTCAAACTTTCGCCAATTCTTTGTTTCGGCCCAAATACATCTTCAATTCCCGGTCGCGAGGAGTTGTTACTTATATATGCCCCTAAGAATATAGCTTGTAAATGGTTGAATGACGTGATTGTGTTTCTTGGTAAACCCTCAAACCATTTCAGTGCTTCTCCTGTTAAACTTGATGCAATATATTTGCACAATATGGCATCATGATTTTCCCATTGTAACATAAATCGCACATACGCTTTGATGTGTTGTATTGCACAAGTTGTTACATCAAAAATCTTTGGTTAACGCGGGTAAATTGCACTTTGGGGGTATTCCTCCTAACTGCACCTCTAGTGTAAAGGGGGTTTTCGCATCCTCTTCGATGGCCTCATCCAATTGTCTTCTTCCTCCTCCCCTTCTATTGTTCAACATTCCTCTCATCTCTTGCCAACTCTCTCAAGATTTGTTCATTTACATCAGGATTTGGATTTATTGGTCTTTTTAGTTCTGCCTCTCTCCTTCTGCGTTCATGTCTACTTTGATTTTCTTGTTCATCATTTTCTTCTCTTCTTTCTCTGCGACTTTCTCCTTCATCTCGTTCACGAATTCGCACACCATTATATCTATCATTTTCTATTCTTGGTTGTCTATCAGTTCTCCTTTGTATTCTTTCATATTCTTCATTGATATTTCCATTGTTGCGATTTTTCTCGCGCCTTCTTTCTCGATTGTCATGATTGTTTTGCCGAATTGCTTCCTCCAATTCCCGTTCTTCCATTTCTACTCTTAATCTTTCCCTTTCGCAAGCTAGACGCGTTTGTTCAATATAATGTTTTTCGATGTCATCTTCAATCTCCTTTTGTTTCCTCTGTGTTTCTCTCCTATACAGTATTCTTCTTCCTTCTTCCTGATTTTCTCCACCAATTGGATTATTCTGCACTTGACGCTGCCTATTTTCTTAATTTTCGTCATTTTGGCCATTCTGTAGAATTTCAGGGTGTGGAATATAACGATCTTCTACCACTTCTCTTCTCTCGCAACATCATTCACCGAGATTTGGCTCTCTTTCTAGATTTTCTTCATTAACATTTTCTACAGGTAATTTTCTCCTCAAATCTTCTCTAACCGATCCTGATCTTGACATGGTATTACTTCTCGACCTTCTATTCTGCAACCTCATATTTTCCATTCTTAACTCATGGTTTTGCCTTGTTAAATTTGCACGTTCTTCCGCTTCTAATCGCCTTTCTTCATGTATTGTTTGGCTCAATGCTTCTAATGCTGCAACTTCTTCATTTCTATGAATTGTTTCTCCCATCTCTTCTCGATTTCTCTCCTCTTTTCCATTATTTATCAATTGTTGCACTTCTTCTCTTTCTTCCATAGAATCTGATCTCCATGTATGCACACTCACCCTATCATAATCTATTACTCTATTCGGTCTTTGGTTGAATTGGTGGTTGAATTTGACCTTCTTCTCTATCTCTTGCGTTTATTCTTGATGGTTCACCTACTTCATTTCTCCTTTCTCCAGCTAATCTCCCGCTTCTTCTAACAATTGTTGGTTGTTCTGATGCATTCCTTCTTCTAGCCATTTCTCAATTTTAGTAAGTTGTTGAAAATTATACAAAATTTCTTTCTTGTTACTCCTGATTCTTTCAATTCACAAGGTTGATCTCTACTCCATCCCTGTTTCTAGCGCCATTATGTAGTTGCAGGAAATCCTACACTACACCCCTCACTAGAATAAACACAATTAAGTCATTTTAAGATGAATGATTATGATTCTTATTGATTGAATACTTGAATCTTTACAATATGAAATAAAAATGGGTTACAGAATTACAATCACTCTAAAACTTTCTCTCTCCTAATGAGTTTCTTAACAATTCAAAAAGCACCCCCTTTCAATGAGACTTACTCAACCCTTTATATAGGGTAGTATACAGTGGATGACAGCTAAGTTGTCCTTTATTTTCGGGAATGGCTTGTGAAATATCGCAAGCGTACAAGTATACAATCTCGCGACACTCTTAAACTTCGCCATATTTTCATATCTTCTTTATGTTCTGGTTGTCGTCATTCATTGCGTCATTTATTTTACTTCCCTGCGACTCCCTCGCAATGTCGTCATTTATTAATCTCGCGAAGTATTGATGTTGTGATATTCTGATCCTACAGATATTGCTTTTGCCGAAGAAGAAGATTGTGCTATTTATAGAGCGTGGGTTGTGGTAACTGCTCATGATCGTGTTCACAAGCTCCACAAACGGAATCAAGAGCGAGTTATGGGAACCGTATTCTAATGGTATTTGAGGCGTTAGATGGTAATCAAATTCGAAGATCATCCAATGACATTAAGATGAGAAAGAAGGCGGTCGACAAGGAGATTGACAAACTTGAAGATGAAGAACGATTTGTTAGGGACGCTTTTTCTTGGTGGACGTATGAAAACGAGTAAGTATCTTTATAACTCCGACTCACATTAACATAAGTTAGTACTAACTTGTTACTCATTCGTAATTTGGAGAAATCTTCTTTGATCATCGGTATATGGACCTCTACGGGAAACGATTTGAACATGAAGGATGTTACAAGATCAAGAGGGACAATTTCGTGGTGTTTGGACGTTATGATCTTTTTAATACTTTTATGGTCAATTAGGAGTATGGATTTAGGTGTTTTTGACGAAATTGTAAGGTTAAGGTCGTTTGAACTTTATGTAATGGATGTAATCGGAGGATTATTAATATAAAAACTTTCCGATTATAAACAAACGGAAGCGTATTTTGTTAAGCAAACTACCGATTAATATATTCGGTTATCTTATGTGTCAACTTTGTTTCCGATTATGGTGTTATTTGGTTCCAGGAAACATAAGTTCTTTCACACAGAATAATCGGATATTAACAAAAACTAAACCTACCGATTCATTTTATTCGGAAGTGATAGACGCATTTATGTGTCTATTTTAGTCTCAATTCTCTGTAATGTTAGTACTCGATTTTGCACTTATTTTGGTATTTTATGTCTTTGTAGGTGTTTTTGGAGAAATAAGCTTTTGCGGCGAAATTGGCTCGAAAAGTGGTATTTGCGCTCGTGGGAGAAAATTACTATTCGGACCCCTCATTTGGATAAGGGGCACCTCAATTACTAAGGGGCGATCAATTGCTATTCGCACCCCTGGCTTGGATAGGGGCACTCCATCCCCTAGCTTTTGAACAAATGGTTTTGGCGAGAAAAACTTGTTTTCACGGAACATATTAGGGTTGAATTTTTGGGGGATTTCTGAAGAGATTCAATTGGCGGAAATAGTTTGGATGGACTCATGAGGGCTAAACAGGCTTGGTATACATGTTGGATTAGGAAAACTTGGGCTTAATCATCGGTTTTCAGTTAAACAGGGGAGGATGGTTTTACCGAGTTTCTGGTTTGAGTTTTGGATAAGATTTACTCGGGTTTTCACGCTGGATTAGATTCTAATTGGCCTGTTAGGACAACACAGGGATGGTAAGAGATTTGTAAACGTAAAAAGGGAAGATTTCACGTAATCTCGGTAATACATGGAAGTAAGTTAATATCGGATTGTGTTTGGTATATTTTTGGAAGTGACGTGCAAATAAACTGAAGAGAATATCTTATGAAGATTTTATGCTATCCTTAAGAGAGTTTCCAGCTCATACAACGCGTAAAGAAGGAAGCCGGAAAAAGATAAAAAAAAGGGGCCGAACTTGGGAGAGAAGAAAAGAGGAGATTTATTCGTGATTTCTTACCCCTGTTGGCTATATATAGGCAGGGGAGAGTTCCAGCAAAGGAGTCGAGAGTTTTGGGGGCGATTTGAGGCTTCAGAAACGCTGCAGAGGAGTTGTTGCAGCAGCAGCAGAGAAGAAGAAGGAGAAGTTGCAGACGACAGAGGAAAAGTGTCGTTCTCAAGAACACGAAGAACAGACCAACTAAGTCAGACGTTTATTCTGCTGCACTTTGAATTTATCGTTTATTATAACAGTGACTTGCAACACTTATAGACGTTGCAGTTTTCTGTTTTCATTACTCTTCTCTCTTTTGACTATTGTAAACACACTTTTGAGCCATGAATAAATATTTTGAGCGTATTTTCACCATGTGGAGCTAAACTCCAACATTGGGACGACGGAGGAAGCCTTATTTCACAATTGTTTGGTAACTATATTTGATTCTTTATGACTTTTGCACTTGTTTTAATTGTTTTATAATTTTTATTAATTAGTTGTGATTTTGTATGATGACGTATGCTTAGACTTAGAGCTTTTGATGCGTCATGCTTATGATTTACAATTAATATTTTACAAAATCTACCTTTGGCAAAGAAATAGAGTCCATAAAAGAGCTAGAATTGTTATGAATCAATATACGAACCAATCGAATGCGATTAATGGTGAAAACCCGAGTCCCAGTTCTCTCGATATTTTTGTGACAAACTTGTGAATATATTTTCTTTGTTTTTAGTATTTTCTTAAATCAAACCTTTACAAGCCCGAGTTGAACGAACTTTTACTACCACTTTACAACAACAATTAAAATCACATCAGGAAGTCAAGGATAACATTTACCTTCCGATTATGGTGTCGTTTGGTTCCAGAAACCATAGTTATTTTTTGGTAGAATAATCGGAAATTAACAAAACCTAAAACTACCGATTAATAATATTCGGAAGTCAAGGTGCACAATTACCTTCCAATTATGGTGTTGTTTGCTTCCAGAAAACAAAGTTTTTTTACATAGAATAGTCGGAAGGCAAAGTATATTAGCAATCTTCCGATTCTGACAAAATATTTTGCAAAATCCCCAGAATCGGTAGGTTAATAACGTAAACCCTACCGATTCTGACTAAAAAATGCAACATCCCCAGAATCGGTAGGTTCATATATAAAATTATCTTCCGATTGTGTTCCAAAATTCAACACTTTCATGTCTCTTCTTGTGATTCGCTTGCGAGTCATCGTTAAATGCATAAACATAGCAACATAACCATTCATAATCCATAAAAATAACGTAACAACTAATAATCCGACACAAACTTTGAGAACGACGTAATCCGACATAATCCAACATAAACAAAGTTATCCATAAAGTTAACGAAAAACATCGAGAGTTTACAACATCGAAAGTTTACTTGTTCCTTTTTGCTTGGATTTTGCGACCTTTACCACCTCTACGACTTGGACCAACATCATCATTGGTTTCATCAGCTTGAGTGCTCGATGACGCCCGAGTTCTTTTGTTCACCTTGGTTGTAGCTTTCTTTTGCAATTTTTCCCCGAACTGAGATGCATACTCCTCATTGTCAACGTTATCAATCAACTGTTGGTGCTTTTTTATCTTCTCAATTGACACGAGCTCTCGGACTTTATGCAATCGGTGCACCATTTGGACAAACGCTTGAAACTCGCTCATCTGTTTTAAAACATAGCATACCATCAAACGGTTATTACTTTATTTTGACCCATAATATTAAACTAAATTAATAAAACAATACGTACCAATCTATCAAAACCCATGAGTTTCTCTTTGAGGATACTCTTGTACGAATCGGGCTTTGCTTTAAGATCACGGATTACGAAGATGAGAAACATTCGGTACCAATCCATATAGTTGGAGCATTTTCAAAACCTTGGTTGGCTGCCCTTCCTTGGTTGATCAAGTAATGCGCCCTTCTATCCCAATGGAATTTCTGAGGATGGTGAACCCTTGTGAACCACCGTGATAGAATCTTTATCAGACTTGCAGTGCTCCAGCTCCAAAGTGAAATTGTCATGAATTTGGTCCTTTGGTATACCTTGTACAAAACCGTGTTGTCGCATCACCCTTGAGGCATTGTACATCACATATCCTGTGGGGTGCCACAACGGTCCAAAATAAAGTGCCAAATCGGACCGACCCGCGATATGTCCAGCAGCTCGGAAGTAGTCGTAGATCCATGTCTATATTGTCATTTTTGCAAGTATTAGGAAATTGATTCTTCAATAGTATAAAAATAAAAAAAATAACCAAGTATGTGGAGTTAATAAACAATACCTGTAGTAGACTCACGTTCCCGGCCACTTGGCTAATTCCAAGCCTCGACGCCTTTCTCAACTCTTCCATCAACCACGCATGGCATGCCGTGCCCCAAGAGTACTCATGCACTTTATCGAGAGGATCGAGGAAGTTGTAAAAGGTTGGCGTCGACCCGATTGCCACCGGTATTGGGGAAAATGACACATCCTAATACACATAGGAGATATGCGGTGGATCGCGTGGTTGACTTGCTCGTCCGTTAAAGTTCCTTTCTCTTCTTTATCCTTGGTGCCCTTGAACATATCCCATCGAGTACGGTACCCATGTTGAAGTGTCTAGTTCTATACTTCATGCATCTTTTGAACTTGATTAAGGATATGATTCGATTGTTGATGTTTCTTCATCCCAACCCAGTTCCTTCATCATCTTCCCCATCAACTGTTTGGTTAATCTTTTGACTCATTATTTCTTTATCATTAGCATCTCTCGCAAAGACTCTCAGCACGTTGTTGAAAATCTTCGACAGCGGGAGCAGTGGACAATAGAGTTGCAAAGGTTTAGCTTTTGTGACTTCTATCACAAATTCTTGCATCTCGGTGGTGGTGGTAATGTCTCGCCCTTTTTTTCCCTTTTTAAAGTGAACTTTCCCCGATCAATCATGAGAATGAAATCGTTTGTTTGATGCCCATGGAACCGATGGTAAGAACAAAACTCATATCGCTTTGGCGGTGGTTCCATTAGAGGTGCCGGGTACATTTTCCATCACAAGTATAGCTTCCCATATCTTTTCCACACTAGCATGGAGGCATCTTAATCTCTTCCCATACATTCGTTCTCCAGCTATTTTGCCTTCGTCAATCGTAAGTTTCTTGCTCATGATCTAGCCTCCGAAATCTTATTATTGCTGTTATTCGCTGTAGTAGTTCCTTTCTGCGTTCAAACTCTTTTCTTGATCATTTTCCTATGGCTACTATCTTCCTTGTCCCTCATCAATTTTCTCGTTTGCTGTCCTTCTCGGCCACCGTATTTATGAATTGAGGCAACAAGCCGCAACATTGAGCTTGTGTTTCCGACCGGATAAGAATTCATTTCATTCTGTCTCTCTTCTAGAGCAATATATTCTTCTTCCCGTAACTCGCAGTTCTGCCATCGTGATTGTATGTAAGAGAGCATTTGAATGTGGCTTGTAAATGGTTAAATGATGTGATTGTGTTCCTTGGCAGGACCTTCAAACCATTTTAGTGCTTCTCCTATTAGGCTTGACGCGATGGCTTAGATCCAATTGTTTCCTTCCTTCCCTTCGATTGTTCAAGTAATCCTCTCATTTGTTTGACCTTCTTGCTCGTTATTTTCTTCTCCTTTCCCTCGCGACGTTCTCCTTCGTTTCTTTCTTCAATTCGCACACCATTATATCGGTTATTCTCTCTTCTTGGCTGTCTCTCAGCTCTCGCACCCTCTCATATTCTTCATTAATATTTCTAATGGTACGATTTTGTTCCCTCCTCCTTTCTTTGTCATGGTTATGATTGCCTCTTCCATCTCTTGATTCTCCATTTGCTCTTATCCTTTCTCTTAGCCGTGCTTGTCAATGTAATGCCTCTCAATGTCATCCTCAATCTCTCGAGCTTTCTTCTCAATTCTTCTCTCCCGTGTAAGATTATTCTCCTTAGGCCCTTTGGAGTTAATGTTTCCTTGATTTTCCCTATTCCGCTCATTTTGAAAAAGGAATATAACCATGCTCTATGCTTGGATTTTGTGTTTCTTGTTTCTTGATTCATTTCTCCATTCATTTCTGCTCTCCCTCCTTGTCCATTGTTCAGCGTTCCTCTTCCTTTTCGTCACGACCACTCCTTACTCTATCATAATCCTCAGCCGCGTTTCCATCAACCACGCATGGCAATGCCGTGCCCCAAGAGTACTTTCCATGCACTTTATCGAGAGGATCATTGAAAGACGTAAAGATCAAGAATATTTATTGATTGAGTTCATGAAATGTAAGTAAAGAATTACACTTAGAAATTAAAACACTCTTAAACTTTTCTCTCCTAATGCGCTTGACTCATTGCCACTGCTATCCTTTATTGGGGAAAATGATTCACATCCTAATGCAGTTTTTGTGTCTTCCATAGGGAGATATCCTTGTCGAAGGGATCCGAAGTTGTAAAAGGTTGGCGTCGACCCCTTTGAACATCCTAATACACATAGGAGATATGCGGTGACGCGTGGTTGACTTCCGCTTCGTCCGTAGTTTCTTTCTCCTTTATCATGTTGAACGGTACCCATTCTAGTTCTATACTTCATGCATCTTTTGAACTCGCTTGTTGATGTTTCTTCATCCCAACCCAAACACTTCTTAGTCAGATCATAAAGTTTCCTCCATTCCAACTGCTTAGTGAACTCATCCCTAACACCCTTGCCATGGACGGGGAGTTTAAGAATCTGCTCAACATCATCTGGGGTTATCGTCATCTCCCCAAATGGCATATGGAAGGTATCGGTCTCAGGATAAAGTCTCTCCACAAACGCCGATATAGCCACCCGGTCATGTTCCAACATTGAGTTCTCCGCAGCATTAGCCAACCCTGAATTTGTAATAATGGTCTTGAACCTTTCACATTCATCCTTCAAAGGCCAATCTAGCATTTTTGTTGGTGCGGCGGTCGCTTTGAGTAAACGAACCGCATCGGAATGATACTATTAAACACATGACAAGTTAAAAAATAAAATTAGAATAACCTAAAACTATAACCCTTAAGTGTATTACGAAGAAAAACATAATAGGTTAATAAAATGGATACGATCGTTACCTCAGTTTCATATATTTCTCTGGCCCAGGATTCTTTGTATCCAAATAACAATTCTCCTCCATCCTCCGGCAGCCCAAGGATTACACCTTATGGAATATCCTTCACCTTCAATTCATCTGGGACAAGGTGTTTCGCTTTCTTTCGAGGAGGTTTTTTCTTTTCGGCTTCTCCTTCTTCTTGAGCACCACTAGGTTGTCCTACTTCTGGTTGTGATGGTGGAGCACTTGGTTGAATAGCTTCTTGAATTGGTTGTGATTGAGAGGCACTTGGTTGAACACCTTCTTGGATTGGTTGTGATTGAGAGGCACTTGGTTGAACACCTTCTTCAACCGGTTCTGATTGAGGGGCACTAGGTTGAACAGCTTCTTGGCTTGCTTGTTGAGTTCCATCTTGAGCACTTGAAGCGGCTTTAGCAGTCCTAGCTCTCCTTGCACTAGCTGTCAGAAACTGACGCCTATCCTTCCTTGCACTAGCCGAGACAATTGCATCTTTGATGTTTTTACCTCGCCTATCCCTAAACAACAAAAGAAAGTACAACAGGTTATTAATCTATATATTCGGTTGGTTGATTTAACCAATTGCCTCCGATTACTCGCAATCATAAATATAAGTTCACCTAAAGCTACCGAATACATATAATCGGAAACAAAATACAATCTTTGGTGTTCGAATGTGTTTATATACACACAATAATCGGAATCTAAATTTAAACATAACCCTCCGAATACCAATAATCGAAAGGCATAAAAAATCCAACCTTCCGAATGCATCACAATCGAAAGCTTCACAAAACTAATTTCTACCGAATATGCATCACTTTGTGTCCAGAAATTACTCAAGTGGTTCAGCCTAAACAATCGGAAGGAAATTACAAAATATAGCACCCGATTATTGCGTCTCTAATACTTGTTCTTCACTAGTATATTCGGAAGGAAAAAACACAATTAGCTTCCGATTATCATCGATTTAGGCCTCAGTAATGAAAAACGTTCTATAATCGGTAAGCAACCTAAATTTTTAACACCCGAATATGACAAATGTTCTTGTGAAATGAAGAATTCGGCCACAATCGGAAGTTTAAAACAATACCTAACCTACCGAATCTGGGTAATAACCGAAAACCCTAAAAAAAAACATGGATTCGTCGAATTAAAGCAATATAAACCAAATTAATGGTAGAATCTTACCTAATCGGCGCCATTTCAAGTTGCCTGAGAGTTTGGCTATCATTATCGCATTCATCAGGGACTTCATCTTCTTCGTGTTCTTCGGGTTCGTGAGTTAAAACCTCTTTATTACGGGCATGCAATCCAATATTCGGATCCTCACCGCGCACTACGTTTTGGTTCGAGCTTTATTACGTTCCTTTTCTTTCATCTTTATACAGAATAATCGACGATGATTCGATTCGACGATGAACGATGTATAGCGAGGAGAGGGGGAGAGTTTTCCTCTCTGCAATCGGAAGGAAAGATGAGAAGAGGAGTTGAAGTTGAAGTTGAAAAGAAAATGAAATGAAATGAAATGAATTTAGGTTGACTTTGGTTTTATCTGTCAAACGGTTATTAATCGGTAGGTAATACCACCTTATTAGCTACCGATTGTTGAGTATCCCAAAATCGGTAGAGTGGGTTACTTATAACCTACCGATTATTGGAAGCCCCAAATTGAACCTTTGCCGACCATAACCATCTGGTTCGTGTTTTGGATGTAGCCATAATCGGAAGATAAATAGATTACCCAACCTCCCGATTATAGGTTGCCCCAAAATGAGTTTTTTCTATAATCCTTCATTGTAGGAAATTTGAAATCTACTATAATCGGTAGGAATTGTTACTTTTACCATCCCGATTATGGGAAGCCCTAAATCGTTAGCTTAGACATTTTTTTATTCGTCCGATTATATAGGAGCCCCAAATTTCACCATTGCAAAATTCTAAAGATTTCTTATTTCTATACTTTAACAATCGGTAGTCTCGTGAGGTTCTTGTTCCTTCCGATTGTTATAGAAGCAAGATACGAGTTTGGCACAAAATCGATATTAATCGGTAGTATAATATCTTTACTAAGCTTCCGATTGCTTTATAATAATCGGGCACAAAATAGTTTCCGATTATGTAAGGGCATTAACGTATTCTCCGCGTTTTTGGACATCCCTTAACGGTGTATATGGGTTGGGAATAAAAAAGTCGCCCCTAATTCGTTTGGGGTCGCCCCTAAAAATGCCAGGTTATTTTATCCCCTCCCGAATACGTATGCCCACTGTCTTGTCCAAACGAACAAACTCTATTATTTCCGACGGCGTTAATACTTGACCACTGTATCTTCCATCGATGTCCACTATGCCTCAAGTGGTGAATGAGAAATGAGAATCACGTGCTCCCTGCTTTAGATTTAGAGAGAATACTACAACTCTCATGCCAACTTGGTTTAGGGAGCACGTGATGGCATGCAATCAGTGTAGGTCTTGCAAATAATCTCTCAAAACCGTTTGGTAAAAGTATATCAGATGCTCCCTCAAAAACTATATGGCGTGACTAATCAATTCCATCTTTTGATTTGATTTAGTGATGAGGTAATTAGACTGGTTGATTAATATTTAATCTCTCAAGTCTTATCCGACCAAATGAGATTGCCAGACGACCAATCTATGGAGAAATATAAAGAAGAAAACGATAGCGCGTTTGGATACTAAAAAATTATGAGTATCGAGGGATCATGGATCAAAGAGAAATCGTGACATGAGACAGAGATTTAACGTGGTTCGGTCAACTCGACCTATGTCCACGGACAAAACCCCGAAGGGAGAAATATTATTGATCACCAGTTTTGATGTCAATGGGATGATTTACAATTACAATGACACTCTTTATTTATAGAATGAGGGAAGATCCCTTGACAGGCCCTTATTTGACATGGTCTTACAGTCTCTTAAGAACCGTTGGATGAGAATATAAGGATGGTTAGGATTAACTCATCCTAATAGGGTAAATCCGGGTAAACATAAGACCCGTAATGAAAAATAAAGTTACTCACCGATCTCTCATATAGATTTCATCGAACTAAAAAATATTTTTTTTAGGAAATGTCAATGTGCTTGAGTTGATGTTCCAGAGCCGCATCAATCTAAACTTAAGTATTATTCTTGCACCGTGGTTGGCCTATTGAAGATTGATTATTATATTGATGGTTTTTATATGAACGGGGAATGATGGAAAAAAAACTCAGTTAGATATGATAATTTCTAGGAGTGATTTAGATTATAAATACTTTTGGGATCTGTATTGTTTGGGTGTTTTTTACTCCACCATCAGGAAGTTTCAGTTTTAAACACTTAAGAAACCAAAATTGGGCTTGGCTTATTTGATTCATAACTTACTGGGAAGGAGGCAAAGAAGAGGGGGATTAGAAGATCTGTATTGGCCTTAATTCCATTTGGAGGAATTCCGTAAATTGATCAATTGGATCTATGTTTCATAAAGAAAAAGAAAAGATGTGCGTCACTTAAAAATCAACTAGGAATACAGAGTATCAAATTCATAATTAAGTTTTCTGCCAAAAATTACTTGAGTATGAAGTGGTGTAGTCGCTCAAAAATTTGTTGATGGCAGTTGATTTATACACAATATGCCTGTTTATGGGTCCACGGATTTTTTAATCATACAAATTTTATTATACACAAACACTACCAAAAACCCTTGATGATCAGACTCTTCCCTCGATAATGAATCACAGAAGAAACACAAGGGAGGAGGAGAAGATCGATGAATATCTTACGGGTCGTAAGTTTACCCGAATTTACCCTATTAGGATGAGTTAATCCTAACCATCCTTATATTCTCATCCAACGGTTCTTAAGAGACTGTAAGACCATGTCAAATAAGGGCCTGTCAAGGGATCCTCCCTCTATAAATAATTAATTAATCAAGATATTATCTTATTCTTGAGTATATCTTAATTAACTATAACATATCTTAATTAATTAGAATATAGAAAATATAGGAAATTAATTAGATACTTTCCTATATAAAAAATAAGCTAAATTACACAAGATCTCTTATTCATGTAAACTTAGCTCGATCTCCGTCAATCTTCTGTATTGCTTGATCTCCGTCGATCTTCTAGTAGCTTGAGTCTCGACTACTTCATTTTGACCTTTGACGTATGACTTGTGTCTTAGTCACTTTATCTTGATCGTTGACTTCATCTTGGGCTTGACTACCTCGATATATTCTAACAGATACACATCCAAAAGTAATTTTTTGACTTCCAAAAGTCAAAAAGAAAAAAGTCAGTTTAGATGTAGAATTTCAAAACGATTTCTAGAAACAGAAAAATCGACTTTTTGTAAAGCAAAATATGACTTCTGACTTCAGCTTAGCAAAATTGTATCCAAATACGCTATAAAGTGGGATGTCCTTTTGGACCCATGTCTGTACTATCTGGGGTCCGGATTTATAATCGTGAAACCCACAAAATGCGAGTATATATTTTTTATACTCTTCTTCTCGCTTTAATTAAAAAAATGGTTTGAATGTGAAGTCGTGAACTGTTAGAAGAGAAAATCTTTAAGCTTGTAAAGTCTCCCAACAGCCAAGAGTCTAAAAACACAGAATAACTTCCGATGCCTCCCTTTCTTTGAAAACTTAAACTTCATCAACATTTATATTCTTCATTCCCTCTCTCTTTTCTTTCTTCCATTAAAGAGCTTGCTGAACTCAAACTAGATTATTTTTTCCTTCAAGTATAATACAAGAATATTTTTTAGAGTTTGCAGAGCTTTAGTGGGGGTTACTTCTTGCTAATTTTATTGAAGCAGAGTTCACCCAAGTACTAATTTTCTTTGTATTTTATTAGAAAAAGTAAGTACTTTGATGGGTTCCTTTTGTTTTGATGCCCTCTAATTTTTTTTTTTTCTAAACCGAAGATATACAGTTCTTGATCCCATTTCAATAGTCTCCAAATTTTTCTAGTCCTTTTGGGCTCTCATTTGGGTATTGTATCAAACAGTTTAGAGTTCAAGGGAATCAAATAATTTCATTTGTGAAGAAATTGGGTAAATGGGTTGGAGAAAATAATTTGTTATTTGAAATATCCAACCATGAAATTCATGGGAAATGGTGTTTTCGTTTCAGTTATCATTTTGGTTTTTTTCCAACTTAATGGGAATGTAAAGTGCCAAACAAGCACTGTTGTGAATGTTGGGGCACTTTTTACATTTGATTCAGTGATTGGTAGAGTTGCAAAGGTAGCTATCGAAGCTGCAGTAGCTGATGTCAATGCAGATCCTAACATTCTGAAAGCAACCAAATTGAATTTCATAGTGCAAGATACTAATTGCAGCGTCTTTATGGGCTCAATGTCAGGTATTTCTTTTCTCTTCTCTTCTCTTTGATTTGAGAGGGTTTTGTTGAACAAGTAGTTTAGCTTAAAACCGATAGTACTAGTTTTTCGGCACTTGAAATTGCTGAGACATAGATTGATTACATAGTTGATATTAACTGGAGTTTTACTATTTAGTACAACAAAACGATTTGAAATTCGTTTTGGTTTCTCATGAACTGACTTCTCATTCTCAAGCTGTGGCTCATTTTTGGATTAACAAATTTGTGGGTTACTATAAGCTATGTTAATTTTTAAGACTAAATCAGCAAACATCCTAATTTTACGTCAAGGCCATAAGTAGTTCAAATCAGTCCCTGCTTGAATGTTCTCTGTTAGTAAGACATAAATGCATTATTGGAACAAGAAATAGAACATGTTCACTTCTGAATGAGGAACAAAACTAGAGCAGGGTTCAGTACTAGTATATTTAAATGCCATGTGAATTCAATTTTTTTGATTCCGAGCTCTAAGGTAGTAAGATGTATACTTTCCAATGAGAAAACACTGGAAGATGTATTTGTTTGTGTCACATCTCATAAAGTTAGCCTTTTGTTATGTACTCATAGATTGTTTATATGGTGTATGCAGCAGTAATTTGGATTTATGATTTTTAAATAGCTTGATCTGAAAAGTTATTTGAGTAGATTGGTGATGTTAAATTCTCATTGTTTAATTCTACATGCAGCCTTTCAGCTACTTGAGAGAGATGTAGTGGCTGTAATTGGCCCACAATCCTCTTCAGTAGCTCATATGATATCTTTCATTGCCAACGGACTACAAGTTCCTCTTATCTCATTTGCTGCAACTGATGCAACTCTTTCTGCCCTTCAGTTCCCGTTCTTTCTTCGCACAACTTTAAGTGATTCACACCAGATGGCTGCAATGGCTGATGTGATTGACTACTATGGTTGGCATGAGGTTGTTGCTGTATTTGTAGATGATGATCATGGACGAAACGGGATATCGCTCTTGGATTCTCAACTTGCAAAAAGAACATCAAAATTGTCTCATAAATTAGCTCTCCCTCATGGTGCAAATGCTAGTGTTATTTCTGATCTGCTCGATAAATCTAGGGAAATGGGGGTCCGGGTTTATGTAGTTCATGTTAATCCTGATTCAGGTCTTGAAATATTCTCAATAGCAAAACAACTACAGATGATGACAAGTGATTATGTATGGCTTGCCACAGATTGGTTGTCTACTAACTTAGATTCATCACCAACTGTGGACCCTAATTTATTTCAAACCCTTCAAGGGGTTGTTGGGCTTCGACAGCATACACCAGAGTCTAGCATGAAGAAGGCATTTTATACACGGTGGCGAGGTTTACGGAAAAAAGGACGTGTATCTTCCGGTTTGAATGCTTATGGACTATATGCTTATGATACAGTATGGACAGTTGCTCGTGGTATTGATGAATTCTTGAAGGAACATGGAAATCTCACATTTTCGTTTAGTAAAAGGTTGCCAAATATGAATGACTCAACATTGCAGTTGGAAAAGCTCAAAATCTTTGATGGCGGGAGAATTCTGGTTAACAAATTACTAGAGACTAATTTCACTGGTTTAACTGGTCAAGTTGGATTTGATTCGAACAGAAATCTTGTCAACAGTTCTTATGATGTTATTAATATTGATCAGGCGTCAATTCATAGGATTGGTTACTGGTCTCATTATTCAGGACTTTCAGTTGTACCCCCAGAAAAATTAACCAGGGAGCAACAGATTAAGTCACGTGTGGATCAGAAACTTAATAACGCTACATGGCCTGGTTGTAAGACAGAAAAACCACGTGGTTGGGTGATTGCAAGTAGTGAAAAGCCACTGAGAGTTGGAGTGCCTAATAGGGTCAGTTTCCCCGACTTCGTTACAGAAGATCAAGACACCCATGAAGTGAAGGGATACTGTATTGATGTGTTTAATGCAGCTCTGAATCTAATTCCGTACGAAGTTCCATATAAATTCCAGGTTTTTGGGGATGGGAGGTTGAATCCTGATTATGATGAGCTTGTTAAAATGGTTTCAGACGATGTAAGTACCGTTTTCATATAAGAAAACTTGGTCATTCATGTGGTTAAATAAGTAATTGAAAGTATTGGTCTAGTGAATGCCACTCACAACTACCTAAGCTTCTCATTAGCTAAATTGGTGGCGCTATAATGGCCTATGCTTTTGCTACTACTTGAAATCTTGGTTTGTAGGTGAAAACCTGGACAAAAATTAAGTTATCAGTTTCACTGATTTTTTTTTGTTAGACAATACAAAAGCCCCAAAACTGGTCCATTTGGTAACTATTCTGTTGGTTGATGAATTTCTAATTTGCTTGACATGCTGCGTCATTAGGTGATTGATGCTGCTATTGGAGACATTACCATTGTTACAAACAGGACAAGGTTTGCTGATTTTACTCAGCCTTATGCTGCAAATGGACTTGTAATAGTGGTTCCCGTTAAAAATATGAAATCAAGTGCTTGGGTATACCTTAAGCCATTCACTGCGGAAATGTGGTGCGTCACTGCTGGTTTTTTCCTTTTAATCGGTGTGGTCATTTGGATTCTTGAGCATCGGATCAATGACGATTTCCGGGGTTCACCCAGGCGTCAGGTTATAACCATGCTATTGTAAGCTTTCCTGATTACTCCTGCTGTTGTATTCCGTTACGTTTGTCTACCACTGGTATGAATGTTTTTGACGCTTTTGATTCTTCTGCCATTTTCATTTCAGGTTTAGCTTTTCAACTTTATTTAAGACAAACCGTAAGGAGATCGTAAACCTGTATCATTTGTTCAATAGTATGTAAGTATATGTTTCATTGTGCCTGAGACTAACACGTTGGTCATTTTCTTTATCTTGCCATTGAAAATCACAGAAGAAGATACAGTGAGCACACTTGGACGGATGGTAATGATGGTGTGGCTTTTTCTATTGATGGTAATCACTTCAAGTTACACTGCAAGCTTGACTTCAATACTTACAGTCCAGCAGTTATCGTCACCAATCACGGGAATCGACAGCTTGATCACAAGCAATCAGCCGATTGGGCTTCCAGGGGGTTCATTTGTTCACAAGTATCTGACTGACAGTCTGAATATATATGAGGGAAGACTAGTTTCTCTGGAGGACACGGATGACTATGCAAGGGCATTGCAGCGTGGGCCTGATGACGGAGGTGTAGCTGCTATCGTGGATGAGCTTCCATACATAGAGGAGTTTCTGTCACAGCATACAGATTTTGGTATCGCGGGACACATGTTTACTAAGAGTGGATGGGGATTTGTGAGTACAACTAATCACACTTGCACGAAAGCTATTCTTCATTCATACAACTTTTCTGCAGAGTCCAGACCCTTCTCATGAATTAATTCTATCTTGTTTATATGGTATATGTAGGCTTTCAAGAAAGGATCTCCTCTTGCCGTCGACATGTCTACGGCTATATTAAGGCTTTCAGAAAACGGAGATCTCCAAAAGATCAACGAGAAATGGTTCTGTAGGACTGGTTGTTTATTGCGGAAAGGACGGCGATCTGAACCTAATCAACTTCATCTAGTAAGTTTCTGGGGTTTGTTTCTTCTATGTGCCATCTTCACCATAACCTGCTTGTTGATATTTCTTTTCCGAATGGTTCGACAATATGTTCAATACAAGAGAAAGCGGAGGCAACTGTTAGCAATTTCATCCTCTGATCAAACACCACATAGTACGAGTGGCTTGTCTAGAGTTGTTTATAACTTCTTTGATTTCATTGATGAAAAGGAAGAAGCTATCAAGAAAATGTTTAAACCGTCCATAAATCCGCATCCACCACCTAATGATGAAATCAGATAATCTGCATTATACAAAACGAGCAAGGAGGATAAATTTTTTCAGTTATGACCAAGGAATGAAGCATGTAAATATTCCTTGCGGCTAACATTTTTAAGAGCTGTGTGTAACTCTTCTCCTAGAAATATTACAAAGTTATTTGTCTAACACTCAGAAATGTACTGCACTAAACTATTGAGTAACGATAAAGTCAAGTTACAAGTTTGAAGTTTAAACCATGCAACATTCATATTGGTTTCGATGAGGTATTTAAACCCATCAAACTATTTCTTCCAATAAACACTTTTCCTATTTAACATTTTCTAAAAATCAACGTGGATTCTCCTTGTTTAGTTTCAACTGTTGTGTGTGCTGCAACAACTTCCCAAATTTTAGTTTTAGAGATTTTTTTTGATCGGAATATTACAGATCTTGTAGACGTGTTTTCACAACATGTCCTGGTATGTATGATATGTACCCACACCCACACATCCTTACCAGAACATGTAAGCAACTACAGTATACAGGGGTATTCTTAACCCACATTACAGTGCAGTCAACATCTAAGCATAAGATTCTCTTTTTGGCGGGTAGCTATAATAATAATCGTGAAGTCTTTAAACCTCAGGAAGAGTATCTTAGTTAGGATTAGGTAACTTTTTTTTTTTTGAAGCTTGTGAACCGATTCATTATACCTGGCATTTTTAGGGGCGACCCCAAAAGAATTAGGAGCGACACTAAAAGACAAAAAAGGTCACCCAAACGTAAATCTAAGCTACCCCTTATCCTCGACTTTTTGAAATGGCCAATACGCCCTTATATAATCGGGAGCCTACACCATAATCGGTAGGTTAAATGTGAATCGGTAGGTTAAATGTGAATTATACCTACCGATTATTGTGTAGATACTTCGGCTAATAATCCCTTTTATAATCGGTAGCTTATCCAACTTGTAAGACTACCGATTATAAGGAGCCCCATATTCAACCTTGGCCAAATTCCATAGGTTTTGAGGGGTGCAGAGCCAACCATAACCACTTGGCTTGAGCTGTGGATGTAGCCATAATCGGAAGCCTAATAGGTTACATACACTACCGATTATAAGTGGCCCCAAAATGAGTTTTTTCTAAAATCCTTCACGTAAAGAATTTTGAAATCTACCATAATCGGTAGGGTATATAATTATATAACCCACCGATTATAACGAGCCCCAAATCCAACCTTTGCCATATTTCATAGGTTTTGAGTGTACACAGCTAGCCATAACCACTTGGTTCGTGTTTTGGAGGCAGCGTTAATCGGGAGTTAAATATATTACCAAACCATCCGATTATGGGTTGCCCCAAAATGAGTTTTTTCTAAAATCCTTCATGTAAGGGAATTTGAAATATACCATAATCGGTAGAGTTAACAACTTAACAACCTACCGATTATAAGGAGCCCCAGATCGAACCCTTGCCAAATTCCATAGGTTTTGAGTGTACAGAGCCAGGCATAACCATGTGGTTCGTGATTTAGATGTAGCCATAATCGTAAGCCAAATAGGTTCCACAACCTACCGATTATAGGTTGCCCCAAAATGAGTTTTTTCTAAAATCCTTTTTTTTCCAAATTTTGAAATCTGCCATAATCGGTAGATTATCAAACTTATAACACTACCGATTATAAGTGGCCCCAGATTCACTAAAACTTGGATGTAGTCATAATCGGAAGACCAATATGTTACAAAACCTCTCGATTATGGGTTGCCCCAGATTCAAATTTTGAAAGCTACCATAATCGGACACTTTATGAGTTAATTTAATTTCCGAATGTTATGTTGTTTGGATACAGAAAACAAAGTTTTCTTCACATTGTCGTAATCGAAGGAAACATATAAAATAAACCTACCGAATACTATATTCGGAAGTTTAAGAAGTTCACCTCGTTACCGAATATGGTGTTGTTTGGTTACAGATCACAAAGGACTTTAGAGTGTCATAATCGGAGGCTAAGGAATCATGTTAGTTCCCGATTATGGTGTTGTTTGGATACAGAAAACAAAATTTCCTTCACATAGAATAATCGTAGGAATAATATAAACTAACCCTACCGATGATAATAATCGGAAGTTTAATAAGTTACATTAGTTCCCGAATATGGTGTGGTTTGGTTACAGAACAAAAATTATTTGTTCACAAAGCATAATCGGTAGGCAACGAAATTCATAATCTTAGAATCGATATTTTTTGCAAAATCCCGATTGGTAGGTACATAATATAAATAGCTCCCGATTCTGACAATAAAATTGCAATATCCCCAGAATCGGGAGCTATGTATATAAAGTAACCTTCCGATTGTTTGTATAAAATTCAACAGTTTCATATCTCTGCATGTGATTCGCTTGCGAGTCATCGTTAAATGCATAAAGATAGCAATAAAACCATTCATAATTCATAAAATGAACCATTCACAAACCATAAACATAACGTACTAACTTATAATCCGACACAAACGACATAATCCGACATAAACAAAGTTAAATCCGACATAAACAAAGTTATCCATAAAGTAAACAAAACACCGAGAGTTTAGTTTTTCCTATTTGCTTAGACTTTGCGAGCTTTACTACCTGTACGACTTGGACCAACATCATCATTGGTTTCATCAACTTGAGTGCTCGATGACGCCCGAGTTCTTTTGTTCACCTTGGTTGTAGGTTTCTTTTGCAATTTTTCCCCGAACTGAGATGCATACTCCTCATTGTCAACGTTATCAATCAACTCTTGGTGCTTTTTTATCTTCTCAATTGACACAGGCTCTCCGGACTTTATGCAATTAGTGCACCATTTGGACAAACCTCTTAACCTATTCATCTGTTTCAAAACATAGCATACCATCAAACGGTCACTACTCTGATTTTGAACCATAAAATGAAACTAAATTAAGAAACCAATACGTACCAATCTACCAAAACCCGGAGGTTTATCTTTGAGGATACTCTTGTACGAATCAGGCTTTGCTTTAAGATCACGGATTACACGAAGATGAGAAACATTCCGGTACCTATCCATATAGTTGGGAGAATTTTCAAAACCTTGGTTTGCTGCCCTTCCTTGGTTGATCAAGTAATGCGCCCTTCTATCCCAATGGAATTTACAGGATGGTGTACCCTTGTAAACCACCGTGATAGAATCTTTTTCAGACTCGCAGTTCTCCAGATCCAAAGTGAAATTTCCATGGATTTGCTCCTTTGGTATACATTGTACAAAACCGTGTTGTCGCATTACCCTTGAAGCATTGTACATCACATATCCTGTGGGGTGCCACAACGGTCCAAAATAAAGGGCCAGATCGGACCGACCCGCGATATGTCCATCAGCTCGGTCTTCCTTGTATGGATCAAAGCATACGTCTTGGGCATTCAGTGAGTCCAAAATCTCCCTCAAACGAATCAGCTGCTGCTCATTCGTCCTAGAATGGTTGTCATCGAAGACGTACTTTGTTCCTCTAGGGTCACCTTTCGCCCACGCCGGATTTTCAATGGCCAATCCCAAGATAGGGAAGTGGTCATAGATCCATGTCTATATTGTCATTTTTGCAAGTATTAGGAAATTGATTCTTCAATGGTAGAAAAAATAAAAAAATAACCAAGTATGTAGAGTTAATAAACAATACCTGTAGTAGACTCACGTTCCCGGCCACTCGGCTAATTCCAAGCCTCGACGCCTTTCTCAACTCTTCCATCAACCACGCATGGCATGTCGTGCCCCAAGAGTACTCATGCACTTTATCGAGAGGATCCAGAAGTTGTAAAAGGTTGGCGTCGACCCGATTGCCACTGGTATTGGGGAAAATGACACATCCCAATACACATAGGAGATATGCGGTGGCTGTGTGGTTGACTTGCTCATCGGTTAAAGTTCCTTTCTCTTTATTTTCCTTGGTGCCCTTGAACATATCCATCAGAGTACCCATGTTGAACTGTCTAGTTCTATACTTCATGCATCTTATGAAATCAGTTGTTGATGTTTCTTCATCCCAACCCAAACACTTTTTAGTTAGAGCATAAAGTTTGGTCCATTCCAACTGCTTTGTGAACTCAGCCCTAACACCTTTGCCATGGACAGGAGTCTAACAATCTGCACAACATCATCTGGGGTAATCGTCATCTCCCCAAACGGCATATGGAAGGCGTCGGTCTCAGGATAAAGTCTCTCCACAAATGCCGATATAGCCACCCGGTCATGTTCCAACATAGAGTTCTCCGCAGCATCAGCCAACCCAGAATTTGCAATAATTCTCTTGAACCTTTCACATTCATCCTTCAAAGGCCAATCCAACATTTTAGTTGGTGCGGCGGTCGGTTTGAGTATACGAACCGTATCGGAATGATACTATTAAACACATGACAAGTTAAAAAACATTAAGAATAACCTAAAACTATAACCCTTAAAACTATTACTAAGAAAAAGATAATAGGTAAATAAAATGAAAACGATTATTACCTCGGTTTCATATATTTCTTTGGCCCAGGAGTCTTTGTATCCAAATAACAATTGTCCTCCATCCTCCGGCAGCCCAAGGATTACACCTTCTGGAATATCCTGCACCTTCAGTCTTTGTGGGACAAGGTGTTTCGCTTTATTTCGAGGAGGATTTTTCTTTTCGGCTTCTCCTTCTTCTTGCGCACCACTACCTTGTCCTACTTCTGGTACTCTATCTTCGGGTGCTTCTAATTGAATTTATGGTTGTGATTGTGGAGCACTTGGTTGAACACCTTCTTGAACTGGTTGTGATTGAGAGGCACTTGGTTGAACACCTTCTTAAACCAGTTCTGATTGAGGGGCACTTGGTTGAACACCTTCTTGACTTGCTTGTTGAGTTCCATCTTGAGCACTTGAGGCGGCTTTAGTAGTCCTAGCTCTCCTTGCACTAGCTGTCAGGTTCTGACGCCTTTCCTTCCTTGCACTAGCTGAGACAATTGCATCTTCGATTTTTTTACCTCGCCTATCCCTAAACAACAAAAGAAATTACAACAGGTTAGTAAACTATATAATCGGAAGTTAATGTAAAACCAACGCTCCCGAATATATATATTCGGTTGGTTGAGTTAACCAATTGCCTCCGATTACGCTCAATCGTAAATATCAGTTCACCTAAAGCTACAGGATACATATAATCGGAAACAAAAGAAAATCTTTGGTGTTCGAATATGTTTATCTACACACAATAATCGGAAGCTAAATTTCAACATAACCCTCCGAATACCAATAATCGAAAGTCATAAAAATTCCACCCTTCCGAATGCATCACAATCGGAAGCCTTACAAAACTAATTTCTACCGAATATGCATCACTTTGTATCCAGAAATTACTCAACTGGTTCAACCTAAACAATCGGAAGGAAATTACAAAATATATCACCCGATTATTGTGTCTCTAATACTTGTTCTTCCCTAGTATATTCGGAAGGAAAAAACACAATTAACTTCCGATTATGATCGATTTAGGCCTCGGTAATGAAAAACGTTCTATAATCGGTAGGCAACCTAAATATTTACCACCGAATATGACAAATGTTCTTGTGAAATGAAGAATCGACCACAATCGGAAGTTTAAAACAATAACTAACCTACCGAATCTGGGTAATAACCGAAAACCCTAAAAAAAATAACATGGATTCGTCGAATTGAAGCAATATAAACCAAATTAATGGTAGAATCTTACCTAATCGGCGCCATTTCAAGTTGCCTGAGAGTTTGGCTATCAGTATCGCCTACATCAGGGACTTCATCTTCTTCGTGTTCTTCGGGTTCGTGAGTTAAAACCTCTTTATTACGGGCATGCAATCCAATATTCGGATCTTCACCGCGCACTACGTTTTTGGTTCGAGCTTTCTTACGTTCCTTTTCTTTCATCTTTATAGAGAATAATCGACGATGATTCGATTCGACGATTAACGATGTATAGCGCGGAGTTGAACGAGGGGGAAAGTTTTCCTCTCTGCAATCGGAGGAGGAGAAGAGGAGTTGAAGTTGAAAAGAAATGAAATGAAATGAATTTAGGTTAACATTGGTTTTATCTGTCAAACGGTTATTAATCGGTAGGTAATACCACCTCATTAGCTACCGATTGTTGAGTAGCCCAAAATCGGTAGAAAGGGTTACTTATAACCTACCAATTATTGGAAGCCCCAAATTGAACCTTTGCCAAATTCCATAATTTCGAAGGTACAGAGCCGACCATAACCATTTGATTCGTCTTTTGGTTGTAGCCATAATCAGACGATTAATAGATTACTTAACCTTCCGATTATATGTTGCCCCAAAATGAGTTTTTTCTAAAATCCTTCATTGTAGGAAATTTGAAATCTACCATAATCGGTAGTAATTGTTACTTTTACCATCCCGATTATGGGAAGCCCTAAATTGTTAGCTTAGACATTTTTTTATTCGTCCGATTATATAGGAGCCCCAAATTTCACCATTACAAAATTCAAAAGATTTCTTATTTCTATACTTTATCAATCGGTAGTCTCGTGAGGTTCTTAATCCTACCGATTGTTATAGAAGCCAGATACGAGTTTGGCACAAAATCGATATTAATCGGTAGTATAATATCATTACTAAGCTTCCGATTGCTTTATAATAATCGGGCACAAAATAGCTTCCGATTGTGTAAGGACATTAACATATTCTCCGCGTTTTTGGACATCCCTTAACGGTATATATGAGTTGGGAATAAAAAATTCTCCCCTACTTCTTTTGGGATCGCCCCTAAAAATGCCAGGTTCATTAACTCAAAGTAGAGGTTACATTTCTTGGGTATTTAGTCCCAATTTTGTCTGAATCAGAATCAAATTTCCATCATCTTTATTTTTATTTGGGATAATTTGCGTTACCTCCCCTGGCCAAGATCATAATTAGCGTTACCTCCCCTACAAAAATTAAATTAGTGAAACCTCCCCTCGTTACATTAGCGTTACCTCCCCTACCAGTTTTTACACGTGGGAAAGTCAAAGTCCACGTGTAAAAACTGGTCCACGTGTACAAAGTTGCTGACTGAGATAACTAGCTTTGGATGAAAAATGTAACGAGGGGAGGTTTCACTAATTTAATTTCTGTAGGGGAAGTAACGCGAATTATGATCTTGGCCTGGGGCTGAGGAGGTAACGCAAATTAACCCTTTTTATTTTTACTTCAAATTGTAGGTCCTACCTTTGAACACATGAACCTCGTGGACATATTAATCCACTACATACACAGTTGGATTCTTCTTCTTCTTTTACAAAAAATATCTCACTTTATCTACTTATGGCAAGTTAGAATATATACCCGATTCTAACTACTCTCTCTTCCCAAATCTCGACAGTTAGTCAATGGCAATTCTCTAAGGTACCTGTACAATTAGGGTTCAACCAAACAAATGAATCGTGCGTTCCTGTAAATGAAATGAAAAATGTCCGATTTCATAAACTCAATCATCACATAAATGAACGCAAGGAAAAATGCAGACTGAGAAAGAACCTGAAATCATAAAGGAGACATTTTGCTTCAACTCAGGTATATATTCTAACTTGCCATAAGTAGATAAAGTGAGATATTTTTTGTAAAAGAAGAAGAAGAATCCAACTGTGTATGTAGTGGATTAATATGTCCATGAGGTTCATGTGTTCAAAGGTAGGACCTACAATTTGAAGTAAAAATAAAAATAAAGATGATGGAAATTTGATTCTGATTCTTTGCCTTGATATCAAGATTATACAATTCGATCTTTTTTCGTAGTTTGATGGTGAAATGGAGACCAAACTAGTACTCAACAGTTCAGTTCTTAACTGAAGGTAAGACTTTTAATTAAATTAAAAAAGGTTTAATCCTTTTCACTGATATTTTATTTGATTTCATATTTTATTGATCAATGTTTATTGTGACATGTTGGGAGTGTTGTCTTAATGATTCCTAATATTCATATGGGTTGTCACACAACTTGGTTTACTTTAATTTTTAATTTTCTCGGCCTTATTTAGTTCTTTAAAATTATGTGATTTGTTTTCAAATTTCGAGTACATTGAAAAAGAAAGCTAGTTGTTCAATTCATTTTTGCAATTATTATTTTGCTCTTTTATGCCAATTCTTGACATGGGTTTGGTAGAAATTTAGGAATCTTTGTATGAGTTTATCTGAATCATGAGATTTATGATTCCTGTACACATGTTTCTGTTCCGAGTGTTTGCCGGAATTTTTTGATTGTTTGAGAAGTGAGTACATGAATGTCCAACTTTAATGTTTAGCATGAATCATGGAGGTTTATTGAGTTGAGCTGTTGATTGGTGATTAGCATCATTCTTCTTGTTCATATTGGTGTCTCATTCCTGTGTTTGCTTGTTTTGAAGTTGAGAGTTCATGGAAGAGCTGGTGTTTTGTATTATGGAGCTCCATCAGTTGGTTAGGCCAGGCAAAACATGCCATGTGAGAATGCTTTTGATGACGATGTTCGTATGCTCATTGGCTCCTGTAGAAGTCAAAGGTCTGACTAGAAATTCCAGTTCATCATCAAGGCCTAGTTTTGTGAATGTGGGTGCTCTATTTACTTTCAATTCAACCATTGGGAGAGCGGCGAAACCAGCTATTTTAGCAGCCGTTGCGGATGTGAATTCTGATTCGAGTATCCTCTCTGGGACAAAACTAAATGTTGTCATGCACGATACAGTTTGCAGTGAATTTCTTGGAACGATAGAAGGTACGCTTACGTGGTGAGATTTACTACTTACTTAATAGATCATTAAATTGTGTTCCAAACAATAAAATAAAAATAGATCATTAAATTCATGGTTAATCTTCCTTGAGTTTAAAACTTCAACTTCTTCTAAATTGTGCAGAATGTTCTATTATCTTTTTGCGGTTCTGCATTCTTTGCTTATTTCCGGTTCTGCATTCTTTGCTTTACATCTGTGTTACAACGATACGCATAAAAAAAGAAATCAGCCGTATCGATACGTATTTACATGGATACGCGTACTAATACTCCCAATACTTCAAGATACAACTCAGTTAAAAATTTTTGACTAAATATTAGAAAATTTAGATATTTTACTAGATTCTATGAGAAGTTTTAACTATAGGGAGAAAATATTAGTTCCGAATCTGTCCACTGATCTTGCTCTAGACTTTCTTCCTTCTTATCCAGACTTTTTCTCTCTTCAGTGAGGTTAATCATACAGATTATATTTTAATCATGCAAACACATGTATGTATTTTGTTAAGTTTCCATCTTATATATAATATATTTATGTTAAACTACTAATCAATATTGAGTATGCCGTATCGCCGTATTTTAGTTTTTCAAGTTGGTGTATCATAGTAGCGTATTGGTATCTTGTATCCGATACCGTATCCATATCGTTGCAACACAGCTTTACATGTAATGTTTGGTAGCCTTGAGAACTTTACAATTTTAGAATTGAAGTCCTAGCATACCCAGCTAAAAGTATGAAGTGATAGCTTATTATCCGCAACGCTGCTTGTCTGTTTCAGCAAACCCTGTGAATATTCCTTGTAATGAGGATTACGGTTCCAAACAATATAATATCCGTGCTTTGGGATTTCCTCTATCAATACCATTCATATACCGCCTTCCACTCTTAGTAATTATTGCCTGTAAAGGAACTCCCAGGCTGTTTCTAGTTCATAACCTTGGAGCAAGAAACAGTTTGAAGCTTTCAAGCCTTCTAATGCTTTATGGTTACTATCTGAAATCTGTCGGAGTGAATAGCGAGATTGAACAATAACTGAAATGTAGAGCTAAACCTTGAGAAATAAGGTATTTAGGTAATTGTGATTTAGTTTGCATGTGCGCCATCTATTCCTGTGTAAGATGCTGGTTTTGACACTTCACAACCTTCTACAGCTTTGCAGCTAATGGAGAAAGATGTTGTTGCCATCATTGGTCCACAATCCTCTGGAATAGCTCATGTAATTTCCCATGTTGTTGAAGAGCTTCACGTGCCACTTTTATCATTTGGAGCAACAGACCCTACTCTATCTGCACTGCAGTATTCATATTTTATCCGCACGACGCAAAGTGACTACTTTCAGATGCAGGCTGTTGCCGACTTGGTTGATTTTTATGGATGGAGAGAGGTAATTGCTATTTATGTTGATGATGATTATGGACGAAGTGGCATATCTGCTTTAGGTGACGCGCTAGCAAAGAAGCGATCAAAGATCTCTTATAAGGCTGCATTTACTCCTGGGGCCACAGGAAGCACAATCAATGACTTGCTGGTTGATGTAAATCTGATGGAGTCTCGAGTTTATGTAGTGCATGTAAACCCTGATTCTGGTCTAAATATTTTATCTGTTGCAAAGTCGCTTGAAATGATGAACAGTGGTTATGTCTGGATCACAACAGATTGGCTCCCATCTGTTATAGATTCATCAGAACCAGTCGACGCTGATACAATGAATCTCTTACAAGGAGTAGTTTCACTTCGTCACCACACTCCAGACTCGAGACTGAAAAAGGGTTTTATCTCTCGGTGGAATAATTTAAGAAGGAATGACATTGCTAGCTCAAGTATGAATTCATATGCACTTTATGCTTATGACACAGTTTGGTTAGTTGCCCGTGCTATTGAGAATTTCCTGAATGAAGGAGAAAACATTTCTTTCTCGAAAGATCAGAGGCTGCATGACACAAATGGAAGTAAACTGCAGTTAACAGCAGCATTGCGTGTCTTTGATGGAGGTCAGAGCTTACTTCAGAAAATTATCACAACAAACTTTACTGGTTTATCCGGTCAGATACAGTTAGATCTAGAGAAGAATTTGATTCACCCAGCTTATGATGTTATCAACTTTGGTGGTTCTGGGTCTCGTACGATTGGATATTGGACTAATTATTCTGGTCTCTCAGTTGTTTCTCCTGAAACCCAATACCAGAAACCTCCAAACACGTCTGCTAGTAGTCAGATGCTTCACAGTGTGATATGGCCTGGTGAGACCACGGTAAAGCCGCGCGGATGGGTGTTTCCCAACAATGGGATGCCTCTGAGAATTGGGGTTCCGAACAGAGTTAGTTATAAGGCATTTGTGGCGAAAGACAAAGGTCCTAATGGTGCCAAGGGGTTCTGTATAGATGTGTTTGAAGCTGCAGTACGGTTGTTGCCTTATGCTGTTCCACACACATATATATTGTTTGGTGATGGTCATAGAAACCCTAGCTACAGCGATCTAGTGAGGATGGTTGCTGATAATGTGAGTAATCTTTCTAATGAAATATATGTATAATTTCAACTTAGCAATGAAGGTGGTTGTACTCGTCAACAATCAAATTTTTATTTGGTGTTATCATCAGTTTTCTTTTCTACGTGAACAACTAGGCGAAGCCACAAATCTAGAGGATGAAGTCTGAGGTCAACTTAAATATATGGATATTGCACTATAAGTTTGAAATGCCTGATACTTTCTTTTCCTTTTACAGAAATTTGATGCAGCTGTTGGAGACGTAACCATTGTTACCGATAGAACACGAATTGTTGATTTTACACAGCCTTACGTTGGATCTGGTCTTGTTATAGTTGCTCCTGTCAAACAAACAGAGTCAAGTGCTTGGGCCTTTCTAAAGCCATTTACATATCAAATGTGGCTAGTCACTGGTGTTTTCTTTCTATTTGTGGGATCCGTTGTATGGATTCTCGAGCATCGGATGAACACTGAATTCCGTGGGCCACCAAGACAACAACTTGTGACAGTTTTCTGGTTAGTATCTCTAACTCTTCTAGAGATCCATCATATGTTTGATACCGTTGTCTTCGCTAAATCATATAGATTTCTAAGAAGAGTCACCCTACTCTACTTTAAATTTTGCAGGTTTAGTTTCTCAACAATGTTTTTTGCACACAGTGAGTAAACTTTGCCTCTTATCCTTGTGTGAGCTCTTTTTATTTGATGAGTCCTAATCTGTAATTTGAATCTTCAATTGTAATGTCAATTCACTATTCTTGAACCTAAATGCAGGAGAAAATACCGTGAGTACTCTTGGGCGTTCCGTGCTGCTGATATGGCTCTTTGTAGTATTAATTATCAACTCAAGTTACACGGCTAGTTTGACCTCAATCCTTACAGTCCAGCAACTCTCATCAGGTATTTCAGGGATTGACAGCTTAATCTCAAGTAATTATCCTATTGGGGTCCAAGATGGGTCATTTGCAAAAAACTATCTGACTGAAGAGCTAAACATAGCCGAGTCAAGGATTAGAATACTGAAAAGTCAAGAAGAGTATTTAAGTGCCCTTCAACTTGGACCTAGCGGCGGTGGAGTCGCTGCCATTGTAGATGAACTTCCATACATTGAGGTTTTTTTATCCAGTGCCAAGTGCAAGTTCAAGATAATCGGACAGGAATTTACAAAAAGCGGTTGGGGATTTGTAAGTACAAGCTATTGGTCTGAAAGCTTATCCTGGCAAAGATATATGGTGTTATTCTAAGTTTCTAACCCTTTTTCCATTAACAGGCATTCCAGAGGGACTCTCCTTTAGCTGTTGACCTATCAACGGCTATCCTTCAACTCTCGGAGAATGGTGAGCTACAGAGGATTCACGATAAATGGTTATCATACACACTGTGTTCCATGCAAGCCACTCAAGAAGTCGAGTCCAACCGACTATCTCTAAAAAGCTTTTGGGGACTATTCCTCATATGTGGAATATCATGCTTTCTCGCTCTCCTTATATTTTTCATCAGAGTCTTGTGTCAGTTCCGGAGGTATGTTCCAGGGGATGAAGTGGCAGAAGCGGTAGAAATGGAAAGACCACACCTTTCACGGGGGCCAAGCCGTTCAACTAGCTTCAAGAACTTGATGGATTTCGTCGACAAAAAAGAGCACGAAATCAAAAATAAACTAAAGAAGAAATCAAGTGACATTAGTAGACAAGTTATAGATGAACAACACCCTTCGACCTCCTTTCCTTAAAAGAAGGTTTCTTGTGTAGGATTCATGAGTATGACTGACCAAAGGTAAAAACCAAGGTTATACTCTGTATAAGAAATCACTCGTTTATGTTGTAATACCAGATTAACAGAGTCACAAATACAATGTACACAATCTTACATTATTTTCAATACAATTTACCAAGAAAAAAACTCTTGCCAAGGTGTGTACAGTCTGGAAAGTCTCTTTTGTGTAGCTAGGAGGACCATTGAATTTAATTCGAGAAAAGCAAAACCATATCTGTGCGACATAACACTCTTACTCTCAATCCCCACCAAATCCCTAACCCCCACTTCTGGCAAATGACTTTGATGTTTCAACACACAACGAAAATGGATATTTTCCCTCTAGTAGGAAACAAACGATAAAATGCACATGACTCTAGATATGGTAAAACCAAAAGTAGAGATATCAAGACCCCCAACCTGTACTAATCCCACATTGATACAAAATTACTGCACAAGCAAAGTTAACATCATCACTAAGCAATTTAGAACTGCAACCCTAGCTACATAATAAATGGGATTTCATGTTGATCATCCAATAGGGTTTAGAATCCTGAAAATAGAATTATATATATATATATAATATTAATGTGTTTAATAGCATCACCGGGTACAATAAATTCTCTGACAGTGAACAGGAGAAAGTGGATGACAGAAACAATAACCAACAACAAAAATTCAATTTAGATAGAAACAACTTAGCAAGCAACAACTGTAGATGACCTAGGCAAGATAACAGCCCTAAGAGAGTTTTTCATGACCACGGTAAAAGCAAAAGTTTCCGTCGGGTCGGGTGGAGAACCGGGTACTGGAACCCATTCGAAAGCTTGAACCATTTGTGCAAGTAACATATGAACATGTAAAGTTCCAAGGGTCGAAGCCGGACAAATTCTTCTTCCGGCACCAAATGGCATCATCTTCAAATTTCTTGTACCGGTGATATCAACATCAACTCCATCTCCATCTAAAAATCTTTCGGGTATAAACTCATCCGGATCTTTCCATGCATTTGGATCTTCAGTAAGCCATGCTGTATAAATCTCTAAATTTGCATCTGCCGGAATTGTATATCCACCCAACTCGGTCTCTTTCGTTGCTGCATGAGACAGCACAAAATGACTTGGTGGGTGTCTTCTAAATGTTTCCTTGACAACTGCACCCAAATAACTCATTTTCTCAACATCTTCCTCAGTAATAACCCCTTCTTTTCCTACACTTTCAACAATTTCATCATACAATTTTTGTTGTATTTCTTGGTTGGTAACTAAATGAAGCAACGCCCATTCTAGGGCTGTTGCGCTAGTATCTGTTCCAGCATTCATAACCTCAGAACATAGGGTTACCAACTCCTCTTCACCTAATCGGCCTCGACCAGCTGGTTCTAACCCGAAAAGCGAGTCGATATACGCTGCACCAATTTCACTCACCATCACCGAGTCATGACCTAGATCCTTACCACCACTCTCTACAAAAGCTCTCCTTTTTCTTACTAATGGAACCAAACACTCCAGTTGCTTTCTCCTTAGTTCTTTGGCTTCTTTCAATTGTTTCCTAAACAATGGTGTAAATATAGGTAGAAAATCGGGTAGTTTTGGTGTTGTCATTAGCATGACATCTTTTAAAACAGCTTCAATTTCTTTGATTAGGGTTTCAGATATTTTAGCACCAAAACAAATGCATACTAAGATACTACATATTGTAAGTCTACAATTACTCATAACTTCAACGGAACCGGCTTCTTGACACTCACTTTTGAGTCTTCTCAGATGATTCTCCAATGCCCATTTTCGGATCCAGCTACACTGACGAATTCTCGCCGGGTTTATCAACTCCGTAACAAAATTTCTTCGCAATGTACGCCAAAGAGGACCATATTGAGCAGAATTAATTGTGCACTTACCCACACTGAATAGAAGACGAGTCGGTGATTCTTCAGGTCGACTAGCGAAAATGGGTCCTTTTTGGACTAATGCTTCATGGATTAGTTCAGAACTTGAGATAATGACCAGTGTACGTTGCCCCATTTGCATGGTGAATATAGGACCATATTTCAGACGTAAATCACGAACAATATACATGAACGGTCGACGTTGAAGAACAACTTGAAGTAAGTTTCCGACTAGAGGCCAACCTGGTGGACCAGGAGGAAGATTCTTGGATCCTCCGCCTGTGACTGACCAATATTTCCACCATATAAATGTGAAAAGAATTGATACAGAGATGATAATGAGATCAAGAGCTTCCATTTTTGTAGATCAGGGAAGAAAGGGTGAAAATGTAAAGGTTTAAAGAGAGTGTATATATGAAGATAGTGAAGAAGGATGGTAGCTAGGGTTAATATATATATATAATGGAGAAGATAAAGATGGAAAAGAAGAGTTAATGAGTTTGCACCAGCCAACTGAAACAATTGAATGTTATCACCAGATACTTTTCTTTTTCCAAAATGGGTATAATAAAGAAAGAATTAATGAAGATGGAGTACTGGAAAACTCCCCACCATACTTATATAGTTGTATGTTTAATACTAGATCCACAGCCATTTGAGGGGATATTTTTGGCCCACGTCTCGTCCATGCCTCGCTCGACTTGAGGACACAGTTCCTTCCTCCTGTTTATATATATACAGCAGTCTCAAAGCTATTTTTATGCAGATCTTCGACTCTTCTGTTCCAGATTATGATTTTATTCGGACTAGGGTTATTCTAAACGGAGAATATTAAAAACACCAATGCTTAGACCAGCTAGTGAAGAACATGGCGAGTCAAATTGATTCAGTGTGCATTAACAAAGCAACCATATACACCAAACCGTTATTAAAATTCATAAATTATTATTTTAATTTAATTTTAATCTTATGAACGTACAATATTTATTTATAAACATCTTAAAAATAATAGAGGGAGATCCCCTCACACTTTTAAGTTCACACTATTTCACATCACATTTTTAGAGGCATTTTTTTTGATAAAATTTAAACAATAACGTATTTGAAGCTAATAGTCTGAGGATATATTTGTCTCATAAAGCTCTAAATATTCATAAAAAACGAGTATATTCCGAAATATCAAACTTCACGGTCTACCAATCTTAACTTTCAACGGTTATAAATTTGTTGATTTCGACAGTTAGATTTTCAAAATAGTAGAAGATGGAGTTATACGTTTCGAAATGTGCTCATTTTTTTGCGAGCATATAGAGCTTTGCAAGACGTGCATATCCCCAAAATATTAGCTTCAAATACGTTACGGTTTGTTTTTATTAAGAAAAATGTCTCTCAAAGTGTGAGATAGTATGAAAATAAGAGTGTGAGAGGATCTCCCCAAAGAAAAATAATTAGTTAATGATGGACGCAAAAAACAAAGAGTAGGAGAATACAAAGATTACCGAAGAGTATCCTTCAATTTGTTGACGGTGTTCAACAAATATTTTAAGAAGAGATAGATCGAGTGGATGATAAAATATACTTTTAGAATTCGAGAAAAATAATGGAACCGTTTGTGCATATAAGGATAGATTTGATAGGCATAAAAAATTAAAATTAAAAATAAATAAATGATAGATTTCATGATGATCGAATCCATGTAATTGTGAAAAAAAAATTATCCATGTAATGATAGTTTAGTCACCTTGGTGTTTTACTACTAGTTCTGATAACTAAAACCTAAGATTATAATTGGTTTGATAATTAATTATATTTCCAATTTTAAAAATACTATAATTTAGTTAATTTATGGATATGGTATATCCCCATGGACCCCATCCTTTAAGATTTAAGTCATAGGAGTATTAAAAACAACAACCAATAACGATGAAATTGGTAATTGTTTGTTTTAAACGACTTTTGTCAGTGCACGTTGTTTAAAGGTGTGTCCATAAAATTGGACTCGTTAATGGATGAATAAGACGGTGATGATGTGGCGCTTAGGTATCGGAGAAAGTATCTTTCTCCTTCGCTACGTCGAGTAGTATCTAAAGACTTAAAGGCCTAGATAAATAAAGCTCTCACGTTGAACGGTGAGGAAACCCTCGCTTCCTATTGGCTTAAACAAGCTTTTTTTGAGTTTTGTGAACGAGCATTCTGACGAGGACACTTGGCAACGTACGATTGGTTAGAAAAAATAGGGGAAAAGAAAAAGGAAACCAAATTGATTAGGAATTGAAGCCGTGAAAAAGAAAAGAAAAAAAAATAAAACAAATTGATTTGGAATTCAAGTTGTGACAACTTGGAGTTTGATAAAAAAAAGTCGTACGAGACTAAAAAAGAGGAAACCCAACTAATCTATTTTTAGATAGATTTCAGATTTCTTACTAGGATGTTAATTCGGTTTCCTTCTCAATAATAAGTTACCTTAATTGTTTGAGAAAACTAGGGTTTTCTACGCATATTAAACTTATTAACAGAGATACATAATTATTGGAGTTCTATTGCAAAAAAAGAAGGTGCATGACTTGGTGTTATCGCATATCTCCCCTCTTTCTCTTGGTTTAGAGGTTAACAGAAGTCTTATGGATCATCCGGGGAAAAAAACTATTCCGAACAAGAAGGAAAAACATAGTTACACTACTGTCTGCGACGGACAATATGCTATTGCGATGATGTGTATGAGGGTGAAAGAGTTATAACCAGGGACAATAACTTGCTGGGTAGCTTCATCATATATAGAATTCCTTGCGAACGTCGTGGTATTCCTAAAATCATCGAATGAGGTCATATGTTTTGATATGGATGCAAACGGTATATTACAGGGAAAGAAAATAACATCACAATTACAAATAACAAGGGGAGGTTATCGAAAGCTGAGATTGAGGGGCTAATTTAAGAGGAGGTTTTCACTATCTATGGTTCTTTTTCTCTATCAAAGACTTTCCTCTTGACTGTAGATTTGCAGATGTGATAGCCTGGTAAGGGAACAGTCTATCACATCGGGAAGCTCATGCTGCCGAATAGTATATATATGATAATGTTCCCCCTTCTTCTCTAGATTTTCCTAACTTCTTACGATTCTATAACTTACGAGAATTTCGGTGTGCACCGGGTGAGGTGGGGATATTGCGTGAACCTATGCTTGCTGTTCTTGAGAGTCTCCTGAATTCGGATAAGCTTATTTTCCCATCTTTGTCTATGTATGCCTCTTCTAGAAGTGGGTCAATGGATCCCTTCAGTCCAGTATGCTGCATCAAAAAGCAAATTGTTACTAATATGGTACTTCTGCTGTCAGCAGCATGTTTGTTTTTTCCTCTATGTAGAGGCAAATCACTACTTACCATAGAGCCTAAACCTCTATCAAGTAGAGGAAATGAAACAGCAGTAGGAAGGTGTTATCTTTGTACCAAACCTCTATCTTATAAGCATAGTGTCTATATTAGTACCTTTTATCTAGTTTAATAATAACAGTTTCCATCCCGTCAAACTCAAGAAACCAAAAAAACTTTTTCGTTGTTCTTCCCAATTCTCCGCCGCCGTTGTCGTTGCCGTCTACACCACCGCCTCCCCTTTACAGTGTCTCCACCTATAGTATCACACCCTACGTTTTCCACTTCTTTAACTTCTCCCCCTTCTTCCTCGAGATTAAAAGAAAAAACTTAAACATGGGAAATAAAAACCCTGTCATCTCATTCAAAGACGGTGAAGAAGAAGACAAGAATTTGAAAATTGAAAAGAACAGAATCAGACATTTGTTTTGCCTGGGAAAAAAACTAATGGAAGATCTATGTTCCACTAATTTATTTTAATTAAGCTTCGTGGAATCAAAACTTTCCATTAAAAAACCAAAGTATGATTTGTACAAAAATTCTATCAATCGTCATCATCACACAAAAAGATTCTTTTAACATCTGTTTTAGGTTTTGAGTCGCCAAAATTGATTTAGGGATATCAAGAGATGGTAAAATTTAGCACGAACATTTTAGTATCTAAAGGAGGATAAAAATGTGATTTAGGAAAAAGTGGATTATCAGATTTTTTTGCAATGTTGGTGGTTCTTAACAAGATAAAATTTGAGAGGGATGGAAAATCAGATACAGAATTCCTAAAAATGCAATATAATATATTACATTATGAATAAAATAATAAAACCACTAGAAACTAAAAAAAACAAACGATGCATCTAGAGACTCTATGTATCGGCACTTTAAAAAAAAGTTAAGATAGAGCTCTATTTAATGGCCACTATTAGGTAGTTTTAAAAAACAAACATGCTGTTAGTAATAGATTCTTCCAACAAGACTATCCAATTTATACTAAAATTTCAAGATTCACCGCCTTTAGTCATCTGGAGTGATGAATCCATCTCTATCCATGTCAAATTTCTCAAATGCAGCCTTAGACCGAAATTGCCATTTCTCAGAATCATGTTCCTCTAATTGATGTACATGCAGAATAGCTGCAACGAATTCTTAGAAGTCCAATGACAGACATAGAATCATGTTCCTCTAATTGATGAATCCATCTCTATCCATGTCAAATTTTTCATTGTATAATGTGAGAAACTTAGAATACCGTTTGAAGAACTTAAGACTAGACTTTATTTTAGGAATTATCCATCCGCCGGAAGCGAGGGTTTCCTCACCGTTCAACGTGGGAGCTTTATTTGTCTAGGCCTTTAAGTCTTTAGATTACAGTTTGACTATGTAATTGTTGGGACAAGATCAGGGACGGGTTAAATTAGCCCTTTGATAGGTTCCTCCCTGTGTTTAATGCATTATCAGCTTATTTTTTCCGTGTTTGGTTCCTACAACATTCACCAATGAGTATCTTGATTATATTTTAGTCGATAGTGCACGGGTGACGTGGCTAACACAGTTCTATTTAGGACAACGAAAGCTTTGGGAAGTGGTAGAATTCCTAATAGTCAAATCGGAAGAGCTCGGTTACATGATATAACAAAAAAATATCGCGATTTAAAAAGAATAGAAAAGAATAAAATAAAGGAAACCTAATCTAATTTGGAATTCATAACCTGACAATATTTAGGTGAGGACACTTGGCAATATATGATTGGTTTTAAAATTACAAACTCAAAAGGAAAACCTAACTTTCCGTGTTTGGAATTTCAAGTACCTACCATATTATGACTCTTTTTTCGGGAAAAAAATCCACATATTTCACACATATTTTCTGCGAAAATAAAAGGAGAAAATAAATAAAATATTCTCCACCTATTTAATGTATTTGCCCCGTCACACCAAATCAAAATACATCCCCACGGGGAGGGGCGAAGCCCCGCGCATACCAAATCAAAAATGCATCGCCACGGAACGGGGCAAGCCCCGTGCACACCAAATAAAACATACATCACCATGGGGCGGGGCGAAGCCCATGCTAACCAACTTAAAAGAAAAAAGATGCCCAGTCCGTAGCACGGGCACAAATCTAGTTTTTTGTAAAAACATAGCTAAAAAAATAAATTTCAACAAAACAAAATTTACATGCATGTTAAAGTGTTGTTGAGTCTTTAAATGGCTCGAAGGCCAAAGTTCTATCTCAAGATAGAAAATTTGTTTTCATAAAAGCCTATCTTTGTGCTTAAAACCTGGAGATGGAATATTTTGATTTTGAGGGGTGCAGAGGATTCAAATGTCCAAAAACAGGGAAAAGGGGGTGTAGATGGTGGATTTTCGACAAAGGCTAAAATCGTAAACCCATACTTATATGTATTCCTGATCCAGCAATCAGATGAATATTGAGGCTCATGTCTCTTATTGAAAGCATGAAAGATCATGCTATGAGAATCTCTCGGCCGAGAATCTTGTCTCTCGAGTATATATAGATATGTAGTCTCTCAGCTGAGGCAACGGCATATCTCACGAATACTGAGCAATTTCAGTAATTACTTCTATATAGAATCGAAAGATTAGACGGCTCCTTGACATCTTGCCTGCTAGTATAGAGCAATAACGTCTTCAGGATGTAACAATGTTTTCCCTGACTATATGAAAGAAATATGACGCTTCAACAAGCTCATATCACTCAATTCCTGAATAATTAACGCTCCTAGACGATCGTACCAGGATAGAGCCATTAATTAATAGATTCAAATCCCTGGAAAATATTCGATATTTTCATAATATTTCGTTACTTCAATTTATGGTTCTTCCCAGCAGAATTCCATGGGTTAGTAATAAATATTCAACACACGGGCATTTGAGTTACCTTCGAGTAAGCCCCAACCAAAATGGTGTAAATGTATTCGACAAATAATGCATTAACAAACACCTGAATGAACAAACAAGTATTTCAAAACACGACGAGACGATGAACCTATGCAAATAGGAAAGAAAATAATAAAATAATAGTAAAGGCGCTACCATTTTTAGGGGAGCGTTTCACGGTGTTGCTCATCGCAACCAAGGGTACATTTCTAATTACGGGAATACCCCTACCAGGAAAATTATTGTTTGGCGGTCATCTTGCCGTCACGCCCAAATTCTATATTTTATCATATTTTATTATTTTCCTTGATCTCATGAAAATCCATTCATTTGAACAAATATCCTTCGTTTTGAGGAAACTCCTCAGATTGTAGATTTAGTTTCATGGTGTGTTTCTTCACACCGAGGAAATAATATAAAATTAGGAAAAATATTGTGGGCCGTGATTATTGGCCTACGGACCATGCCTTGATCCCGCATCTCGGCCCCACACCTCATGGTTCCTCATTATTTTATTATTATTTCCCTAATCTGTTTTTCTTAATCATCACCAAAATCAAACCCTAATTCCTATTCTGAGAAAACCTAACTTCTCAATTGAATTCTTATACTTAAATCTAAAATTTTTTATTCTGGTTCTTTTATTGAAAGTCTTGTAAATTCGTCACTATATCAACTCTCTCAAAACCCTATCCCCGATTCTCAATGAATCATCTTTCTTCTTTCAATCAAAAATCCTAACAAAATCAAATCTAGAAACTCATCATCATTAGACTTGATCCATCTATCTCCTTTGGATTTATTATCGACGGCATCAAGAAGTTTTAGAGATGATGTTATTTATCTTGAGATATGGAGAGGGGAATGAAAGTTTAGAGATGGAGAGGAGATGAACAGTGGAAAAAAAATAAGATGTTCTTCTCGATGGACAAGGCATTATAGGTTAACTTGAAGGGTCATGAAAACTCCCTAATATCATGATATTTCCTTGATCCCATGAAAAATAATATAAAATTAGGGAAACCCGTGGGACCGGGCCATAGCTGGCCCCACACGCCCTATTTTATTATTATTATATTTTTCATGTTTCCTTAATCCCATGAAATTCCTTGATTTCATGATGTTTCCTTCAAATTATGAAATTCTTTCAAATTATGGGAAAATACACAAAAAATACATAAAATTAAGGAAACTTGTGGGTACCAGGGCCCAAGTCGGTGGGTCATGCCCTAGCCGGTCCCACAAAACCCTTATTTTATTATTATTATTTTTATATTTCCTTGATTTCATGATATTTCCTTCAAATTATGAAAATTCTTTCAAAATTATGAAAATCCCTTCAAATTATGAAACTCACGGGACCGGGCCCTAGCCGGCCAACCATGCTCAAGCCGGTCCCACATGCCCTTATTTTATTTTATTATTATTAATATTTTTGTTTCCTTCATCTCGTGAAAACTCTTTGATTTCAACAAAACTCCTTGGTTTCAACAAACTCTTTGGTTTTATCATATTTCCATAAAATCATGAATATATTATAAAAAATTAGAGAAAACACCGTGGGACCGGGCTCCTTGGCCGGACGGCCATGCCTTGGCCATAGCCGGTCCCACACTTCATGATTCCCCCATTTTCTATTATTTTCCTTCATCTCATGAAGGTTTTGACTGATTTTCGACAAAAAACCCTGATTTCTTCATATTTTCTCAAAATGTTGCTCAAACGCACACCAGAAAATATCAAAATTCTCAGAATTGAGATACACACACTTTGGTGACGTGAGCATGTTACCTTGACCGACCAGGTTGGCTCTTTGGCTTGCAAGAAGCCGGTCCCACGTATTCTCATGATTTGACCTAATTTGCACAATTGCACGTATTAGGTCCAAAACTCTTCCAAACAACTTGGAACTTCATGGAACGATCATCATTTGATTCTGTGAACACCCAGGGACGGTTTCATGACCCCTTGGTCGGTACCCCATCTCTTCATGATTAATTGGGTTTTATCACCTAAGGTCCAGCATTATTTTAATAAATGATTAAACCAGCATTTAATCATCCTTTCATCAACAAATTAACTGGTCTTCAGGAGATCTTGATATTTGCTCACGTGAGCATCTGGGCACTACATGGTCGACCCATAATCCCATGTATCCGGTCCCTCCTTTTCTGTGGTTAATTCTCAATAAACCATCAATAAATCATCAATTGATCAAATTAGGGTTTTGATTCCAAGGTTAATGATTCCAGATTCAAACACTAATAATTTTACTTTGATCCCGTGATCAACATTTTATTTATCATACTCGGTTCAATTACCGGTATTCTGATTTAATATTTTGTTTGGTCATGCTACCATAATTCATCAAACGAGCAATATTTGCTCAGGTGAGTAATACTTGCTCAAATCAAACAATATTGGTTTAACTATCAATATTCAACAATTCATCAATGAGCAATATTTGCTCACGTTAACTTATTCACACATCATATCTCTGTCTCAACAGACATGTTCAATTCATGAGTCTCAGAATATTTCCAAATCACGTTCAACTCAACAAAACAAGGACTCATCGTCCCATGAAGTCAAGAATCGACTAACTAAATACACGTCGCCTTGGGAGACTCCACAATCACACGAGACATCAATCGTGTTACATGGGGGGATATTAACTAGGGTTTTGGTCTGGCGGTCTAGGGCACGTGTGTTCATACACACGATGAGAATGTGAGCAAGTCGTGTAATCAGCTGAAGGAGTTAACAAAGTAGTAGATGGAAAATCAACCAAGTATCCGCACGTTGAGCAACTGGTTTTAACACGATTTCCACTTCCCCATTCTTTGATTCCATCAACTGTGACACTTCATGAGATCATGATGTTTTCAATTCCGGCAATATAAATAAATCTCGAATCATGATTGAAACAAGGACAATCTCGAGTCAAACCGACAACACGAGATTAACAATCCAACTCTCAACAGAGAGCAAATTCAATCATTCAGAATTTATCTTATTTTCAGAATACACAACACACCTACAATCTTCGATCACCATTGATCTCACACATTTATCAGCTTCCCTCCTACAGACCAACCCATCCTCTCTTGTGACCGAATTTACTCTGGAAAGGCCATTGTCTTGGGTTAGGCCGGAGTACTACAGATTGATCTCTCGAATTCAAAGCACTCCCTTCTTGCAGTGCATCTGTGTGAGGCTGAACATTTCGCTCGATTCAAGGAGTCTCCTCCATGCGATCATCTCCTCAATTCCATAAAAACCAGTGAATCGTTTTCCCCATCTACAGATTGGCGACCACGGTGGGAGATCATTCTCTCGGTTGCAATCTCAATTCTCACAAAGATGGTTGGTCTCAGATCTAATTCAGTTACGCAAAACTCCAATCAGGGTCTCTCGAATGGCGATGCTTCTCCGGCTCAGCCGAATGATTCCGGTAATATTCGTCATCCATACTTTACTACTCATTTTTCATCTATCAATGCATTCGATGGAGAAATTTCATCACCAGCCGAACTGGCACGAAGGCAAGAGGTCTTAGAAAGGAACATAAATCGATTAAAGGAAGCAATCGACAATTTGTTCAACTGCATGGTGGACTTGACAAGAATCTTAGGAGCTGTGGAGCACCCGCCTCTTGACACCGTTAACGTTAACCCTCAAACCAACAGCTTCACCACTTACGAAAAGCCGGTGGACCAAGAAGTTGCACACCTAATCGAGGGTTTATGTGAGCTTCCACACTTCTCCAGGGATCAACGAACGAGTACATTTGCTGCACTCAACCAGATATCGTCAGACATACCCCTGACTCCGTCGTGCCTAGCAGCTGAGGAAACACCTGTGATGTCTGGCCATTCGATAAACAACATCACTTTCGGAGAAGAAGACCGCATGGCAGACGAAGGACATAATCGAGCCATGTACGTGACCGGTTTCATCAGAGACTATGAATTCAAGAGAGCCCTCGTTGACACGGGCGCTTTGATGCGTGTCGTAGGTGCAATCAAATTAATATCTTATTTCCACTCAATTAAAAATAATATAATGGAAGTCAAGTTCGTTCCCACGAAGAGCAGGGAGATTTAGTTGTCAAAAAGTGTCACAATAGGGGTTTGTTTTTGATTCAAAGTAAATAACAAAGCAATTGAAAGTAATAAAGTTTGCAAGCAATGGAGAGAAATATGATCAGGGAATCCTTCTTCGTTACTAAACCGTCATCAAGTTATTATATTCATCCATTAATACAATTAATCATGATTATTACCAACCGTGGAATAACAACTAGCTCGGTGATATCCCTAAATTCCTTAAATCACTGGGTACGGAAGCTCTCCAATACCAGATTCTATTCTTCGAAACCACCTAGTAGTAGCTCACTCAAGGTGTAATTTTTCCGAATGCTTTATCTTTTGTGAATTATATATTGATCCTAATAGTTAGACTCTTAGCTCAAGGTCCACTTTCTAGTGATGTTTATACACACAATCGCTATACAGAATCCCTCTGCAAGGTCTTGTGTTCTCTACTTTTGTATGAATTATTCGACTATTACTTATCTCCTAACTCAATACTAGCATTTGATTTAATCAACAAATTAGTTCAGTTGGCCACCTAAATAATCTATCAATCAATCATAAATATTTTAATTAGTATAAACAATCAATAATCATGTGAAGAACTTCAAAATAGATTTATATAATAACTCAAATCATGTCTAGAACTTAGAATTCATCCCCAATCACTAAGAAGTTTAGCTACTCATGGTACTAACAAAACCCATGAGTTTCATATGATAAAATAGAAAAGAAATAATTACGGTGATGGAAATAGCTCCAAACCCTAGCTTTTCTTCTCTTGAGTTCTCCTCTCCAATGGCTTGATAAAAGATTATGAGATCTCTCCAAAAATATTAGATGAGCCTCTTATATAGTGGCCAGTTGTAGTTGTGCCCGTGCACCAAATCCCGGTCGAACTAGATTGCCAAAACTCACGACATATCCTAAAATATGTCACTGCCAAAGTGTAGCCGTGACAAACATGTACACACATCTTATGGGCTCACGGAAATGGTAGAAGTCCAGCCCAAACTCCTTTCTCCCAGCTGCTACATGGCCTGTCAGTTCCATGGAACTGACAGGGTAAATTCTCCTAGCTTTCACGGAATTCCCCTGTGATTACGTACGGTGGGGAAAACCCCATCGTAAGCTCTCCTGAGTTTCACTACGGCTGGGAAACTCTACCGTATGCCCATCTGTTCTTCCCTACGGTTTGATACCACGCCGTAACCTTCCCTGGGTTTAACTACGGTTGGAAAATACCACCGTATACATCCTTGAATTCCAACATCTTTCACTCCTCCCTGAGTTTCCTTATTTCTTGATGACTTCTCAGCTTCATTATTCCTTCTAACCATGTTCTTCGTCTGTTACCGAGCACTGCTCATATAAACATCATCCACAACGTCACAGCAAACCCACTTCTCGGCTCAAGCTTCGTCACTTTCTTCACCATCGAGCACTGCTCCATTAACCAACTCCGTTCCAAGCTCAAACACGAGCTTCAACCATTAGCCATCATGAGTAACTGCAACATCTCTGTGTAACACCATATGGCAGCGACCTCCACAGTTCAACTCCTCCATCAGTCCCTTCCATTACCGTTAATGGAACAAAGCAAACACCATTCCATCCTTTCGGTTCACAGTTCAACTCCCGATCATCTGATATCTTCATCACCGAGTAACAAGAGATTCGGTTCAGCTACGCCACAACATGCCACCACTGACTCGAGTGTACTCCATTACAGACCGCTCCTTCTTCCTTCCATAATGGAAGCAGCTTCCAATCTTCTCAAACTTCCATTCGACCTCTGATTCAACGCAGTCCATCATCATTCTCTGCTAATAAATGGCAGCAACAACAGCATACATCCATCGCTGTCCAATTATCAGCAGCCCCGTTTACTTTCTCTGTTAATCACCACTGAGCCATCGTCTTCAATACTGCCATGAATATCGAGCTCCACCAGTTCAACAACAATCTCATTACGCCATAAATGGCAGGTGAATACGTCCAGCTTCTAGCTCTGTAGAGCTCTTCTCAACTTCCAATAGCTCGAGTTCCCCTCGTCGACAGCAACCTCACCCAATGGTAGCAGCAGCAACACCGAACCTCCAAGACTCCATATCGAAAATAACCCAACAACAGTAGCTTCATTCTCGTTTTCGTCTCCCTGCTAAACTCTGTCCATCGCTAGCCCAAGTCGACGGCTATCAGCGTCACAAAGATTACCAAGAAAGCAAGTTACGCCAGGTGAGCAGTCTTGATCCCGTTAGTTACGTGGGGAAGAAGATGGCAACCCCCTAACAGACATAGGGGTGCCTGTAGCATTCATGCTTTCCACTGTCAGTCTTACGGGACTGACAGTTCAACTCTCTTAACACCCCCCTGAGCGGCAGTCCTGAGTAATCCAACGGGTGCCTTTAGCAATTCTGTGTATCAACACCTTTCTGCAACTTTAGCTCGCCTCAAATGCTTATAAATACTTCATACGATGTCGGATTGACTCCATTCTTTCGCCTTTCGCTTCGTCTTTTCGTCCTCTTCAAGATGATATCAAGAACTCCTCAGTTTGGATGAGTTCCACTTGGTCTTTGGCCCTTCTCCGCTTGTAGCTAACTTCTTTTATTGCACTTTTAAGTGCCAATTCGCTTCTTTTGGATGATTCACCTAGCAAAACAGTAATCCAACGGGTGCCTTTAGCAATTCTGTGTATCAACACCTTTCTGCAACTTTAGCTCGCCTCAAATGCTTATAAATACTTCATACGATGTCGGATTGACTCCATTCTTTCGCCTTTCGCTTCGTCTTTTCGTCCTCTTCAAGATGATATCAAGAACTCCTCAATTTGGATGAGTTCCACTTGGTCTTTGGCCCTTCTCCGCTTGTAGCTAACTTCTTTTATTGCACTTTTAAGTGCCAATTCGCTTCTTTTGGATGATTCACCTAGCAAAACATAAATAAAACAAAACAAACATAATATACAATAATTCGCAAGAACCTAAGCAATTACTAGCATGGAATCGACACTAAATATATGCAAAATATGCTCTTAACAAATTCCCCCACACTTGGCTTTTGCTAGTCCTCGAGCAAACTATCTAAAATACAACAACTCCATATCGCTGAGGATACGGTTACTCTTAGCATGAATAACAGGCCTTTAAACCCCTAGGTGTCCCTAGTGGACGAGTTATAGTCTCGTGAGGGTTTACCAGAGATATACCCACAAAACCTACTCCAACTTCAAAGCGTTCCAGCTTCCCAAGCATCCAAAGAGCTATGAGGACATAGAATTTCTGCATGCTAGTAATAAGAAGTTAGAAATACCAAAGAACATATTCATTCTTAAATCTTGAGTGAGAAATAACCACACCATAATGAGATAATGCGTGTTTGAGAGCGATCAATAATCATTTCGCCTCGACTTCTGCCTCACTTAAAAGGATTTTATGATAATTACACTCGATAAGACGGCTTTTTTATGGGTCTCACATGTGTGCAGGTAGGAATGAAGAGAGAATCCTACACACATTGAATGGTGGGAAGGAAACCTTCCGAAGTATTTCTGGAGACTCCACAAAATCGTGGAAAATAAAGATATTTTTCTGATGATCTCTACGAAAGGAAATCAACCATTATAGCAAGGATGGGAGTACTTACCACCTTCACATCCGATTGCAATGATGAAAGCACCACTCTCACAACATCCAATAGAAACGTCTTCCTTTGGCTCGTCTTCTTCATCTTCTTGGTCTTCGTCTTCGGTCTTCAACTGTTGATGATAAACTCTTGAACTTGTAGAACTTCGACAATTTATACTCTTTTCCTCAATTTCCTTGTTGCTTGAAACTTCTTTATATATTTTTCTTCCACATGGCCTTATTGAACAAATAACAACCTAAATGCAAATCTCTTTGTATACATATATATTTTTTCTTTTCTTTTTTTTTTTTTTTTTTTTTTTTGTGAAGAGAGATTGCAACTAAAACAATAAATATGAAATAAAATTAACATGGCCATGAAAGAAGTACGTTACCACTTTGATCTTCGCAACTTGTAATGCCTTCGTATCATAAACTTCAATAACTCTCATCTTTTGATTTTCTTCGCTCTTGTAATAAGTCTTCATACTTAGATATAGAATTCCGCTCTTTATGTGTAAGTCTTCAACATGTATATAAAAATCTGCTCATGTATATGTTGCTTTACTTGAATTTGAAACTTCGCTCTTCCTTGTATTGTTGCTTGTAAACCTCAAACGTCTTCAACTTTCCTTGTAAATTTTGATGTCGCTCCACTTGTTGATGATGATGGTGTTTCTATGGATCTGTTGTTGTCGAGAGAGAGAGAATGGTGCTAACTGCAAATCAAACTACAAGAAGGTGGTTTTCGTCTATAGACGTCACCCTTATGATTGACAAAATTAGCACTCAAGAGATCAAAAATAGTGCTTCTATTGGTGGGAGGTTGGGTAGCTCACCATTCTACCCGGAATTAACGTACGGTGACACACACTCAAAAGAAAGCTCTTTAGTCAGCTACAAAGAAAATTTGGTTTGGTGCCTTGGTTGATATGAAAATGGGTAGTCTCCACTAATGATTGATCAGCAACTCTAATAATGCATTTCTCTCTGCTCCTAATTTGCATCACCGGCATGATTAAATCCATTATTTAACACTCCAATTCGTAAGAAATCCGAATGTAGTTCCCTAACACTTCCAAGTTCAGTTATGTCGGTCAGAATCTCTATGTAAACATACCTTGAAGTATGCTAGTGACTCTAAAATCTCTACAAGTTGGAGGTTTTATTCAAATATATACAAAGAAATTGAAAAATCTATATGCAAAATACTCCCCCACACTTAAACTTCACATTGTCCTCAATGTGTAAAACCGAAAGTTCTGAATTCTGACGTAACAGCAGATAAAACGCAAAAACTGTGCAAATTGGTAAGGAATTTGGAAAAACTCCATTTCACAAAAGTTGTTCATCTACGTGTTTTCTACAAAGTGTCAAAAGGGCACAGTGTTTCGATAAATGGTCTGACAGTTATGGTCTGTGGACTGAACTACGCGCAGTCTGAAGTTTTCTGACGAAAAAGTATTCGTCTATAATTTCTTCTAAAATAGATTCCGGACTCAATGAAATTAAACATGGGGATGCAAATATGATATTAAAACAATAAAAAACAAAAATAGAAGGGTTTAAGATACAAAACCTATGGGTTGCCTCCCATTTAGCGCTTGGTTTAAAGTCGTCAGCCTGACTTGGCATTCTCCTTATGCTACTCCTCCAGAGGGAGCAAATCCCGAAGCTCTATCTCGTCCACATTCACATAAGCGATGTTTTCATAGTATGGCTTAAATCTATGGCCATTGACCTTAGAAGTAGTCCCATCTCTAAGACTAGTGATATCAACTGCACCATGAGAATAAACATTAGTAACAACATATGGTCCAATCCATCTGGACCTTAGCTTACCAGGAAATAACTTAAGACGAGAATGAAATAAAAGAACTTTCTGTCCCACAACAAAATTATTCCGAGAAATCATCTTGTCATGGAAAAGCTTAGTCTTCTCCTTGTATATACGAGAACTCTCGTAAGTATCATTACGTATCTCCTCTAGCTCATTGATTTGTAGTTGCCTATGTTTCCCCGCTTTGTCATACTCCATGTTGCACATCTTTACCGCCCATAAAGCCTTATGCTCAAGTTCAACTGGGAGATGACAAGCTTTGCCATAAACCAACCGATATGGAGACATACCAATCGGTGTCTTATATCTTTGTTCTATACGCCCAAAGTGCATCGTTGAGTCTATAACTCCAATCCTTCCGTGTAACATTAACGGTTTTCTCAAGGATGGACTTAATCTCACGATTAGAAATTTCAGCTTGCCCACTAGTTTGTGGGTGATACGGCGTACCAATCTTGTGTGTAATGTTGTACTTCTTGAGGAGAGCATGGAAGGATTTCTTGAAGTGCGAGCCTCTATCACTGATAACCACTCTTGGTGTACCATGTCTAGAGAAAATATATTCCTTCACAAACTCACAAACAACTTGAGAATCATTAGTAGGGGTGGCTTTAGCTTCCACCCATTTAGAAACATAATCCACAGCAAGAAGTATATAAAATTTTCCATTCGAATTAACAAAAGGACCCATAAAATCAATGCCCCACACATCAAAAATCTCGGCAGTGAGAATAGGATTGAGTGGCATTTGATTTCGAGCACCTAGATTGCCCGTTCGTTGACATCTATCACAAGATTTGCAAAAAGCATATGCATCCTCAAATAGGGTAGGCCAATAAAAGCCACTCTCAAGGACTTTTAGAGCGGTACGTTTTGCACCAAAGTGACCAACACAAGCATAAGAATGACAAAAGATAGAATTGACTGAAATTCGGAGTTTGGTACGCACCTGCGGATAATTTGATCAGGACCATATTTCCACAAGTAGGGCTCATCCCACACATACTGCTTGGCTATTTTCTTAAGCTTTAGCTTTTGAAAATTAGACATCGTACTAGGTACTTCATTGTAACCAAATAGTTCACTATATCAGCATACCAAGGTGTTGATTCTTCAATCGAGAAAAGTTGTTCGTCTGGAAAACGATCCTGTAAGGGGAGTTCTTCTTCGAAAACAACAAGTCTACTAAGATGATCAACAAACTGTATTCTCAACACCTTTCTTATCTCTCGATTTCCATATTGAATTCTTGCAGCAAAAGAATCCAACGTATGAGTCTTGGCTTAGCCTCCTTCTTTTTCAATAGATACCGTAGTCTTTGCATGATCAGAATATACAATCACATTAGTACCCACCAAATAAGCTCTAAATTTTTCTAATGCAAATACTATAGCCAACAACTCTTTCTCAATAGTGGAATAGTTGATTTGAGCATCATTTAGGGTCCTTGATGCATAATAAATCACATGTGACCTCTTGTCTACTTTTTGACCCAAAACGACTCCATTGCATAATCACTTGCATCACACATTAACTCGAACGGCAAACTCCAGTCAGGTGACTTAATAATTGGTGCAGTAGTCAACAATTCCTTCAATTTATTAAAGGCACCCTTGCACTCCTGGTCGAAGTTAAAGGCAACCTCTTTTTGCAATAATGCACATCGGCATTGAGATTTTGGAGAAATCTTTGATAAACCTCCTATAAAAACCTGCATGACCAAGAAACGAACGAATTTCCCTCACCGAAGTGGGGTATTGTAAGTTCCTAATCAAGTCTATCTTTGCCTTGTCTACCTCGATCCCTTGAGAGGACACGATGTGGCCAAGTACAATTCCATGGTCTACCATAAAGTGGCATTTCTCCCAGTTTAAAACAAGATTAGTGTCTATGCATCTTTTAAGCACAAGTTCAAGATTATTTAAACAAATATCAAATGAATCACCATAAACACTGAAGTCGTCCATAAATACCTCAATGATGTTTTCCACGTAATCAGAAAATATACTAACCATACATCTCTGAAAAGTGGCAGGCGCATTGCAAAGACCAAATGGCATTCTTCTATATGCGAATGTACCGAAAGGACAAGTGAAAGTAGTCTTCTCTTGATCCTCCGGTGCAATAACAATTTGATTGTAGCCCGAATAACCATCCAAAAAGCAATAATATGAATGTCCGCTAACCTCTCTAACATCGATCAATGAAAGGCAAAGGAAAGTGATCCTTGCGGGTTAGAATTGAGCTTTCGTAGTCTATGCACACTCGCCATCTTGTTTGAACTCTTGTAGGAACAAGTTCATCATCTTGATTTCTAACAACAGTGACACCTGATTTCTTAGGCACCACTTACCTTTGGACTAACCCATTTCTTTGTCGAAATTGGGTAAATCACCCACACTTAGTAATTTGAGGATCTCTTTCTTCACGACCTCCATCATTGGGGGGTTAAGCCTACGCTGAGCATCACGTACTGGCTTGATATCATCTTCCATAAGGATTCTATGCATGCACATGGCTGGACTAATGCCTTTGATGTCAGCAATTGTCCAACCAATAGCCGTTTTGTGCTCTTCAGAACCCTAAGGAGGCGTTCTTCCTGTATTGCTGTGAGATTCTTTGCAATAATGACTGGAAGCTCTTCCCCATCACCCAAGTAAGCGTACTTTAAGTGATCAGGTAGAGGTTTAAGCTCTAATTTAGGTGCCTGCACAACATAAGGTAAAGGAACTTCATCAGTTACAGGTAAAGAGATATATGAAATATTACCTCTTCTAACTCCTTGTGATGCCGTTAAAGCGCCACATGTCTCAACAAACTCCTTGGGAATATCAATGTCCAAGTTAGGCATGCCATGGACATCCAAATCAATGTTATTTTGTAGCACAGATTCAATTTCATCTTCTATATTCAAATCAAACATCTGTTGTGCCAACGAACCAATAACATCAACAGAAAATGCAGAATGGATATCACTTGGATAACACATGGCTTCAAAAATATTAAAGCGTATAACCTCTTTGTCAAACTCCATAGTGAGTGTCCCAGTATCACAATCAATCTTCGTCTTAGCAGTCTTCATAAATGGTCTCCCAAGAAGTAATGAAGTAGACGAACAATTGTCCCCATTCTGCATATCCACAACAAAGAAATCAACCGGAAAGATTAATTCATTCACTTGCACCAACACGTCTTCCACGAGTCCCTTAGGATATATGTTAGACTTATTAGCTAATTGAATGATAATCCCTGTCTCCTTTAAAGATCCGAGATTCAATGAATCATAAACATCGGCTGACATCACACTTATGGAAGCTCCCAAATCAAGCAAAGCACGCTCGAACCGTTTTTCACCAATAAGCGCTTTGTAAAACCACCGGGATCTTTACACTTTGCATGCATCTTCTTTAGCAACATAGCTGAAGCACTTTCGCCCACACGAGTGATCTCGTTAGCAATCAACCTCTCCTTCCTTGTACACAAATCCTTGAACTTTGGCATACCGGGTACCATTTCGATGGCCTCAATAAATGGAATGTTGATATGCACCTTCTTGAAAATATCCATAATCTCCTTGTCTAGAGCTTGCTTCTTTGACTTGGCAAAACGACTAGGAAAAGGAGGTGGTGTGGTAAAAGTAAGAAGCTGTGTCCTTAGGTTGGCCATTGAGGTTGGCTTTTCCTTTGGAACAGTTTCCACCTCTACTTCCTCTTCCAAGTCGTGACTAACCTTTTCTTGTTGTTTTGGCTCTTGATCTGCTTCCCACTTCTTAGAGTTCTGACATTGACGTTCGCTCTTGGATTCACAAAAGGTTGTGATGGCAACTTTGCTGAATTCTGTGATTTTATTTCATTCATGTCTGTAGCCAATTGTCCCATTTGAAGTTGCAAGTCCTTTATAGCCATGTCTTGTTTAGAGGATTGTATCTTGACGCCGAGCATTGGCATCTTGCTTTTGCATCATCATTTTCATCATCTCCTCTAAACTAGAATTTTGAGTCTGTTGTTGAGGCTGAGGTGGAGGTTGTGGTCGGAACTGTGGTTGTTGAAAACCATTCTGTCGCCCATAAGGATTAGGAGCTGCAGCTTGCTGATTTGCATAACTGAAATTTGGGTGATCTTTCCAACCTGGATTATAAGTATTAGAGTAGGGATCATACCTTGGCCTCGATTAGGGAACACGGCATTCACTGTTAGGACTCTTCTTCATAAGAAGAAATAATCACTGCTTTGCCATTCATTGTACTACCTTTTCTATGTTGTTCATCCGTTGCTCGACCGTGCAGACTCTCCCATCTCGCTAACTCTTCGACATTAGAGTTGTTTACGGTGTAGAATTGTTGAGCATTAGAAGCCAGACTCTCAATCAAAGCTGGTTGCTGCTGAAATTGTCTTCTCGGTAAGTGAACCACCGGCAGCCGCATCAATCAAATTCCTCTGTTCGAGAGTAATCCTTCGTAGAAGTATTGAATGATAAGTATTGAGGATATATTATGGTGTGGGCAGCTTGCCAACAACTTCTTATACCTCTCCCAATATTCATATAGAGACTCCCAGGACATCCGTAGAATGCCGCTAATCTCCTTCCGAATGGATGCCGCTTTGGAAGAAGGAAAATATTTCTCCGAAATATCTTTTTCATACGAGTCCATGTTGTAACACTCCTGGAGGAAGACAATACAACCATTCTTCTGCTAAGTCTATCAATGAGAACGGGAAGGCTTGTAGCATAGCCATATCTCTGCCTGCGGTTACATGCCTTAGACTTGTCATTGTGTTCTGGAACTGTTGAAGGTGTCGATTTGGATTTTCACCTGGATGTCCCTTGAACTTTGGTAGATGATGAAGTAGATTCGATTTCGGCTCCTTTGGGTTAGTGATTGAAATGCACGGTGGTTGCGAATCTAAGCATGGAGATGTTAACTCTCCTAACTTCCTCTCCGGAGGTGGAGGATCTCTCTCGTCGTCTGTATTAACCATCTCTTCTGTAGAGAGTTCTTGTTGCGACTGTGGACGTGCTTGTAGTACCGTTCCCTTGCGAGTTTGAATTCCGCACCTTGGGTAATTCCAATCCTTTGATGCCAGAGATTAAGTACCTGAAACAAAATTCTCAAAAAGCTAAATCAAAAACTAAAAATAAGACTAAAAATAAAAAGAAATAACAACTAAAGCTACCGACTGCTCCCCGGCACCGGTGCCAAAATTTGATGCGTGTCGTAGGTGCAATCAAATTAATATCTTATTTCCACTCAATTAAAAATAATATAATGGAAGTCAAGTTCGTTCCCACGAAGAGCAGGGAGATTTAGTTGTCAAAAAGTGTCACAATAGGGGTTTGTTTTTGATTCAAAGTAAATAACAAAGCAATTGAAAGTAATAAAGTTTGCAAGCAATGGAGAGAAATATGATCAGGGAATCCTTCTTCATTACTAAACCGTCATCAAGTTATTATATTCATCCATTAATACAATTAATCACAGATTATTACCAACCGTGGAATAACAACTAGCTCAGTGCTATCCCCTAAATTCCTTAAATCACTGGGTACGGAAGCTCTCAATATGATTCTATTCTTGAAACCACCTAGTAGTAGCTCACTCAAGGTGTAATTTTTCCGAATGCTTTATCTTTTGTGAATTATAGATTGATCCTAATAGTTAGACTCTTAGCTCAAGGTCCACTTTCTAGTCTTTGTTTATACACACAATCGCTATCTGAGAATCCCTCTGCAAGGTCTTGTGTTCTCTACTTTTGTATGAATTATTCGACTATTACTTATCTCCTAACTCAATACTAGCATTTGATTTAATCAACAAATTAGTTCGAGTTGGCCACCTAAATAATCTATCAATCAATCATAAATATTTTAATTAGTATAAACAATCAATAATCATGTGAAGAACTTCAAAATAGATTTATATAATAACTCAAATCATGTCTAGAACTTAGAATTCATCCCCAATCACTAAGAAGTTTAGCTACTCATGGTACTAACAAAACCCATGAGTTTCATATGATAAAATAGAAAAGAAATAATTACGGTGATGGAAATAGCTCCAAACCCTAGCTTTTCTTCTCTTGAGTTCTCCTCTCCAATGGCTTGATAAAAGATTATGAGATCTCTCCAAAAATATTAGATGAGCCTCTTATATAGTGGCCAGTTGTAGTTGTGCCCGTGCACCAAATCCCGGTCGAACTAGATTGCCAAAACTCACGACATATCCTAAAATATGTCACTGCCAAAGTGTAGCCGTGACAAACATGTTCACACATCTTATGGGCTCACGGAAATGGTAGAAGTCCAGCCCAAACTCCTTTCTCCCAGCTGCTACATGGCCTCGTCGGTTCCATGGAACTGACAGGGTAAATTATCCTAGCTTTCACGGAATTCCCCTGTGATTACGTACGGTGGGGAAAACCCCATCGTAAGCTCTCCCGAGTTTCACTACGGTGGGAAACTCTACCGTATGCCCATCTGTTCTTCCCTACAGTTTGATACCACGCCGTAACCTTCCCTGGGTTTAACTACGGTTGGAAAATACCACCGTATACATCCATGAATTCCAACATCTTTCACTCCTCCCTGAGTTTCCTTATTTCTTGATGACTTCTCAGCTTCATTATTCCTTCTAACCATGTTCTTCGTCTGTTACCGAGCACTGCTCATATAAACATCATCCACAGCGTCATAGCAAACCCACTTCTCGGCTCAAGCTTCGTCACTTTCTTCACCATCGAGCACTGCTCCGTTAACCAACTCCGTTCCTAGCTCAAACACGAGCTTCAACCATTATCCATCATGAGTAACTGCAACATCTCTGTGTAACACCATATGGCAGCGACCTCCACAGTTCAACTCCTCCATCAGTCCCTGCCATTACCATTAATGCAACAAAGCAAACACCATTCCATCCTTTCGGTTCACAGTTCAACTCCCGATCATATGATATCTTCATCACCGAGTAACAAGAGATTCGGTTCAGCTACGCCACAACATGCCACCACTGACTCGAGTGTACTCCATTACAGACCGCTCCTTCTTCCTTCCATAATGGAAGCAGCTTCCAATCTTCTCAAACTTCCATTCGACCTCTGATTCAACGCAGTCCATCATCATTCTCTGCTAATAAATGGCAGCAACAACAACATACATCCATCGCTGTCCAATTATCAGCAGCCCCGTTTACGTTCTCTGTTAATCACCACTGAGCCATCGTCTTCAATACTGCCATGAATATCGAGCTCCACCAGTTCAACAACAATCTCATCTGCCATAAATGGCAGGTGAATACGTCCAACTTCTAGCTCTGTAGAGCTCTTCTCAACTTCCAATAGCTCGAGTTCCCCTCGTCGACAGCAACCTCGCCCAATGGTAGCAGCAGCAACACCGAACCTCCAAGACTCCATATCAAAAATAACCCAACAACAGTAGCTTCATTCTCGTTTTCGTCTCCCTGCTAAACTCTGTCCATCGCTAGCCCAAGTCGACGGCTATCAGCGTCACAAAGATTACCAGCAAAACTGGTTACGCCGTGGAACAGTGCTGATCCCGTTAGTTACGTGGGGAAGAAGATGGCAACCCCCTAACAGACATAGGGGTGCCTGTAGCATTCATGCTTTCATCTGTCGATCTTACGGGGATCGACAGTTCAACTCTCTTAACACCCCCGAGCGGCAATCCCGAGTAATCCAACGGGTGCCTTTAGCAATTTTGTGTATCAACATCTTTCGCAACTTTAGCTCGCCTCAAATGCTTATAAATACTTCATACGATGTCGGATTGACTCCATTCTTTCGCCTTTCGCTTCGTCTTTTCGTCCTCTTCAAGATGATATCAAGAACTCCTCAATTTGGATGAGTTCCACTTGGTCTTTGGCCATTCTCCGCTTGTAGCTAACTTCTTTTATTGCACTTTTAAGTGCCAATTCGCTCCTTTTGGATGATTCACCTAGCAAAACATAAATAAAACAAAACAAACATAATATATAATAATTCGCAAGAACCTAAGCAATTACTAGCATGGAATCGACACTAAATATATGCAAAATATGCTCTTAACACGCTTCTACAAATATTGTCACTATGAAGACTCTCAAATCAGCCAGGTTCCCACAGAATAAGATTGTCCGGCACCCCATCCTAATGACAAGCTTTGAAGGAAGTCAAATCCATACGTACGGATATGCATACATAGATTTGAAGGTGGGGCCTATTCAATCAAAAGTCAAGTTTTACGTGATCGAACAAGAGCCAGATTATCACATGATACTTGGACGCCCATGGCTCCATGATAATAAGGTGGTTCCTTCAACGTACCATTAATGCATGAAGGCTCTACTCAACAACAAGATTGTTCGCATCCCGGCTTCATCATCTCCTTATGCTCCTGTCTATGATGCTGAATTCCTTGAATCTCAAAAGAGCGTCCCGGAGCCTCCAGGAAAGGGTTACAGCACTCCACTCCCAAGTTGGAAGACTATTGAAAAGGTCGCTGACAAGCCATCATCCTCAGATGCTAAGGTGATCAAATCATCTGCCACATCGGTAAAACGCCGTAACGATCAGGTTTCGACTCCAAGGTCGAACTTCATAACCAGCCACGACGCAGAGGGGAGGGTCATTTATCGCCGACGGGAAGATTAGCAATTAATCGGGGAGAACGATGAAAAGTCTCCCCACCCCGAAGAATCATGCCGAACGAACCGTCACTCGAGGAAGAGGTTCGGGATGCCCCACGACAATTACAAGACGGTGCGACTCTACCCACCGACGATCTCGAAATAATCAACATTGGGGACCGAGGATGATCCAAGGCCGGTCTGATCAGCTCAGCATTTTGTCATCGAGAGAACGGACGGAACTGATAAAGCTATTAAAAGAATATCAAGATATCTTCGCCTGGACGTACGAGGAAATGCCCGGTCTGGACAACAAACTAGTCACCCATCACCTGCACATCGTTCCTGGATCCAAAGCTGTCAAGCAACCGCCTAGGCAATTTAGACACGAAGTCGAGGAGCAAATCAAAATCGAGATTCAGAAACTACTAACAACAGGATTCATCAAGCCTATCCTACATCCAACATGGCTGGCAAATGTTGTTCCTGTCAAGAAGAAAAATGGTCAAATCAGATGCTGTGTTGATTTCAGGAACCTGAATAAATGTTGTCCGAAGGATGATTTTCCTTTACCCAATATTGATAGGCTCGTTGATGCAACCAGTGGTCACGGTATGTTCTCATTTATGGATGGTTACAGCGGATACAACCAGATCAAGATGTACGAACACGATGCTAACAAGACTGCATTCCGTACACTGTGATGCCCTTCGGATTAAAGAATGCCGGTGCTACTTATCAACGAGCCATGACTGCTATATTCCATGACATGATGCACAAGCAAGTGGAAGACTATGTCGATGATGTGGTGGTAAAATCGAAAACTCGAGCATCTCACTTCGAAGTCCTGATACAAGTCTTTGAAAGATGCATAAAATACAAATTAAAGATGAACCCTCTGAAGTGTGCATTTGGTGTCTCCTCTGGGAAATTTCTAGGATTCCTGGTCACAACTGAGGGAATCAAAGTCGATCAAGACAAGACGAAAGCTATTACTACCATGCCTCCTCCACGCACTGTGAAAGAACTCCAGAGTTTCATGGGCAAGGTAAATTATATCCGACGCTTCATTCCCGGATTGGCTCAACTCGTTGCTTTGTTCACCCCCTTACAGAAGAAAGGAGCAAGTTTTATATGGACGACCATTCAACAAGAAGCATTCCAGAAGATACAACAGATACTGTTATCACCTGCTGTCACGAAGTCGCCGGTGCAAGGACGACCGCTGATACTTTACACAGCTTCTAGTGATGTCGCTATCGGAGCACTCCTGGCTCAAGAAGACGACGAAGGCATCGAATGACCAATCTACTACTTCAGTCGTACAATGCGAGATGCTCAACTCCGGTATCCAAAGGCTGAGAGGGCATGTCTGGCATTAGTGCATGCAATTCAGAAATTCAGGCACTATTTACTATCCAGCAGGGTCGTGCTTGTTTCCAAAGCTGACCCTATAAAGTTTCTACTATCAAAGCCAGCCTTGATAGGAAGACCAGCAAAATGGCTACTCCAAATGTCAAAATTTGACATACCGTGTACACCGCCTAAAGCAATCAAAGGCCAAGCAGTTGCAGACTTGCTCGCTGCTTTTCCAGGAGAGGATGCAACAATGTTACATGAAGATGTGCCTGGTGAATTTCCAGATATCCTAGCTGTTAAAGAAGAAACGTGGCTTTTATACTTTGATGGTTCTGCCACCCCTAGCAACGACACTGGAGGAGCAGGCATAATGTTAGTCTCTTCATCCGGCGAAGTCTTCTCACATTCATTCAAGCTGGATTTCCACTGCACCAACAATTCAGCAGAATACGAAGCCTTCTTACTAGGATTGTCCTGGCCAAGCAAGCAGGAGCAATGCACCTCGAGATAAGGAGAGATTCGAAACTACTGGTCAATCAAATGAATGGAACATACTCCCTTAAAGAAATCACACTTGCTCCGTTCAGGACTGAAGCTCAACGGCTTTTAACCTACTTTGCTGATGCAACGATTGTCCATACTGGACGAACCAACAATAGGCATGCTGACTGCCTGGAAACTCTCGCTTCTAAGCTGCAATTTGAAGGAGCAGAGAAAACAATTACTGTACAAAGGCGTGTTGTTTCATCCACATGGCTCGCTCAAGTCGAAGACATTCAAGCAGATGATTGGCGAGCGCATATTATTCACGAATTGAGCAGTTCTCTTTCATAAGGGAAAGTCAATCTCAAGGAATTGAAGAATTATTTCTTACTTCATGGAGTGTTATACTATCGAAACTCTGATGGGTCATTATTCTGATGCCTTGGAAATGACGAAGCGAACGATAACTCAAGCGCATACATGAAGAAACATGCGGACAGACGCTGGTGGTAACACTCTACAGAAAGCTTCAAAGAATGGGATACTATTGGTCTTCCATGGAAGCTCAATCAAGAATTCTGCAAAAGTCATGTCCCAATTGTCAGACGCCTCCTCATCACTTAGAAGCTCTGACAGCCCATCACACTGGGGACTGGAGGGAACCTTATCAAATATCTTCGGGACTATGAATTACCGTCAGAAAAGAAAGAAACCATCAAACTCATTCAAAGGGTTAAGAGATTTGTCTTTCTTGATGGAATCTTATACCGCAAAAGCTTTGGTGGAAACTTGCTAAGATGCTTAGCCGAGCATGAAATCCCAACGATTTTAAAAGAGATGCATGATAGAGAACATCAAGGAAAAAGGAAATTATTTCTCCAGATTCATGAGAAATATTATTGGCCAACCATGGAAGACGATGCAGCTGCACACGTTCAAAGGTGTCATCAATGCCAAGTCCATGGTAACCTCATTCACACTCCCTGTCTTCCATTGAATTCTGTGAATAGTCCATGGCCTTTCTATAGATGGGGACTGGATATCATCGGGATAATCAATACAACATCTTCGAAGCAGCATGAATACATCATCACTGCAACCGAGTATTTTACCAAATGGGTTGAAGCTATTCCTCTTCGAAGCACCACTGGAGTCACAATTGCAGCCTTCATCAAAGAATACATAATATGTAGATTCGGCGTGCACAAACATATTGTCACTAATAATGGGACTCATTTTGCCAACAAGCACGTGACAGAATTGCTCGAGGAATACGGCATCAAACAAGTTTTCTCCACACCGTATTATCCCCAAGGAAACGGACAAGCAGAGAGTACCAACAAAACTTTGATCCGGATTCTCAGCCGAACAGTCCATGATAATCCTCGAACCTGGCATGAACAGTTACCTATGGCTTTATGGGCTTATCGAACCGCGCTAAGGAGTTCGATCGGGACTTCACCATATTCTCTTGTCTATGGGGCCGACGCCATACTGCCGGCAGAAATCAAAATTCCTTCAGCACGGATTGAAACATCCAGTGGAATACAATGGGATGAGGCCGAAGTGTCCAACTCAAGAGTTGCTGAACTAGACATGCTCGAGTCGAAGCGGGCTAAGGTGGAAAAATATGTAGAAGCCTACAAACAAAGAATCGCTAGAGCCTACAACAAAATGGTAAGACCTCGAAAATTTCAAGTAGGAGATCTGGTATTAAAGACTGCAAAACATATTCAACAAGACATGTCCGCTCACAAGTTCTCTCCGAAATGGGAAGGACCATATGTAGTTATCAAAGCAGTATCCAGCGGATATTACAAAATCTTAAAGATTGATGGAGGAGTGGAAGGAAATATAATCAATGGTAAATGGCTCAAAGCATATTACGTCTGATCCATGGAAATCAATTATCTTTTCACCATTTCATCATTTCAAAGCATTTTCAGAATGTAATTTATGTTCCTCCAAAGAGCGTGCAAAATGCTCCTTTGTTCATTAAACATTTCATGAATGAACAAAATTTCCTCATAACATGATCAATTATTCCACCTAACCAGAAACTTAAACCTATTCAAAAAAAAAAAAAAACAACCATTATATATGCTCACTCAGAGCAAACCATCCAGCAGTGGATAATCCCTATAAGAAACTTTGTCAAGTTTCTTTTGAAAGACCCTGGTATTTGCCTTCAAATCCTCAACTGCCTTCTCGACCCTGGCTGATTCCAGAGCCAGTATCTTCTCCTCCTCCAATAAAGCAGTGGTCATGGAAATTGCATCAGCAGCCTCCGCCGCCTTATGAATCTTGATTAGCTCAAGTCGACGATGAAGCCAGCTCACATTAAATCGCAATATCTCACAGTTTGAGATCATCTCATCCCATTTATGCAGCTCATGGTTCTTGACATCTCGCAAGTGCATCTGGTTTATTTCCTCAATGATCGGCAACAGCCTAGCTACCGTGGTTAAAAGGGTTGGAAGAAAGCCTTTCCATACTTCTGTAGTGGCAATGTGGCCATACTTCTTCCAGATCTTAGTATACAGAGGCGCGTGACATTTGGGAATGACGAATCCGCCAACCACTTCATTGTCCGGGAAAGTATTGATCAAAGGGGCTTCAAATGAGAGTTCAGCTGTGGGATATTCACGAGCATGAACACTGTCTCCTATCTCCACAGACTCTACAGAATCTTCACCGACCCGGTCATCTTCAACCTCGACTACAGTCACAGAATTTCCACTCCTTCTTCGTCTGGCATCGACAACAATACGAACATCCGCCTGCGACGAAACGAAGGAGTATTTAATTTCACCAAAATGGAGCCCAGTGGAATCTTAAGAGTTATAAGATTACTTACAGATGATCCAGCCTCAGCACGAGCCAACCTATACCGGACAGGAGCTCTAACAGTTCGCTTGGGCCTCGAAATATGAGAAGAAGCATTCTTCTGATTATCCTGTAATAAATCGTTTTCTTATGATCAATAATCTTGATCAGACAAAGATGAAAAAGAGATACAACTTACTGAGATGGGCGTTGCTATTTCACGCTTCGACTGAGGATCATCTTGAGAAGAAATACTACTGCTTGACATAGTGACAACAAGGTATGATCGAGAATTCTCTGCACGATGAAACTGACTCAGGAATGGAAGAAATATTTGCGTAGATGATAGACTCAAAGTCTTGAAGATATATATTAGACACGGTGGAGGTTTGTCTTCTGCGAATAGTCAATTCAGTTACGAGTTTCACTGAAACCCTGAGTTTCAAAGGTTGATACTGAAGACGCGGAGGAAAATAACGCACTGGGTACTGACAATGACATAATCAAAGAAAAGCCATGCGGCTTTGTACATGTCATGTGTCTCTTAACCGTGCTATGCTACTTCTCATAAGACGAAGATCATCGAAAGAGATCATGATGGATTTAAGCGCATGGACATTGGTTCATTTCATTCGATCAGAAGGAATCAACATTAGTAAAGTGTTTATTCAGAAGAAAACCTTAACTCTAAAGCAAAGCCATTCAAATCATCGAAGAAATGTCTACTACGAAGCCTAAAGAACATTCAAATGTTTAAAAAAGAAAAGAAGATGGAAATAAAGCTACTCGTCAGACTCATCCGAATTATTAGATTCGTCATCACTGTCCTTTTCGTCATCCGAGTCATCAGAGTTGTCATCACTATCTTCCTCTTCGTCAGAATCAGCGTCGATGAAGTTCGAATAAGCATCAAGATCATCATCTGAGTCCGAGTCCTCTTCCGCTTCAGCTTCGGCTTCAATTTGCTCCATGGTCTTCCGGAACTCTCTTTCATATCGATCAGGCTTAATCTTGCGCTCTGGTAACTCCCATGTAATTTCTTCTTCAGAAGCATCAGCATCAGAGTCAGAAGGCACCCCGTCCAAGAATTGACGTCTCTCCTCAGCCATTTCTATTCTGCGCCGGATTCGATCCTTTTCACGCTGACGAGCCTCTTTTTCATCGTCCTCAGCTTTTCTTTTCCTAAGTTTAGCAAAAGTGACCCTCCGCTCATTCAAGGATACGCTAGGCTTCGCTCCCTCATCCTGAGTAGCCATAGCTTTCGATTTCGCTACAGGAGCTTTGGAATCCTCATCAGAAGAGCTAGAAGAAGAACAGGAATACCAATAATCGTAATCGATGTTGCTGGTAGTTGACATTTTCTTGAATCAGAAGCATAAAAATTACAAACATGCAAATAGGTCCATTGGAAAAAAACGGTAACTCTTAACTCTTACCTTTTATGCTTCCACTAACGATAGTGATAGCAATGCTAGAGTTAACACCTCAAAATCGTTCGTTTTTTCGAAACCTACAAAAACGAACGAAACTCAGATTTTCATAAAATCATGAACATTTCTACTATGTGAACATTCACCCTGGAATCATGAAAACTAAAACATTTTATTTCATCATAAATAATTGTTTACTTTGAATTACTCAAAATCAAACTTGGGTTTTGAAAATATATGTTTACAAAAACGGGAACAATACCTCACGTTCTTGTCTTGTGAGTCACAACTCGCATAAAATTTTTCTCCACAAGAGCATGTCACGGTTTTGCTTACAAAAAATATTTTTCGTGGACAGGCCACGATTTTACAAAAAAAAAAAAAAAAAATATTTTTCCTTCGTATCGTCACACGTCTTTGAAACGAAGGTTTATTCCAAATTTTGTGAAAACTCACACATTATAAGATAAAGTTTTGATTTACATGAAAGCTCGTACACAAAATTTTATCACTGGACACAAGTGCATATATATATATATATATATAAAAAAAAAAAAAATCTTTCCTAAATCAGGGATTATTATTAGTTTTCAAAACTAACGATCAGACGAACATACGTTTTCAAAAACGAGGGTTTTCGACGAAGCTTACACTCATATATGCACATGTTTATAATTTTATCATGATCAAGGCATGAAAAACTCATAAACTCAGCAACTTCTGTAAAAAAAAAAAAAAACAAAAAAACATGCGGACGTACCTGGTCGGTGCTGGCCGGAAATTGGCCGGACGGTGATTGCTCCGGTCGGACGGCGGCGGCGCTCCGACAAAATTTTATCTTCTCCTATTGACGTGAAGGAGGTGATGAGTTGATGAAGGTGAAATAAAAAAAAAAGGGATTAATTCCTTTTATATCAAATTTTATTTCCAAAACCTAATTTTCTAAGGATTTCCTTATTGGGCCCGGCCCGCGAATCCTAAACGACCAAGGTCCCGTCGTCCAAATCAGCGGTTCAACACCGATTTATGTCCACCAAATGACACTCTATCATGCCACTGGGATCTTCATTCAATTCATGGTATGCTCGTACTATCGAAATCCGGTAACATCTTAACTTACGACTAAGTTCAATTGCTTATATTGTTTGTGACTGGAAAATCACCATTCAGTGCTAACTGAGGAACATGACTGTCCCTCACTAAGCAGGGGACTTAATGTAGATGGTGGATTTTCGACAAAGGCTAAAATCGTAAACCCATACTTATATGTATTCCTGATCCAGCAATCAGATGAATATTGAGGCTCATGTCTCTTATTGAAAGCATGAAAGATCATGCTATGAGAATCTCTGACTGAGAATACTGTCTCTCAGAGTATATATAAATATGTAGTCTCTCAGTGAGGCAATGGCATATCTCACGAATCCGAGCAATTTCAGTAATTACTTCTATATAGAATCGAAAGATTAGACGGCTCTAGACAACTTGCACCTGCTAGTATAGAGCAATAACGTCTTCAGGATGTAACAATGTTTTCCCTGACTATATGAAAGAAATATGACGCTTCAACAAGCTCATATCACTCAATTCCTGAATAATTAACGCTCCTAGACGATCGTACCAGTATAGAGCCATTAATTAATAGATTCAAATCCCTGGAAAATATTCGATATTTTCATAATATTTTGTTACTTCAATTTATGGTTCTTCCTAGCAGAATTCCATGGGTTAGTAATAAATATTCAACACACGGGCATCTGAGTTACCTTCGAGTAAGCCCCGACCAAAATGGTGTAAATGTATTCGACAAATAATGCATTAACAAACACCTGAATGAACAAACAAGTATTTCAAAATACGACGAGACGATGAACCTATGCAAATAGGAAAGAAAATAATAAAATAATAGTCAAGGCGCTAGGGGACTGGCTCACCGGTCGGCCAGTCATGCCGTCCCACGCCCAAATTCTATATTTTATTATATTTTATTATTTTCCTTGATCTCATGAAAATCCTTTCATTTGAACAAATATCCTTCGTTTTGAGGAAACTCCTCAGTTTCATGGTGTTTCCTTCACACCGAGGAAATAATATAAAATTAGGGAAAATATTGTGGGGCCGTGATTATTGGCCAACCGGCCATGCCTTGATCCCGGCCGGCCCCACACTGGTAGGCCTGGAAAAGGGTTTATATTATGGCCTACTTGTTATAACCGCAAGTGCACGGCGTCTATCGGAGACGTGGCAAATACGGGTCGAACCACAGATACTTGTGGTGTTGATATGTGATCAAGGCTTGCTAGACTGAATTCCTAGGAATGTAACACAATTGTTGTTTTGTTGCCGATACGGCTGAAGTGTTGTTGTGACGGTGAAGAAGTAGTAAAATGAGATGTAACACGGTGACAATGGGGGTACTAGGGTCTTGGTTCCACCACTAACCTAATATTATGTAATCAACTAAGTTGAGCTTCTTGTTCCTATGGCGATTAAGGATAAGTTGTCAATTTTATCACTTAGCTCGGGAGTTCCACCTAATGATAACTCAATTAATGGCTAAGGCACTAACCTAGAGCACTAGTTGTCTAATCAAGCACAACTAGTCAAGAGAATTAGCATTTGTATCTAAGGCTTGAGCTGAAGCATAGCCAATGCAATTTTAGCCTAACTACAATGTATACTTGGCATGCATTGTGAGAAGAACATTGGGTGCTAGAACTGAGATTATCTTTATAATTTAACACTCAAGACATCTCAAATACAGTTGAAATCATAACATAGAATTAGGGTTTCACTGAAACCCTAGCAACTAAATTAAAACATCAAAATGAACAATTAAACTACCAATTAAACAAGGTTGTACTCTGGCTAGCCCAGGCATCAGTTTCTACACACCCACAGTTCTTCTATTTATACATGCAAACATACCCCAAAACCCTAGTTCTTTAAAAATTGAAATTAATTGAAAATCTCTCACCCATACTCTCTGAATCATCCCCTCTCTGCTTGTGCGGCTCTGCTTTGGTTGTTGTGGAAAAAAAAACCTAGTTCTAGTTTTCTCTAAGTTAGCTTCTAGGGTTGGAGAAGCTAAGAGAGAGAAAACCTAGACCTAGAGAGGTGGTGCGGAACTGATAGAGAAGGCATTGCGGTGACGAGAGATGGACGTGGGCTTGGCTTGCCTCTGAATTAGGGCGCGAAATGGATGGAGAAGTACGGGCTCTTTGCTCCATAGATGCTCGCTCAATTCTTCTGCTCTTGGCTCGAAATCAAATCAAGGATAAGATGATGAGTGGTGGTGCGGCTAGTGTCAAGAGGGGATGAAGGTGGTGATGATGGTCTATGAAACGGGTAAGGGAGGAGAAGGTGAGGGTAAGGGAGTTGCAGAGAAGAAAGAGAAGATGGAGAAGGGAAATGAAGTGATCGAATAGGGTATAGGGTTATGGTTAGTTTTTTGTGAAGCGGAGTGTAGCGACGGATGATGGAAATCTTTGTAGCGGCGTTGGATTTAGTGGAGAAGATCTGAACGGCTCGGGGAGAGTTGAGTTGTTTTGGTGTTGGCGGAGACATCAAGAGATGATCGGCGTAGGATGTGGCAGTGAAGATCTTAACGGCTCGGGATGAGCGGGTTCGGATCCGGGTCTCTAGCCCATGTCTTCCTTGTTGGGTTGCAACCGATTCGCGCGTGGGCTTTGGCTATCTGCTCCATAGATGCTCGTCTCCAATTCTTCCGCTCTTGGCTCCTCGCTATCTTACTCCATAGATTCTCCGAGCTTTATTTATTACCTAAAAACACAAAATTAATTAATACAAATATTTATTCTTGAAAACAAAGAAAACACAGAATCTGGGATAATATATGATTTCTAAGCGCAAAAGATGAGTAAAATGCCAATAAAAAGGTGTATAAATATGCACTATTTGGCACTCATCAAATACCCCCAAACCTGAATTTTACTTGTCCTCAAGTGAAACAAAAAATAAGAAATCCTAACTATACCCTTGTCGCAGGTCTCTCGAATGCATTTAGCGTATGCACTAAGCCTTTAAACCCCTAGGTGTCCCTAGTGGACAAGTTGTAGTCTCGTGAGGGTTTACCAGAGGTGTATTCACAAAACCTTCTCCAACTTCAGAGTGTAAAAGAGTCTCAAGCCTCCAAGAAGCTATGAGGACATAGAGTTTCTGCATGCTAGTAATGAAGTTAGAACTACCAAAGAACGCATTCTCATCCTTAAGTCTTGAGCGAGAAGTAACCATACCATACGAAAGAATTCGGATTCGATTGTGATCATAAGCCTCGACTTCCGCCTCACCATTAGGGTTTTATGATAATTGCACTCAAAAAGATCGCTTTTTTAGTCTCTCATGTGTGCGAGCGAGGAATAAAGAGAGAAATCCTGCACACGTTGTAGGTAAGAAGGATAACCTTCCGAAATAAATTCGGAGACTCCACAAAAGTGTGGACAAAAAGAATCTTTTCTCGATGATCTCTAAGGAAGGAAATCAACCATTAGCAAGGATGGGAGTACTCACTTACCTTCTCACCCGATCGGCAATTAATATCACTCTCTCATAGAAACCATAGAAATGTCTTCACTCTTCGGTCTTCAAATGTTGATGATGAACTTCTGAACTTCATAAAAACTTGACAATTTTTATTTATTTATTTTTTTTTTTTAAGTTACAATAAAACGATAAACTCAATTTTTCACAAACTTCATTAATTCTCATCCTATTTTCTTTTCTTTGTTTTGTTGCATATAAACCTTGGACTATGTCAACTTTTCTTTCAATATTCTGATGATGCTCCGTTTGCTGACGATGATGTGTTTCTATGGGTCTATTTGATTGAGAGAGAGAGTGATGCTAATCGCAAATCGATATTTAGAAGGAGTTTTCATCTTTAAACGTCACCCTCATGATTGACAAAAACTAGCACTCAAGAGATCAAAAGTAGTCTTTGAAATTGGTGCGAAGTTGGGTAGCTCACCATTCCTACCCGGAATTGATGTACGGTGACATACACTCTAACTTGACTTTTCTAGAAAGTTGCAAAAATTTGAAGGTTGGTGCCTCACTTGATGTAAAATGGGTAGTCTCCACTATGGGTGATCACAATTCTACTACCGAATATCTAAACAACACCTAATTCGCCCTCCGGTATGGTTAAATCCAACTTTAACGCTCTAATCAACTAAGGAACCCGATTGCGTTCTCGGTACTTCTAACTTTTGTTATTTCGGTCAGATTCTCTATGTAAACATAGCTAGAAGCATGCTAGTGACTCTAAAATCTCTAAAAGTTGGAGGTTTTTACAAAAAGAGTTTTCAATTTTTTGATTTTTTGAATTTTTTGAATTTTTTTTTTTTTTTTTTTTTTTTTAAATAAAAGATTAAAAAGACTAAAAACTCTATATGCAAATGCAAATGCACCCCAAACCTAAATCAAACATTGTCCTCAATGTGTCGACAGATAGAAAAAATTTAAACAGTTACATACCAAGAGAACTATGTTGAGTAGAGAAAAGGGAAGAGATTACCGGATGTCGGTGGCAGCACGGTTAGAGCTTCACTAGTCAAGGCTAGAATCCAACATTCTCAGCGAAGATCATATCGGATTAGCACAATATATGCACAAGAAGACTCAACCGATTCAAGAAAAGAAAAATTTAACAAGTCCTACTGGATTATATACAAAAATTCACCATATACCAACAGTCTAAAGAGTTGAGGATCAACCCAATAGAAAATATATACAAACAACAACAGCCTTACACAAATATAAAATGAGAGTGCAAGTAAGACTGTGTATGTGAATGAGTTCCCCCAAACCTAAACTTGTGAACGGGTGTGTTTGGGAGCACAAAATCTTGCAAAATTAAAGGTACATCATGCAAAAGGTCTAACTCAAAATGAGTTTTGCTAATAACAGGCAGACATACATATTCCAACTGTGGCTCCTTAAGAGTGTTATACTTTGATGCAAAATAGTCCAAGAGGACTTGGGAAGCACAAAGCTCTAAGCCTAGATTAGGCATTTTCAGAAAAGTTGGTTTTGCAATTTTGTGACAAACTACACCTAGGTTTGGTGGATGAGTTTCAATCTGTGACTTAGGAGAGAAAGTAGGTACATCTAAGTTGTTTTCATGCATAAGATCATTTGCACCATCACATACTTTCCTAAAGTCAGAAGAGGGTAAATCATGTTCACCTGCATAAAACAATTCATCAATCTCCAGGTCATACTCATAATCATTCTCATGTATAACATAACCAGGAGAGATATCATGATGTAGCCTAGGCATGGAGTTAGGCACATGCATTGAATCATCTGTGTCAACAGACAATTCAGCTATTCCTAGGTCACAAACAGGTGATAAAGCATGCTCAATTCCACAGGACAATTGCACAGGTTCCACATCAACATCACATGTATGAATATCAGAAGAAGCATCATTCATAGGGTTCACAGAAGAGACACTTAATGTCTCTGAACCTAAAGATTCTACTACATTTTGAAAATACACATGCTCTTCATATTCATCATCATCATCATCATCATAGCAAAAATTCATCTCTCCATTCAAAATTGTAGTATTTTTAGTGTACTCATCTACCTCTAGATTAGGTTCATATTCAGTGTTAGTTGCATGAGTAAGACTAGAAACACTATTTTCAATCCTATCATTTTGTAACTCAATCAGGTTCCTTTGAAGAATCATAGTGAGTTGTTCTATTGAAGGAGAGTCTTCACTAGTGGGTATGCATTCCTCATATGGATATTCATTGTATGGTTGTGCATGAGTTTCACTAGAGAAGGGAAGTTCAGACATGTTGCTATATGGATGGTCATGCATTGCATTCAATTCAAGCCTAGCATTTTGCTCCATGAGTGTTTCCATTATTGATTGCAAGCTAGGAGTTGGGGGAGTATAAAATTGTTCATCTCCCCACTGTGGTGAATGATGCATGTGTGCAGGTTGATTATGGTCCCAATAGTCACTTCTAGACAATTCATACATTGGATTATCATGGTTTTCCCTAGACTGCCTAAACTCATGTAAAATGTAGCATTTCTCAGCAGGGTGGTCTAAGCTACCACATAAGGTACAAGTATACATTGCATAGTGCCTAGGGGGATTAGATTTGACAGATTGCTCATGTAATTGCCTTTCTAAAGCGAAACTTGAGCTTCTAATTGATCTAGAAGTGATGACTGGGTATGAGGAAAGTGTTCATTCTCAACTTTGTGGTGGATGATACATGTGCTCATAATGATTAGGGTATGTGAGGTCAGGGCCCTGAGAAGGCTCATAATAATTCCTAAAATCACTATGGTATGTGGGGAGTTCATATTGTGAAGCATGCCCGTAAGCAAGCTCTCTAATGGATTTGTTTCCATCCCAGGATGCGAGACCAAAATCCGACATGATTTAGCACTCAAATTGAACTCAAAATCTAGTTTGGTTTATGTGGGCTTTGGTTTATAGGGATTTGGTTTGTTGGGCTTCGAGTTTGGTTTATGTGGGATTTGGTTTAAGTGGGCTTCAAGTTTGTGCAAATAGCTCATGCACAGAACAAGTTTGTACACAGCCCAGAGAGATACAACCCACAAAAGAAAATGACGCCTGATTCTAAGAGTAAGCCCAAAAGGTTGCTTTTTTGAAGTTGTAAAGCCCAACTGAATAGGTGTATTTCAGCCCAGATGATGTGGGCTTTGTTTGTGTAGACAGCCCAACAACTCAGGTTACGTGGGCTTTAGTTATGTGCAGAGCCTAGCAGTGTGGCTTTATGTGGGCTTGGTTGTGTGTAGAGCCCAGTTGCTCAGTTTAGTTTGGCAATTAGTAGCCCAGGTGACAGTTTGGTTTATTGCAGAGTTCAGTGAGTTACAACTCACAAAACTAACACCCCACTTCTCAAAGCTAAGCACAGAAGTGTGCTTTTTGCTGCTATACAGCACAAGTTATATGAGTGCTGGCAGGGTTAAGCACAAGTTGTACACAGCACAGCTTAGTTTATATGGGCACAGCTTGTGCACAACACAGGTTGGTAGGTTACAGGCTTGAGTGCAGCTCAGTTCATGCACTGATTGGCAGCTTATGTGCAGCCCTAGTCAGGCCAAGCACAAGAGAAAACAACAATTTGATGTGTGCACAGGACAAGGTCAGTTGACTCAGGTCTGTAAGCACAAATACTTCAGCAACAATCAGTTCAGCTGACACGCCGGCTATGTTATTCAAGAAATTAAGGGTTCACACAGATGCACAGCTGAAATACAGGGGCTAGTCTGGCTATCTCAAACAAACAATTAGTTCAACAGATGGCTCAACAAGGTTTGCAGTGAGGCTCAACCCTTCGTGGGTGGAGCTCGGGCGGATTGAAGGTTAAGGGTTACACAGCTCGAGATCAAGCCCAGCACACAACTCAGGGGTAATTGGTCATGCAAGGTAACTAATTCAGCAGGCATTTATGGCAATAGTCAAGGCATAGCAACAATCAACTTGATCTGGTTCAAACAACCAACCAATCTTCACCTTAGGGAGCATTACAAAGAGATTTCAAGATTAGACTACGCATACAAGTTATGGCTATGACTCACGGGTGCACAAATGATGGTAACGGTGGTCACGAGATGCTACAAATGAGCAGATGAGCAAAAGAAACTAGCATAGCACCGCAACAGCCCTCTACTATGACACAAAGTGTCAACTAGCTTAGTTGACCTCACGTTTCACGAAGCATGCACAAACATTACAGGCGAGATAGGCATCAACCCAACCCGGGTGATGTCAACCAGCCCGATTGATGTCGATTGGCTTGGTTGTGAGCAAATTGTGTCAACTCACTCGGTTGACTTCATTTTTCTCGAGAGGTTAAGCTCAAAATATGCGGGGTAGATGAAGTCAACTATCATAGTTGATATCAACAGGTAAGCTCGGGGTTTGCTCGGGTTACACACAGCCTGAGAACACTCAATGGAGACTAAGCATAGAGCACACAATTCGGGTGTCACGAGATTTGCATGCTTAACAAAGACGGGTAGGTGCGGGATACCAATTCACAAAGACAGTGGCGGGTTTGGGCGATGTCAAAAGGGGAGTGCATCAAACTTGGTTAACCAAGTTGCAACACAACCTCACACTTCAGGGGTGGAGGGTTGCACTGTGTCAGTTGCAAGGTTAAGAGATCACGGCTCATGCACACAACATGATATACTCGCCTAATCGGGTGTATTCACTTGTCATGGAGCTACTTACCTGAATTGCAGTTTGCTCAGGGCTTTATGAACTCAAGTTCTGCTCTCCTTGAGCTTGCTTTAGCTGCTCCACAGGTACCTGCTACTCAGAGAGAGGTTTAGTTTCCAAAAATGTGGATGTTACATCAACATAATCACTACACAAAGTCAGCTAGCAAAGATGAGGATTTTGCAATTAAGGTCTTAATGCAGCTGAAATGGTACAAATGTGACAGACTAACCCACTCAAACTTGAGCTCAGGCTAGGCCAAATGCTAAATGGGATGGTGAGTGCAATGCACAGATGCACTATGATCCCACAGCTGAGATGTTGTGGGTTGAGAGGATGTCAGTTAAGTCACATAGATAATGATGCACTATGCAAAGATGCTATGCAAGCTAGCAAGAAGTACTAAGTGAGTGCAAGCTAACTGAAGATGCAATGACAGATGCAGAAATGGAAACCTACATGTTAAGTTACACTACTACAGGGCTATGATGCTACAAACTACACTACAAGTTACGCTAGGTTCAACAAGAACAAAAGGAAAATTACAGATGTATAATGTATTGATGTATTAATTAACAAATAGAATAACAAGTGCAGAAATGCAAAATAAAGATAGTGGTTAAGCTAAGTTATACTAAGAAGAGACCAAAAGCAATAGTGCAAAATGAATATGTACATGGTGAAAAGCAGTAAAGAAAAGCCAACAATCGACAGGGCACACGCCAAGTCCCCGGCAGCGGCGCCAAAAACTTGGTAGGCCTGGAAAAGGGTTTATATTATGGCCTACTTGTTATAACCGCAAGTGCACGGCGTCTATCGGAGACGTGGCAAATACGGGTCGAACCACAGAGACTTGTGGTGCTGATATGTGATCAAGTCTTGCTAGACTGAATTCCTAGGAATGTAACACAATTGTTGTTTTGTTGCCGATACGGCTGAAGTGTTGTTGTGACAGTGAACTGAAGTAGTAAAATGAGATGTAACACAGTGACAATGGGGGTACTAGGGTCTTCAGTTCCACCACTAACCTAATATTATGTAATCAACTAAGTTGAGCTTCTTGTTCCTATGGCAGTTAAGGATAAGTTGTCAATTTTATCACTTAGCTCAGGAGTTCCACCTAATGATAACTCAATTAACAGCTAAGGCACTAACCTAGAGCACTAGTTGTCTAATCAAGCACAACTAGTCAAGAGAATTAGCATTTGTATCTAAGGCTTGAGCTGAAGCATAGCCAATGCAATTTTAGCCTAACTACAATGTATACTTGGCATGCATTGTGAGAGAAGAACATTGGGTGCTAGAACTGAGATTATCTTTATAATTTAACACTCAAGACATCTCAAATACAATTGAAATCATAACATAGAATTAGGGTTTCACTGAAACCCTAGCAACTAAATTAAAACATCAAAATGAACAATTAAACTACCAATTAAACAAGGTTGTGCTCTGGCTAGCCCAGGCATCAGTTTCTACACACCCACAGTTCTTCTATTTATACATGCAAACATACCCCAAAACCCTAGTTCTTTAAAAATTGAAATTAATTGAAAATCTCTCACCCATACTCTCCGAATCATCCCTCTCTCGCTTGTGCGGCTCTCGCTTTGGTTGTTGTGGAAAAAAAAACCTAGTTCTAGTTTTCTCTAAGTTAGCTTCTAGGGTTGGAGAAGCTAAGAGAGAGAAAACCTAGACCTAGAGAGGTGGTGCGGAACTGATAGAGAAGCTGTTGCGGCTGACAGAGATGGAGTGGTGGTGCGGCTAGTGTCAAGAGGTGATGGAGGTGGTGATGATGGTCTCTGAATCGGGTAAGGGAGGAGAAGGTGAGGGTAAGGGATTTGCAGAGAAGAAAGAGAAGATGGAGAAGAGAAATGAAGTGATCGAATAGGGTATAGGGTTATGGTTAGTTTTGCTGTGAAGCGGGTGTAGCGACGGATGATGGAAATCAGAGCGAGCGTTGGATTTATTTGGAGAAGATCTCGAACGGCTCGGGGAGAGTTGAGTTGTTTTGGTGTTGAGCGGAGACATCAAGAGATGATGAGGAAGTCGGAGCGAGCGTAGGATGTGGCGAGTGAAGATCTTAACGGCTCGGGATGAGCGGGTTCGGATCGGTCGTGGGTAGCTCTAGCCCATGTCTTCCTTGTTGGGTTGCAACCGATTCGCGCGTGGGCTTTGGCTATCTGCTCCATAGATGCTCGTCTCAATTCTTCGCTCTTGGCTCCTCAGATTCTCCGAGCTTTATTTATTACCTAAAAACACAAAATTAATTAATACAAATATTTATTCTTGAAAACAAAGAAAACACAGAATCTGGGATAATATCTGATTTCTAAGCGCAAAAGATGAGTAAAATGCCAATAAAAAGGTGTATAAATATGCACTATTTGGCACTCATCACACACCTCATAGTTCCTCATTATTTTATTATTATTTTCCTAATCTCATGAAAACTCCCTAATCTCATGATATTTCCTTGATCCCATGAAAAATAATATAAAATTTGGGAAACCCGTGGGACCGGGCCATAGCCGGACTGTCATCCCCTAGCTAGCCCCACATGCCCTATTTTATTATTATTATATTTTTCATGTTTCCTTAATCTCATGAAATTCCTTGAATTCATGATGTTTCCTTCAAATTATGAAATTCCTTCAAATTATGGGAAAATACACACAAAAATACATAAAATTAAGGAAACTTGTGGGACCGAGCCCAAGCTGGCCGGTCATGCCCTAGCCGGTCCCACAAACCCCTTATTTTATTATTATTATTATTATATTTCCTTGATTTTATGAAATTCCTTGATTTCATGATATTTCCTTCGAAATTATGAAAATTCTTTCAAAATTATAAAAATCCCTTCAAATCATGAAATAATACATAAAATAAGAGAAAAGTCACGGGACCGGGCCCTAGCCGGCCAACCATGCTCAAGCCGGTCCCACATGCCCTTATTTTATTTTATTATTATTAATATTTTTGTTTCCTTCATCTCATGAAAACTCTTTGATTTCAACAAAACTCCTTGGTTTCAACAAACTCTTTGGTTTTATCATATTTCCATAAAATCATGAATATATTATAAAAAATTAGAGAAAACACTGTGGGACCGGGCTTCTTGGCCAGCCGGCCATGCCTTGGCCATAGCCGGTCCCACACTTCATGATTCCCTCATTTTCTATTATTTTCCTTCATCTCATGAAGGTTTTGACTGATTTTGACAAAAAACCCTGATTTCTTCATATTTTCTCAAAATGTTGCTCAAACGCACACCAGAAAATATCAAAATTCTCAGAATTGAGATACAGACACTTTGGTGATGTGAGCATGTTACCTTGACCGACCAAGGTTGGCTCTTTGGCTTGCAAGAAGCCGGTCCCACGTATTCTCATGATTTGACCTAATTTGCACAATTGCACGTATTAGGTCCAAAACTCTTCCAAACAACTTGGAACTTCATGGAACGATCATCATTTGATTCTGTGAACACCCAGGTACGGTTTCATGACCCCTTGGTTGGTACCCCATCTCTTCATGATTAATTGGGTTTTATCACCTAAGGTCCAGCATTATTTTAATAAATGATTAAACCGGCATTTAATCATCCTTTCATCAACAAATTAACTGGTCTTCAGGAGATCTTGATATTTGCTCACGTGAGCATCTGGGCACTACATGGTCGACCCATAATCCCATGTATCCGGTCCCTCCTTTTCTGTGGTTAATTCTCAATAAACCATCAATAAATCATCAATTGATCAAATTAGGGTTTTGAGTCCAAGGTTAATGATTCCAGATTCAAACACTAATACTTTTACTTTGATCCCGTGATCAACATTTTATTTATCATACTCGGTTCAATTACCGGTATTCTGATTTAATATTTTATTTGGTCATGCTACCATAATTCATCAAACGAGCAATATTTGCTCAGGTGAGTAATACTTGCTCAAATCAAACAATATTGGTTTAACTATCAATATTCAACAATTCATCAATGAGCAATATTTGCTCACGTTAACTTATTCACACATCATATCTCCGTCTCCAACGAGACATGTTCAATTCATGAGTCTCAGAACATTTCCAAATCACGTTCAAATCAACAAAACAAGGACTCATCGTCCCATGAAGTCAACAACTGACTAACTAAATACACGTCTGCCTTGCAGACTCCACAATCACACGAGACATCAATCGTGTTGCATGCGGGGATATTAACTAGGGTTTTGGTCTGGCGGTCTACGGCACGTGTGTTCATACACACGATGAGAATGTGAGCAAGTCGTGTAATCAGTTGAAGGAGTTAACAAAGTAGTGGATGGAAAATCAACCAAGTCTCCGCACGTTGAGCAACTGGTTTTAACACGATTTCCACTTCCCCATTCTTTGATTCCATCAACTGTGACACTTCATGAGATCATGATGTTTTCAATTCCGGCAATATAAATAAATCTCTGAATCATGATTGAAACAAGGACAATCTCAGGTCAAACCGACAACACGAGATTAACAATCCAACTCTCAACAGAGAAAAATCAATCATTCAGAATTTATCTTATTTTCAGAATACACAACACACCTACAATCTTCGATCACCATTGATCTCACACATTTCTCAGCTTCCCTCCTACAGCACCGACCCATCCTCTCTTGTGACCGAATTTACTCTGGAAAGGCCATTGTCTTGGTTTAGGCCGGAGTACTACAGATTGATCTCTCGAATTCAAAGCACTCCCTTCTTGCAGTGCATCTGTGTGAGGCTGAACATTTCGCTCGGTTCAAGGAGTCTCCTCCGTGCGATCATCTCCTCAATTCCATAAAAACCAGCGAATCGTTTTCCCCATCTACAGGGGGAGACCATCTCATAAAAATATCAATATTACCCTTTCTCAGTAACTAAACCTAGCTAAATCTAATATTATTCAAAAACAAAACCTGAAATTTATTATTCTTCTTATTTTCTTCTTCATCACTGATAGATGATAATGAACCCACAACAAAATGAAAAATTGATCAATCAAGAAATTACGGTTGGGCGTAAGTTAGATTTTTTTTTATAGTTACTGTCGAGAATCGATGAACTCCTAGATGTAAGTTGGATATTATCAGCTATTGCCACTGGAAAATGAAGAAATCCTAGTTGTATAAGTATTTTCCTAGACGTAGAATGTGTATTGTAAATTATATTCCCAATCGATGCTAGCATTTTCTATCCTTACGGTGAACTATACCTTGATTATTAGCTGTAGGTGAATCTGAAATCTGTTTAAAATTTTGAAATTATATTTTTTGTTATGTTTTTGATCGTATTATAATAGGAAGGTGTAACAGAAATATGAAGCTGAAAAAGAAATAGAAATTATAACAAAAATAAAAAGGTGAAACAGAAATAAGAAAGTTTAACTGAAATAAGAAGATTTCCTGGTCGTAGATGTAGTATACGGCTAGGAAACCATGAACTCCTAGCCATAAGTTATAGTTTACGGCTCGGAGTTCATGAGAAGCCAACCTTAGAAGTTGTTTACCACTAAAAGTTCATGAGTTCCCAGTCGTAGAAATAGCTTATGGTTACGAGTTCATGGGTTCCTAGTTGTAAACTATTTCTTAGCCGTAGATAGATTATTTTTTTTTTGTTAAATTAACTCTGATTTTTTTTAATTTACCTATTAATTAATTTCAGTAATTTTTATAATCCCTAACACTTAATAACTAAACTGCTAAGTTTATTAATACTAATTAATCGAGGCAATTTAGCCATTACAAAAAAGTCTAAGATAAAGGGTTTTTGCGTCTACTATTTAATGACCATATTTTCTTATTTTGGTAGCTCTCAAAGGCACAAAGAGCTTTCTGGTGGTCTAAACAGGACCCAAATAAAGGTATTTACACCAATTCTTGGAGATATATTTGCAGTGCTAAGTAACAAGAGGGGTAATTAAGGATTAAAATTAATCACTTTTTCAAGGGCTATCTACTCGTTGGTACGCAGTAAATGTCCAGCACATTAGCTTAATACCCAATTTTAAAAAACTTAAAAGTTGGTACCTGAATTGACCATTGACGTAAATCAACTTATCATAGAGTAAAGGTACAACTCATTTTACCAATATCTTAACTCATTTTCCAAAAACCAGAGCGATAAGAGAAACTTTCAAATCCTAAGAGTCGCCTATTCAGATTTGCTCCCATGGGAGTAAATCTGAGCGGAAAAACACAATAACCTTCTCCTCTTATCAGTACCACCTCTGTCTATCGCCTATGTCTGGTTAAGTTTCGTTTTTAGTTTTCTTTTTCATTTTCACTTTCTAGATTTAGGGCTTTTTATATCACTGGTTTCTTCCAGATATTTATAATCTTGTTGATCTCAATTGTTTTGGGTTTGATTTATCTTTTGCTAGTTTGAATCTCTGATTGCAGCAAAAAGTATAGGGTTTCATTATTTTCTTAGATTTGGGTTTTAGTGTAGACTTAATTGATTTCAGCATTTATTTTATGTGATTAGCTAATTAGGTTCTTAATTTTCTTTGTTGCAAATTTAAATCTTACAAATATTTTTGGTTTGAAGTAGTTTCCAGTTAGGGTTGAGATATTTCGTCAATTTCTTACTCAAGGTTTTGCAGATCTATCAATCAAGCAGCTCTAGTTCTTCACATCTAAAGAGCCTTCATCAACCTCAAGTTCTCAACAACAACAAATTTGGGATACATGACTCTGGTTTCTGTTTACTCTCCAGCAACAACAAGACTCTCAAAGACACAGATACAAATTTTTACAAAGATACCAAAGATACCAAGACCGATTTCGCAACCAATCTAGACCGATTCCAAATTTTCACCGATTCAGGTTATACTAGTCACTTATGTTACTGTTACTATGAAAAAATCACTGGCATTTGGTAGGATCTATGGATACTTTTTTTACCAATGTCACATGTTTTACTGTGATTTGAACAAAACCCTTGAGAAATTGTTGGATTTATTCCTAACATCTCTATTGATTTTAGATTTGTTATATGGTTTGGATGTGCTACTATTAATCCAACCAAGACTATTTAAACTTATCACTTTACCATGGAATCAATTAGGAATTGTAGGATTTTGTTGTCATATTGGGTATTGGGACTATGGTGTTACGTGGTTTAATTGTCTCTGTAATCTTTTTGAAACTTTGGAAACCTATGTAATTGTTGGATACTTCAGAGTCAGTCCTGTAATCACTCCTAATCTTGAATTGGAGTTTTATCATCAATATATTTGAAAGCCTGCCTCTTTTATGAAAAAAAAACAACTGACCATTGACTACAACGACCAAGGGAAGAAGTTTTGCCGATCTAGGTCAAACCAAATAAAGGGTATTAAGTTGCATCAGTTTTTCTCTGCTAACCCCACAAAGACTAAAAATTTACCAAAAAATCAGATCCGTTAGGAGTCTTTAAAAGGTCGATTAGTTATGACAAGATGTGAATGTGGTGGATGAGGTTATTCTTACGTTGCTTCTTTCACATTCAATGAGGTTATTCATTCAAATCCACATTCTTTAAACATTATTATTATTATTTTTTTGTCAATCAACATATTTAAATTCATTCAAATCAAAATACTAATTACATGATCACTTACGAGAATAACAAAAACATCAAAATACAAGGTAATTATGAACGCGCGATTGGGGATACTTAAACTAATTAGGGGATAGAGGAAAAGGACAAAACTGGATTTAAATATCAAATCAGGGTCACCCCTTATCTAAGTATTTTACCTAATACCTAATCTACCCCTCACTAATCATGCTTAATTCTTAATTATAATTAGTAAATTCATAAGATTATTTGATAAATGATTAGTGTGTATTTTTATTTGTATTTGGGTGAGTGAGGTGAGAGTAGAAGGAGGGAAAAAAATTGAGAGGGAACTTTTTTTGGTAAAATTGGAGGATGATTGTACAAGCACTCCCAATACTCAGGTAAAGGTGCCAATGTGTTGAAAATTTGATTTTTTTTTCTTTAAATCCACCATTGTTGCAACTGAAATAGCTCGGTGCCGGCATGGACGTAGTATGAATACAATGCCGGCAACAACATTCCCGACATTGTATTCATACTACGTCCATGCCGACCAACAATATCCCCCATTTTGAAAGGCAAGCCGGCATTGTATTTTTCTGGTTTTGAAATTCAAAACCTATTCCGTTTTGATTTTTTTTTCTGGTTTTAATCAGACCATTGCCGGCACAGTCAGTTAATTCTCGAGCATGCCGGCACTGCTAACGGCATAGTATGTTGCTTAAATTTTTTTGCCGGCACATGATGTAAAGTATCCAGAAAATTGAATTTTTTTTTCACTTGACTATCGGCATTGATAGATTTCTATCAAGCATGCCGGCATCTAGTTACGGCATTGAATGTTAGTTACCAAGCATGCCGACACCATTTTCCGGCATGACCTTCATCAATTCCGGCAAGGTCTTCATCACTTCCGGCGATGTAAAAAAATTTATTTCCGACATGGTCTTCATCACTACCGGCATGGTCTTCATCACTTCCGGCATGGTCTTAATCACTACCGGCATGGTCTTCATCACTACCATCATGGTATTCATCACTTCTGGCATGGTCTTCATCACTATCGACATGGTCTTCATCACTTCCGTCATGGTCTTCATCACTACCAGCATGGTCTTCATCACTTCCGAATGTAAAAAAAAAAAAAATCGTTTTCAAAATGGGGAATATTTAGGTTTCAAAGCCCTAACCTTAACGAGAATGCCGGCAGTGAAGATGGAAATGGGGATATGATTTTGTTTTTTGATTTTAAGTTTTTAGATTTTTATTTTGAGGAAAGGGTATTTTAGTATTTTTGCCCCCCAAAATACCCCTTAGCAAACACTATTGGTTGGGGGAAGTAATTTATATCCCCCAATTCCTTTTTATATCTCCCAATCACGCGTTCGTAATTATGCCCCTAAGAGAAAATTCCGATGGGCACATCAAACATGCATATTTGATGATTATACACCTACAGTGGGACTAGCAAACCGTTAAAACGGATGAGCAAACCCTCAAATAAAAGGTTTTATTCATCACCGCTCAAATTAAACCGAACAGATCCAAGAGACGATCGTCACGATATAGTATTATTAAAACAAAAACAAAAACGTAATAGTTAGTTAAGTTAGTTAAATAGGAACGCGAAATTGTGGGATATAAAAAGGAATTGGGGGATATAGGAAAAGGACAAAAACCGGATCCAAATATAAAATCAAGGTCACCCCTTATCTCAGTATTTTAATGATCCCTAATCTACCCCTCACTAATCCTGATTAGTGATTAATAATCATTAGTAAAATCATAAGATTTTTGATAAATGATTAATGTGTGTTTTTATTTGATTTTGGGTGAGTGAGGTGAGAGTAGAAGGAGAGAAAAAGTATTTGAGAGGGAACTTTTTTGGGGGAAAATGGAGGATGATTGTGAAGAGAGAATTGCTGCTGAGAGGTTGAAAATTTGATTTTTTTTCTTTGAATCCACCATTTTTGTAGCTGAAAAAGCTAGGTACGTGCATGGACGTGGTATGAATACAATGTCGGAACCATTCGTACCGGCATGGTATTCGTACCATGTACCATGCCGGCACCGAGTTTATCCCCCATTTTGATTCAAGCCGGCATAGTATTCAACCAAAAAACTATGCCGGTACAGAAGTTATTTTTTTCAGAACGCTATGCAGGGGGTCCGGTGGGGCGTAGCCCCTCCCGGCTGTGTTCGAAATTCAAAACCTATTCCGTTTTTGAAGATGGAAATGGGGGATATGATTTTGTTTTTTGATTTTAAGTTTTTTGATTTTTATTTTGAAGGGAGGATATTTTAGTATTTTTGCACCCCAAAACCACCCTTTAGCAGACACTATTGGTTGGGGGAAGTAATTCATATCCCCCAATTCCTTTTTATATCCCCCAATTTCGCGTTCTTAAATAGGGTCTGCTACCAAGACCACTCCCAGCATCATTACTAACTAAGCAATTTTTCAGACGCTTGAAGAAACAAATGGTGTCTTCGCTTAGTTCCCCTAGAGTAGTGAAAGCTAAAACACCCAAACCATAACCATGCGCAACACATTCATTCAAATATTTAGACCGCTTACGCGAAATAGCTTTCGAAATGGCCTGACCTGGGATGAAAGCACGAACTCCGTCGCCAGTGAAGGGTGAGACTCCTGTAACATCCATACAAATGTCTTGACCATTTTCCCAGTTGAGGACAAGGATGTCTGCTGGACGTAAATCCTTGTTATCAACTGACGAGAAACCCAAAGCAACTTCTTTGCGAGCAGGAACCTGACTTTGTAAAAAATATCCGCAATAACATCACGAACTAAGTCGTGACGAAACTTGAGGCCAACATCATTTGCACAATGAAGTGCATGATCGCCAAAAATATCCATAGGTCTATTACAACAAGAGCACAAGACATCTTCCACAAACAAAGGGATACCAAGGCGATAACAAACAACTGCTCTGAAGTGTCTAGACCCGAGACATTGGTTTAACCCACTGATAGGAACGGCCAAAAGATAATCTTGAGCATGTTTGATCTGGTTACATTGCCACAGAATGGGATCTCTTGCAGATAAAGTAAATTGGACAGGGATTTGCTTCTTAACTGCATCAAAATAAGCGACTGCCAAGGAGTGCATAGAAGGGGGGCAGTGTCATCGATGCAATAAGAGGAAGGCAAACCACATACCTGAATGAATTTCTGGAGAGCCGACGGATAGGCAACACCATTATCCGTAGAGAATAAACTCCTTCCGCACAGAAGTAGTCTGACTTTGAGAGGCGAGATAACAGTAGTTGCGAGTGTCAGCCATGGTGTATATGCCCCGCCCACCATCCTTGATAGGCAGGGTATCCAGTCTCTGTTGCAAAGGACCAAAACCAATAGCTTAATTTGCCCATCCGTTTACCTGTTTTCGACTGCCCAAAACTCAATTTGCCCGTCCAAATGGACAACAAACAATCAAATTAGATGAGTTCCATTGGACTTGCTCTAATACAATTAAAGATACCAATTACAAGTATATCGCAAAGAGAAAGAGCCATAAACCGTAAAGATACCCAATTTTTGTTTATGTAGTCGGGAAGAATGATGTTGTTATCCGGAATCAATTCCGAGAATTGAATCTGACTTTTTTCTTCTTTGATAAGAGATGCTCCTAAAAGAAATGAGTACTTTGCCCGTAATCTTGTATAATCAAACGAACCCAGATGCCCTAAATCTCTTAGATTAAAGAAAGATTCAAAGCGATATCGTGTTGAATGGTTGATGTTTTTTATCGAGAAAAGCAAGCCACGATCCAGCCATGAAGTTTTGAAGCGCCCGCAAAACGAAGAAACAATCGCCCAAAATGGCGAAGAAAAATCACTTCAAATGGCAAAGAAATATGCCAAAAAACATTAGAAAACAGTTTTATTTGATTAAAACTTAAAAAGGCAAAGTAATCTTGCTCAGATCTGGTCCAAAAAGGACCAAATCTGAGCAAAAGGTCGATGAATGCTAGAGTTTTTCTTTTTATTTTGGAGAGAGAAACTGAGAGAGAATAAAAAAAATAATCTTTAAACATGCAGGACCATAGACAAATTACTCCCCCCGTCCCACTATTAAATGCCCTAGTTCAAGTTTGCACAATTCTCAAGGAAGGAAAAAGGGTATTTTTAAGTATTTTTTTACAATTATACCCTTATGGATAATAACTAGTGAAATTTTGAAATGATTTACAAACTACACTACGGATGTTCGCAAACTTTATATCACTGAAAAGCATTTTAAAACATCTACGTAAAGAATGTAAACATGCCTATTAAATTATGCATATTTCTTATACTAACAATAAACAATTAAAAGCATAACTTTAGAAATATCTCTTTGTTTAGTGATATATGTCATCTATTACGGGACAAATCTAAAAGTAAATAGGTAAACTAATAGTGGGACGGAGTAAATATAAAATAAACTAGAGGGTTTAGTATGAAAGCACAATTGGGGATACTCTCATAAATTGGGGATACTCACAGTTAAATGGGACCGGATTTTGGCTAAGGGGGCATTTTTAATTTGGTATCCGCCAATTATGCCTTCTAGATTAAAAACAGTGTAAATTCAATATCAATCAATTGATTCTATACTTCTGCTTTTGTACATGTAGCTTTTGTACATGTATTCATACATTCAATTAGTAGACCTCGATTATCTCTTCCTCAAACCCTAAATCATATCCATCATGTGATCCCCTTAAACAGCATCCTAATCTGTTGATTCTTGGGTTGCTTCTTCCTGGGTAACTTTGCAGGATCAAAATCTGATGAATAGTATTTGTTTAATACTTTCCTTTCTCCCATCTCTTGTTGTTTAGATACTCAAAAAAAAAAAAAAAAAAAAAAACTACCCGATATTGGGTTGTGTGGGTGGAGTTCTCTTCAATGATACGATAAATTGTTAGTTCTATCCATCACCCTGACAAGATGAAAAAAATCTTTAATTAACAACCAAATAATATCATCATCGATAATGAAGATTACCTAAGGTGAGCGAGTAGTAATCGATGAATGGCCTTTATTTAGAAATACAACCTTTCCTTCCTTAACCAATCGAACTTGGATGATAACGAACCCGTCTTCTTGCCCTTACACTGACCGACGTGGGATGGTGTGAATATATGCATCATCGTAACTTTAAACTGTTGATTTCTGGGATCTAATAATCAATATCGAGGACATTGTGGAAAGTTAAGCCCGCTTCTTTGATCTAATAGTCTAGAATAGATAAATTTGTTAACTGTCGGCATTGTTATTACGTACGAATGCAACACCGACTGTAACTATCGGTATTGATTTGTTGATGATATCAATACCGACTACACTTGGGGGATACTTTGGATAAGGGGTTCTTAAATTACTTTATAGTGTTTTTTTTCTTTTTTTTCTTCTTCTTCAGTATCCCCCAAATGTGCCATCTTTAGTATGGTTATAAGGATTTTACTACGGTTAGAACTAGGATTAGTCAACCCTTTTTTTTTTTTTTTTTTTATCCCTCCTTCTATCGGGCCTTTACAAATACCCCTATCAGACTTTACAAATGTCCCTCATGACATAATTGAAATTTTATCTGAAATCTGAATTTTAATAATTCCTTATTTAACCTTTCACTCTTATTTCATTTCTTCTTCTTTTGTACGATGCAGAGAAAAATTTCCATCGCTCCCACCACCACCACCACCACCACCACCACCACCACCATCTCCATCTCCATCTCGATCGCATCCGCAACAAGCAGCACCACCACCATCATTTCAGCTCGAGAGAGAAGAAATTTGAGATTGAGCGAAAGAACTTCAATCGAAATTCAAACCAAACCCACCACCACCATCTTCATCGTCACCACCACCCCTATCACCATCTTCATCGTCACCACCATCTCCATCATCACTAACACAACCATCATCACCGTTTATCCACCTCTTAATCAATCGATTTAGATCGATTTTTACTTGATTCAAGTACAAAACCTAAATCTAGTGACGAAAAATTTATCTCCAAAATCTAATCTAAAGCATCAGAATCATTAGATTCATTTCAATTTCAAGTGAATTGTATATGAATTTCCAATCTGGAATATACTTGATTCCTTGAACCTGATTTTGGATCTCATTCTTCTTCAGATCGCTAATTGATTTGGGTAATTAACTATCTTCTTCTTCAATTTTGTTTTTTCATATGTATTGACTCATAAGTAGAATTTAACGGGTTTTTACTTCAGTTGCAATTCGTTAGTTTCTTTTTTGTGTGGTTGTAGGATAATAGCATTGTGGTGGTTGTGGATGATTGGTGTTTTGTGTATGGTAGTTCTTTAATTTGTTTTTGATTGTAACCGGTGATGGAAGAGGTGAAATTGGTGGGGGTCTGAAGTTAGTGGTTCGTGTAATTGATAGGATTGGTAAAATTGGTGGACTAGGGTGCGGAGGTGGTGCTGGTTGTGTATTTGGAAGATGGAGGCAATTTTGTGTTAGTGTAATTGTTATTGGTGGTGGTGGACTTGGTGGCGGCGGAGAAATCGGGAGTTAATGCTGGTGGAAGCGGAGCATTAGGCGATGGAATTAGTGGAGGAGGTGGACGAGAGGTGGAGAGGGTGATGGTGCTGGAATTGGGGCAGGAGGTAAGATTGGATTATGGTAGTGATATAAGAGTTAGTGACGGGGTAGGTGATAAAGGTTTAGGGAATGCGGAGGTAATGGTGATGGAACCAGTGTGAGCATAAACCCGACCACCGTTTCTAGGGAAAACTTGAGCTATGATATGTAACTGTTTGATTAAAGGATTTTTAGGAATTCATGCTTAAAATGAAATACAGCCGAGTCATTAATTCACGATTACTGTTCAATATAACTAGATGTAGTTTCTTGCAACATTATGAGTGGTTAGGAAATATGGATAAATTGTTTTGGTGAATCGTTGAGGACATGTTTTTTAGTCTGATGTTTTTCAAACACTTTTACAAATGAATAATGTTTTATAAAAATTTCAATTAAAAATGCGGACCTGCTTAACTTGATATCCTCATTTGATTGGGGGCCAAACATTTTAATTAGGGGCCATAACTTTTTATTTGCACCCCAATTTTTTGAGGGGCGTATTAATCCGATATTGAAAAGACTGTTTTATCCTTACCTAAAACTAAACATTAAAAATCAATTAACCTTAATTAGAAACCTTAATTAGGCTTCTCTTCTTCATCTTCCTCTCCTCCCCGTTCTCTTCTCCACCACCACCATTAACGACTATTTTGAAGAAATTTTTTTCCTTCAACCGATTCACCGCGTAATCGTCGCCAAAAATCAAAACCCAAGAAAGCGATGGCTCCAATTAGAAGGTATATGAACTTAAACCCACCTTGTATTCGTTAGTATCGAAATTTCAGTGTAAGAGTCGTTAGTATCGAAATGAAAACCCCTAATGACTTTTCATTTGCATGCAGATTCTATGAAAAATCGTTAGTGTATTAGGATGAAGATGACGACCCTAATTCTGCTACTTCAACATTTTTTGCCCTAGAATAGAGTCGTTACCGTATTAGGTTGAAAATGACGACCCTGTTTTGACGACCCTTTGTTATTGGTTAACGACTCTAGGTGAACATTATAAATGGTTGGTTAGGGTCGTCAGTATATCAGAATATCCCTATGACGACTCAAACACACAAAAAATTGCCTTTTTATACAGAGAGTTTGGATTCGAGAGTCGTTTGGGTATTAAACGAATCAACTAACGACTCTAGGTGAACAATATAAACAGTCGTCATGGTTTAACACACCACCTTGACGATTTTTCATCACCATTAAAAGTTGCAGGTTAGAGTCGTCGCCATGTGTGTCAACTGTATGACGACTTTTTAGGGTCGTTGGCATATACAACACCCGACTATAACGACCCTCACTCTGAGTAGTTCCATAGTGACCATGAATCGACCACTTGGAGCACCATTCAGACAATTTGAAGAGTATATGAAGTTTATCTGATTGTTTTGAATGAGCACGGGTTCTTCATTTTGAGGATTGGTTCCTTCATTTTGAGCAGTAGGATCTTCATTTCCACCATTTTTCATGGCTTCCTCCATTAACATCTCTTCATCAAACATCCAATCCATAGGATTAGTTGATACAATCCTACCATCAACACAATCATGGTTGTTGTTTGAACCTTCGAAAACCTCTTTCCCTCCACTTGAATCACTCATTTCTAAAAATCCTAGTTTTTCCTCTCAAAACTCCTCTTCTTCTTCTCAAAACATAAAAACCCAAAAAAAAAAATCCCAAAAATTTAATCCCAAAAATTTAATCCCAAAATCTGATTTTTATATAAACTCAATTATCACACTAATCAACTTCATTAATTCTTAATACTAATCACTTAGGGCATTTTAGCCATTTAGAAAATATTTTTTTAAGGGGTGACCCAAATTAGGATTGGGTGACCTTTTTTGTCCACTAGTTTAAGGCCCCCAATTAAAAGTTTTGGCCCCAATCAAATTAGGCTTGATATCTTCTTTAGTATGTTGTCGAAAATTACCTGCGCCAGCACTTATCTTCTTTAGTAGGTTGCCGACAAATGTTGATAGCTTGTTGCGCTGAGTGAAAGAGAATAGAGGAGGCATGTAGGGTATGTAAAATTAGTTTTTTCTTTTTTTTTTCTGTCATGGAAGAGGCTTGTAGGGTATAGAAAAAAATTACTTATATGGTCTATTAATTTCATGTTCTGGATTATTGATTTCAATATATATTCTTGATGTTATGGTATTGTTCGTGGTGGATGTTGCGGCACTGGTGGTGGATATTTGTTGCACTTGAGGTGATGGTGGTGATTTTGTGTGATTGTTAGTGGTGATGGTGAGTTTGGAATGATAAATTGATGATTAAATAATTTTATATGTTATTGTATGCTTATTGGTAAATCAAAACAATAGAAAAGTAAAACTTCTATGGAAAGTTGTTGATTAAATGATCTTAATATCAAAAGTGATTAAACAATAATAATTTGTAGATCATAGATTCCAGTTCTCATCTGAATTACCAACCCCGTAATGCAAAAATGCTGGCACCATAGGGTGCGTATTTCATTTTCATTTGATTTAATATCTATATATACACAAACAATGAATTCCTCCAAGGAGCAGCTATATATATTGATTTTATAAGCTTGCTGACTTGTAGCAATTATGTAATTACGACTATGGTTATGGTTTAGCTCTTGATTGAATACTTAAATATGTATTTTAATTAATGCACTGTAGTTTGATATTGACTTTGAGTAAGCTAGTTAGTTATTCGGTATGATTTATTAATAATGGTCTGAATTAGTTTGGTCTGCCATAAAACCAGTAGCTGAGCTTGTGTGTGGAGCTTATATACTGACATTGTGTTGATGGTAACAAGTAAAAAAAATCTCTGGACTTCAGTTTTTATGGGATCAACTCCTGTTGTTGATCCCAAGTAAAAAAGATCTCCGAACTTTAGTTTTTATGGGATCAACTCATGTTGTTGATCCCAGTTTTTATGGATCAACTACTGTTGTTCATCCCAAGTAAAAAAGATCTCTGGACTTCAGTTTTTATGGGATCAACTCCTGTTGTTGATCCCATTTTTTATGGATCAACTGTTGTTGACTCTATTCAGTGGATCAACTTCCATTTTTTATGGATCAACTACTGTTGTTGATCCCAAGTAAAAAATGTCTCTGGACTTTAGTTTTTATGGGATCAACTCCTGTTGTTGATCCAATTTTTTATGGATCAACTACTGTTGTTGATTCCATTTTTTATGGATCAACTAATGTTGTTGACTCTATTCAGTGGATCAACTTCCATTTTTTATGGATCAACTACTGTTGTTGATCCCAAGTAAAAAATGTCTCTGGACTTCAATTTTTATGGGATCAACTCCTGTTGTTGATCCCATTTTTTATGGATCAACTACTGTTGTTGACTCTATTCAGTGGATCAACTTCCATTGTCGACACAAAAAAACAAGAATATGCACTAGTTTAGTTATTTTTGAACTTTTAATTTTGGATCAACTTCCGTTGTTGACACAACATTTTGGTGGCGGCGGCGGAGGCGGCAGGTGGTGGCGGCGGCGGCAACGGCGGTGGACTGGCGGCGGTGGCGTCGGTGGTGGTGGCGGAATGGTGGTGGTGGTGTAATGGTGGTGGAAAGGTGGTGGTGGTGCAGTGGTGGTGGCGGTTGGTATGTGGTGGTTGGTGGGTGGTGGTCGTTGAACGGTGGTGGTGGAATGGTAGTTGAATGTTGGTGGTGGTGGTGGACGTGTGGTAGTTCTATTGGCGGTGGAATGGTGGTGGTGGTGCGGATGAAGTGGCAGAGGAAGAAATTTGTTCCATTTTAAAATTAAAAAAAAAAAAATTATATGGATGAGGGTATTAAGGTAATTTAATTTTAAATGGATAAGGTTATTAAAAAGTAGGGATATATTTATTGTTATATAAGGACTAGAAATAACCCGTGCCGTAATGGCACGGCATGAGATGGAATAATTTTTGCTCATAATGATCTAAATAAATACTACAAACTATGATAAGACTTATTTTGGCCTATGAGAACTTGTAGCTATGAAATCTTATATCTCTCACTTATGCTTTAGTGAAAAAAAATCCCACTTCCCATCAAATTTACATTGCCACCAGCAAATACAATTAATGCATAAATGATATTATGATTTCATTTAATGTCTCATTAAATATCTTGAATTAAGACTAGGGATATATAATTAATATACTTTTTTTTTTAATACTGTAACAAAACCTACTAAGTGGTGTTCAAAAAATTCCCCTTAGCATTCACAGTTCAACCCTTGGTTCCACTCTTGATATATGGCAACAACTTACTAATAAATTACTAATAAATGAGAAGTTTTATATCATTGTATCATTGAGGAGTTTTGTATATGGCAACAACCCTTGGTTCCACACGGAGGAGTTTTGTATCATTGTACTTCGGTGGTAGATGGAATGGTTATGTCTTCCGTTGGAGCAGGACAATAGTCGTTGAGTGTGAATGGAATATGTCCCAACTCATCATAAATGGCAAAGTTAGAGATAAGTTTTTCTTTTTGACAAATAAACCAGGTGAGATTGGGGTATACCCAGATTAATTGGGGTATAGTGCCCTTACTAAGGGGAGGCCAAATATGGGTGTAGTTACAATACTACCCTTACCCTATATAATTCTAATTACCCTAAATCAGTTTTCTTTTATACCATTTCATATTCTTCTCTCTTCTTCTTCTCCTCCACCTCTACCTTACCGACCTCCCCCACCACCACCATCAAAACTCAACGATTACATCGAGTGGATCGTCGATTCAAAAATTCCGATTAATATTCAAACATGGATCCGCCACGACTTAGGGCAAGTCGTATGAAAGACGCTAATCGAAAACCCAATGAGTATAACCGCGGAATTGCAAGTTTGGTTCAAAAGAAAGTGAAGAAAAAAACAGTTGAAGAAAAAGAAATCGAAGTCGCTCAAACGGAAGAAATGGTGCGATTAAGAAAGTAAGGGCCTACTTAAACTCACTCCAGTACTTCAATTTCATGTTTGCATGTCAAATTAGGTCAGAAAAATCGATCCTTTGATTTTCAGTTATTGTCGCCGGCAAGGTATTTGTTTCACCACCTTGCCGACTTTTCATAGCTAGGTTTAGTCGGCAAGCTCTTAGATTGAATATCTTGCTTGCATTTGTTTAGTATCTATGCTTGCTACTTGCGGGGTCGGCGGGAGTATTCAACCTAGGAACCTGCAAGGCGTCGGCAGTTTTTTTTAGCCAGGTTGGTTATAAATTTTTACCTTGCCGGCCGTATTTCAATTTTTTTGTGTCTCCTGATGCATTGAATGCCTAAAGCCGGAATGTTATTCGGATAAAACCATGCCAGCTGTTTGGTAGCCGGCAATGTATGGGTAATGGACCTTGCCGACTGGTTTTGTGGAAAATCCTTGTATCTACTGTGTTCATATTTGTTATAAGCCGGCGTGTTATGTGAATAATACCTCGCCGGTTGTTGTTTATCCGGCATGCATTATTTAGTCGACCCTTTCGACTTTTGTGTAACCGGCAAGGTTGTATTTGTCGACCCTGCCGAATTATATTTTTTTTTCTTAATCGTTCTTGTTCAGGTTGCAAAAGGCAAAGAACAAAGCTCTGAAATCTCTTAGTCCTCCTTCAAGACCTCCTCGTGTTGGTGAAAAACTCTTGACTTCAACATATCGAGGGGCATACGTTGTCTTGGGAACGCTCAAGATCAGTGTCTCGAATGATTACGAACCACCATCGGAACCCGGTGATTCAGACGAGACTCCAGATGAAGACCAATCAATTCCATCTGGTAGAAGAGATGATGATGATGATGTTGATGAAAGAACTCCGGCTGCTGGAGGAGGTAACAATGATGATGATGATGGTGATCATGACATGCCTAATGTTGGAGGAGGTAATGATGATGATGATGATGATGATGATGGTAATGGTAATGGAGATAAAGATAAGGATATCGAAGATGAAATTGTTGAAGAGGCAGTGGAACAAGAAGAAGAAGAAGAAGAAGAAGAAGATGGAGAACAAACTCTAGCTATTGTTCAACATACTGAAGCTTCAACTTCAACTGAAACCGGAAAGAAGAAGAGGGTTATCACTAAACCAGCTGATTCCAACATGCCTCCCCCTCACATGATGGTTAAACTGAGACAAGGTGAGCCTCCAAAGGGGACCCCAGCAGATGGTGGAAATGTTCTTTTTGGATACAAAGACTCATGGGCATGTACGATCCATAATACTATCGTAAGTAATCTCAATCCGTCTTTGTTTTCTATTCAAATGTGTATCTATCTTAAATTTGCGTCAAGTGTTTGTATTTCTTTATATTTTGTTTTTTTGGTATTTAGGATCACAAGCATGCCATCCGTCTCATAAGGCGTCAAGCTTCATGTTCAGTGACTAAGAATTGGAATCTTGAGGATGAATGTGAGGTGGTGAAAGTGATTGTGAAGAACTCCGGGTTGTGGCCTGCGGTGGAGAGTTCGAATATTGATCATGATAGAGTTACCGTATCTGCATTCTGTGAGAGGTTCCACAGAGAGACTGATATAATGTTATTCCCATTCGGTGAGATGGCGATAACTCCCGATGATTCTCATCAAGTTCTAGGTCTCGAGGTTGAGGGAAAAGAAGTCAGTGAGGGCTTCGATAATAAGATTTCTTGGGAGGAGATTTACAAATTGGCCAAGAAATTGTTTGGTTGGGATCAGCCTAAGATGGAGTCTATGCTTGTGAAGAAGGATGGTCGTAAAAGCAAGAAGTTTAATCTGAAGCAGTTGAGGGATACATTATGTGACACCAAGAAAATCTTTGATACGGAAGTGTTTATGGGTAAAAATCGTTTCTGCCGATTGATGAGTGCTAAATAGTGCATATTTAGACACCTTTTTATTGGCATTTTACTCATCTTTTGCGCTTAGAAATCAGATATTATCCCATATTCTGTATTTTCTTTGTTTTCAAGAATAAATATTTGTATTAATTAATTTTGTGTTTTTAGGTAATAAATAGAGCTCGGAGAATCGAGGAGCCAAAAGAGCGGAAGAATTGGAGACGAGCATCTATGGAGCGAGATAGCCAAAGCCCACGCGCGAATCAGTTGCAACCCAACAAGGAAGACATGGGCTAGAGCTACCCACGACCCGGATCCGAACCCGCTCATCCCGAGCCGTTGAGATCTCGCCCAAATGCATCACACGGTCGCTCCTTCACTCACATCTATTTCTCGATGCTCCGCTCAACACGAGATCTCTCTCGGTTCTCCCTCGACCGTTCGAGATCTCTCGCAAGATCCAACGCTCGCTTCAACTAGCTCATCAAACTCTGCTGCGCTTCGCTTTCACAACGAAATCTCCCTACACCCTATACCCCCATCGACAAACCCTATTTTCTTCTCCACCTTCTCTTTCTTCTCTGTTGCAGAGCTCGCAAAACCCATCTCCCGACCAAACCCTCGCAACATCACCTCCGCCACCATCTCACCTTCCCTCTCCCGACAAAGCCATCACCACCACCATCTCGTGTCGTGAACCACCTCTCCGTCTCCCTCTATTTCTCTCATAGTTTACGCCTAGAGACTAAGTGAGAAATAGAAAGAGAAGAGGATTAGGTCTAGGGTTTTCATCGGTGTAGAAGCGAGGAGCGATTGTGAAGAGGGAGCAGTTGGAGCGACGTGGGTGAGAGAAATTTCACTTTAATTTTCTGTTTTTAAAATAGAATTAGGGTTTGTATTTTGGGATATGTGTGCATGTATAAATAGAAGAGGGATGAGATGATTTTAGGGATGCCTGGATTAGCCAGTGTATCAATTAGGTTTTAATTTGCAGTTTTAATGTTTTAATTTAGTTTGTTGGGGTTTCAATGAAACCCTAATTCCCAAATGTGTTTAAACTGTGTTAAGTTGTTCTTGAATGCTTAATTGACAAGATAGCTTCAAATTTAACACCTCAACTCTTTTCTCTCACAGTGCATGCCAATGCCATGGATGCACTGTAGTTAGGTTAATACTGAGTTGAGAGTGTTTCAGCTCTTGCTTCTATTTTTAATACTAATTCCCCTGACTAGTTGTGCTTAATTAGACAACTAGTACTTAGGATTAGTGCCTTAGCTGTTATTTGAGTTATCACTAGGAGAAACTCCCTAAATAGGTGGTAAAAATTTACACTTTATACTTACCTGGCATAGGAACAAGACACTCAACTAGTTGAGCACATAGTAGGAATTCAGAGGTGGATTTGAAGACCTAGCAAGCCCTTTTTGTCACTGTCTATACCTTAGGTTTACTTCATTTCACCTTAGCCGTATCGGCAACCAAAACATCTTTGTTACCTTGTCACTACACCATGTCACTCTTGAAGTCAGTTTAGCATAGCCATAGATCATTGTAAGCACTCCTCGTCTCTGTGGATCGACCCGTACTTGCCGCGTCTCCGATAGACGCCGTGCACTTGCGGTTATCACCGTAGGCCATAAATATATACACATCCCAAGGCCTACCAAGTTTTTGGCGCCGTTGCCGGGGACTTGGCGTGTGCCCTGTGATTTTCGGCTAAGCTTTACTGATTTTCAACCCTGTATATATGCCTTGCATTGTTATCTTTAACTCTGTGTTAGTGTAACTTAGTTATTTCAACCATCACTTGCATCCTTTATTACTTGCATCTATTTTTGTTACTTGCATCTACTTGCATCTATTGTTGTTAATTTTTCAACCTTTCATTCCATCTGTTAGAGCATCATACATCTGTAATCTTCCTTTTCTTGTTTAACTTAGTGTAACTTAGTGTAACTTGGTGTAATTTTCATTCTAATTTGCATTATAGCTGTAGCTCAGTTCACCTTGTAGCTCAGTTCACCTTGCATTGTTAACTCTAGCCTTGTGTTAGTATAGCTTAGCCTGTCAAATCCCTGTCAGTCCAATTACTGATCTCTTTGCTTTAACATGCACCTTTCTTGGAACTGAAACTTCTTTGTTGAGCTAACAGTGCATGTGGTATGCAATCGAGCAAGCTCGTGACTCGTAAGGTACCCGAGCTCGTTGTCTTTTGAGACTGCTTGTGCTCTCTGGCTGGCCGAGCAACCAAAGAAAGGGAAGGCAAGGAGCACGAGAACTTGAGGTCGGCTGTAATTGAACCTTGTATTAACATACAAATAAGGTAGGCTTACCAAATGCGTACTTTGTGAGTCACGTGTAGCATTGAATTGATTGTTGATGATAATGAGACCTTGTAAGGCTGCCAAGACACGAGCATAACTCTTATTCAATTTTCGTAGCTATATTTCTAAACTTTGAAAAGCTCGCCATTTAGACACTGCTAACTTGGTGCATGCTAAACCTTGCTTAAGAATTTGTATGAGCCATCTAGCCAAGTGTACGCCATCTAGCCAAGAATTTGCATCATGCACTAGCCACCATGCTAGGTCACCATCCCCGGTTGTCTCGTGATCTGCGCTTGTTAACCCCGTTGACATCCCTTGCATGCTCGTGACTTGTCTTGTGTTGTCAATCCTAAGCTTGGTCATCAACCATATCCGTGCATAATTTGGAAAGAGACCTTGAATATCATGTGACTTGTTGAATCTGTTGAGCCATGATCACATGAGAAATTAGCTTCCTGCTAGGTGTTGCATACACTGAGTTGCATGAGCCACCTGAAGCTCACTCAGCTTGTATGCTCTGTAAACATTAGTGATCCATTTGCACTTGTGACTTGTTGATACCCTAAGCCCCGTGAGCCATCTCGCTCTCCTGTGTACCTGTTGAGCCAAACTCCGGCCCACGAAGTTGCGAGTGGAGCTGTAGTTGTCTTTGTGAAGTCTTGGCCTTTACATTTGTGCTATAACCCCTGTTGAGCCAAGCAATGAGCCATTAGCCCATTTTGCATACCTGCTTTGCATGATAAGCCGGTCATTGTGCTAAACATTGTTCAAACTTGCAATATCCGAAATTGGTGCAATCCGAGGCTGAATTGTGAGCATAGCCTGTGCATAACCCATCCGCCCTGGTGAGCCAAGTTGTGCAGGACCCGCATGCCCTGCTATTGATACCTTGTGCTATAAACTTTGTGCTAGACACGGCATTCTTGTGCACCAAATTTGTCATATCTTTGTGCATAAAATTCTTGTGTTGTGTTCAATTTTGAGCGATTGGGTATCATTTCTTTTGTGAGTTATTGTTCTTGGGCTGCGCTATTTTTCGTGACTTCATTTGTCTTTGTGAGTGCACTTAGACATGTGTTGGGCAAACTAGCCAAGTTATACTTGAGTTGCTAACCCCCACCCAATCTATACTCCTCTACCATCAGCCCCCTGAAGCTGCAAGTAGTGAGAATCTGCGGGCTTAGCTTTGTGTTGTCTGAGCACATAAGTCAACCATTGTGCTGTGAAAATTTTTTGAGAACCTGGGCTGCAAATAGCTGTGTCAATCTGTGCAAGACTGAACCCATTTCAACAGAGATGTGCATCCTCACTGGGCTGCTTATAACTAAGCCCACAGTTCAACCAGGTGCAAATTTCACAACACAGGGCTGATCATAAGTGAAGCCCACACTACCAGGCTTAAACCAATCTGAGCCCATAGTCTCATTGGGCTGTTTAAAAACCAAATCGGTCCGCACAAAATAGCTAAGCCCATTTCATTTGTCCCCTTTCTTGGCCGCAAGCAACCCGAAGCCCACACTACCCTGTTAACCAACTAAATTCTCTGGGCTCAACTCACTTCTGGGCTGTGCACAAAACAGAGCCCACAGTTCCACTGGGCTGTACTTTCCCAACAAACCAAAGCCCAAACAAACCAAATCCTACAAAAACCAAATTGAAACCCATACAAACCAAATCCCAAACAAACCAAAGCCCAATAAACCAAATTCCCACATAAACCAAAGCCCATTTTCATGTTCTATGTTTCTGTACATTATCTTTTGGGTTGACCCTCAACTCTTTCGATTGTTAGTAAATTTTTGTATATAATTCAGTAGGACTTGTTAAATTTTTCTTTCTTGATTCGGTTGAGTCTTCTTGCGTATATATGATGCTAATACGATATGATATGTTGGATTCTAGCCTTGACTAACGAAGCTCAACCTTGCTCATGCCGACATCCGGTAATCTCTTCCCTTTTCTCTTATCAGCATAGTTCTCTCGGTATGTGACTGTTTAAATTTTTTCTATATGTAGACACATTGAGGACAATGTTTGATTTAGGTTTGGGGGTGCATTTGCATTTAGAGTTTTTAGTCTTTTATTTTACCTTTTATTTTCAAAAAAAAAAAAAAAAAAAAAATTCAAAAACTTTTTGCAAATAAAAACCTCCAACTTTTAGAGATTTTAGAGTCACTAGCATGCTTCTAGCTATGTTTACATAGAGAGTTTTGACCGAAATAACAAAAGTTAGAAGTCTTAGGAGAACACAATCGGGTTTCTTAGTTGATTAGAGCGTTAAAGTTGGATTTAACCATACTTGGGAGGGCTTAATTAGGTGTTGTTTAGATATTCGGTAGTAGAATTGTGATCACCATAGTGGAGACTACCCATTTTACATCAAGTGAGGCACCAACCTTCAATTTTTGCAACTTTCTAGAAAAGTTTGTTAGAGTGTGTGTCACCGTACATCAATTCCGGGTAGGAATGGTGAGCTACCCAACCGCACCACTTTCGGCACTACTTTTGATCTCTTGAGTGCTAGTTTTTGTCAATCATGAGGGTGACGTCTAAAGATGAAAACTCCTTCTAAATACCGATTCGCAGTTAGCATCTCTCTCTCTCTCAATCAGCAAGACCCATAGAAACACATCATCGTCAGCAAACGGAGCAGCATCAGAATATTGAAAGAAAAATTGATATAGTCCAAGGTTTATGTGCAACAAAGAAAAGAAAATAGGATGAGAATTAATAAAATTTATAAAATCAAGACAATACAAGTTGTGGAAAAATTGAGTGATAAAGTCCTTTGTCCATGGAGTTAGTTGTTTCATTATTTGTATTTTTATTTTCACTTATTGTCAAAAAAAAAAAAAAAAAAAAAAAATCAAAAATCAAAAATCAAAAAAAAAAAAAATTGTAGTTTATTTTTGCTACCACCATGGTAAAGAAGAATTTAAAAGAAAAATCCAAACAACAAGGAATTTGAGTAGAAAAGTTAAAAATTGTCAAGTTTTGTGAAGTTTAGAAGTTCGTCATCAACATTTGAAGACCGAAGACCGAAGATTGAAGACGTTTCTATGGTTCTTATGAGAGAGTGATATTAATTGCCGATCGGGTGAGAAGTGAGTGAGTACTCCCACCCCTTGCTAATGGTTGATTTCCCTTCTTAGAGATCATCAGAAAAGAGTCTTTTTGTCCACACTTCTGTGGAGTCTCCAGATTTTATTTCGGAAGGTTATCCTTCTTACCTACAACGTGTGCAGGATTTCTCTCTTTATTCCCGCCTGCACACATGAGAGACTAAAAAAGCGATCTTTTTGAGTGCAATTATCATAAAACCCTAATGGTGAGGCAGAAGTTGAGACTTATGATCACAATCGAATCCGAATTCTTTCATATGGTATGGTTACTTCTCGCTCAGCACTTAAGGATGAGAATGCGTTCTTTGATAGTTCTAACTTCATGTTACTAGCATGCAGAAACTCTATGTCCTCATAGCTTCTAGGATGCTTGAGACTCTTTTACACTCTGAAGTTGGAGAAGGTTTTGTGGGTACACCTCTGGTAAACCCTCACGAGACTACAACTCGTCCACTAGGGACACCTAGGGGTTTAAAGGCTTAGTGCATACGCTAAATGCATTCGAGAGACCTACGACGGTGGTATAGTTAGGATTTCTTTATTTGTTTCACTTGAGGACAAGTAAAATTCGGGTTTGGGGTATTTGATGAGTGCTAAATAGTGCATATTTATACACATTTTTATTGGCATTTTACTCATCTTTTGCGCTTAGAAATCGAGATATTATCCCATATTCGTATTTTCTTTGTTTTCAAGAATAAATATTTGTATTAATTAATTTTGTGTTTTTAGGTAATAAATAGAGCTCGGAGAATCGAGGAGCCAAAAGAGCGGAAGAATTGGAGACGAGCATCTATGGAGCAGAGATAGCCAAAGCCCACCTGCGAATCAATTGCAACCCAACAAGGAAGACATGGGCTAGAGCTACCCACGACCCGGATCCGAACCCGCTCATCCCGAGCCGTTGAGATCTCGCCCAAATGCATCACACGGTCGCTCCTTCACTCACATCTATTTCTCGATGCTCCGCTCAACACCGAGATCTCTCTCGGTTCTCCCTCGACCAGATTCGGATCTCTCCCGCAAGATCCAACGCTCGCTTCAACTAGCTCATCAAACTCTGCGCGCCCGCTTCACAACGAAATCTCCCTACACCCTATACCCCCATCGACAAACCCTATTTTCTTCTCCACCTTCTCTTTCTTCTCTGTTGCGGAGCTACGCAAAACCCATCTCCCGACCAAACCCTCTCGCAACATCACCTCCGCCACCATCTCACCTTCCCTCTCCCTGACAAAGCCATCACCACCACCATCTCGTGTCGGCGAACCACCTCTCCGTCTCCCTCTATTTCTCTCATAGTTTCGCCCTAGAGACTAAGTGAGAAATAGAAAAGAGAAGAGGATTAGGTCTAGGGTTTTCATCATTTTGTAGAAGCGAGGAGCGATTGAAGAGGGAGCAGTTGGAGCGACGTGGGTGAGAGAAATTTCACTTTAATTTTTGTTTTTAAAATAGAATTAGGGTTTGTATTTTGGGATATGTGTGCATGTATAAATAGAAGAGGGATGAGATGATTTTAGGGATGCTGGATTAGCGAGTGTATCAATTAGGTTTTAATTTGCGTTTTAATGTTTTAATTTAGTTTGTTGGGGTTTCAATGAAACCCTAATTCCCAAATGTGTTTAAATTTGTGTTAAGTTGTTCTTGAATGCTTAATTGACAAGATAGCTTCAAATTTAACACCTCAACTCTTTTCTCTCACAAAGTGCATGCCAATGCCATGGATGCACTTTGTAGTTAGGTTATCTTGAGTTGAGAGTGTTTCGGCTCTTGCTTCTATTTTTAATACTAATTCCCCCGACTAGTTGTGCTTAATTAGACAACTAGTACTTAGGATTAGTGCCTTAATTTGTTATTTGAGTTATCACTAGGAGAAACTCCTAAATAGGTGGTAAAAATTGACACTTTATACTTACGGCATAGGAACAAGACACTCAACTAGTTGAGCACATAGTAGGAATTCGAGAGGTGGATTTGAAGACCTAGCAAGCCCTTTTTGTCCTTTGTCTATACCTTAGGTTTACTTCATTTCACCTTAGCCGTATCGGCAACCAAAACATCTTTGTTACCTTGTCACTACACCATGTCACTCTTGAAGTCAGTTTAGCATAGCCATAGATCATTGTAAGCACTCCTCGTCTCTATGGATCGACCCGTACTTGCCGCGTCTCCGATAGACGCCGTGCACTTGCGGTTATCACCGTAGGCCATAAATATATACACATCCCAAGGCCTACCACCGATTTCGGTAAATTTTGTAGGTGAGTGAGAAACTGGTTCAAACCCTAAACAAATGTGCTGCACGTGAGCACATTATAGATTCGAGAAATCAATCTGTACAAGTCCGGCCTAAACCAAGAAATGGCCATTCCAGACTTGCTTCGGTCACAAAGTGGAGGAGAAGGGTTGATTTTGGGAGGGAAGTAAAGAAAGGTGTTGAGACCAGAATAATTCTGGGAGAGTAGTGTCTCGACTTGTATCAGAAAGTGAAAGCTTCGGAAGCTTGCAAGAGATGAAAGATTTTTGGAGAGCTTGCAAAGTTGCCTTTTACGAGAGTGTAGTATTTTTCTCTGACCGAGACTTGTTGTCTGGTGGAAATAGGTAAGACCTATTTATAAAAGTCGAGATTGAAACGTACCCAGGCCTCATGAAGGAAGAGAGTAAAGGGTGAAATAATGGGAGGAGGTGGTAACCTCATGGTGTTAATGGGTGAAAACGTTTTCACCATTATTTCCTCTTTTATTTGACCGCTTTATTCCTATTCACGCTTTCTTAATGTGAGCGTAGTGTAAGCTGCATGCTGTGACCGCAAAACCAAGACCCTGGAAAGCATCCCCCAGTTTGTGTTGATGTCTCGAGTGTTGGTTGCATCTTGAGTGCAAGTGGTGCTGCTAGGGGCGCATGTGGCATGTGCCAATGGCATGTGCGGAATGCCTTTGTTGCGAGTTGCACCTCGAGCGCAAGTGCCAATGCCATAGCCGCTAGTGGCGTGTGTGGCATGTGCCAATGGCATGTGTGGAATGCCTTGGCGGTAGGTTGTACGTTGAGTGTAAGTGACTACCAGCGTGTATTAGGGCCACGGCTGGGTAATGAAAGCTACCAGCGAGCGTGTTGGCATGTGCCAATGGCATGCGTGGCCAATAGGGTCACGGCCTGGTAAGAAAAGCTACCGGTGACGCATGTTGGCATGTGCCGACGGCATGCTTAGCCATTAGGGCCACGCCCTGGTGAGAAAAGCTACCAGCGAGCGTGTTGGCATGTGCCAATGGCATGCTCGGCCATTAGGGCCACGGTTTGGTAAGAAAGGCTACCAGTGACGCATGTTGGCATGTGCCAATGGCATGTGTGGCCAATTTGGGTCGCGCCTTGGTAGGAAAAGCTACCAGCGAGCATGTTGGCATGTGCCAATGCCATGCGTGGCCAATCTGGGTCGCGCCTTGGTAGGAAAAGCTACCCGGCGGCGTGTTGGCATGTGCCAATGGCATGCGTGGCCAATCTGGGTCGCGCCTTGGTGGGAAAAGCTACCGGCGAGCGTGTTGGCATGTGCCAATGGCATGCGTGGGCCAACAGGTCACGCCTTGGTAGGAAAAGCTACCGAGCGAGCGTGTTGGCATGTGCCAATGGCATGCGTGGCCAATCCGGGTCGCGCCTTGGTAGGAAAAGCTACCGGCGAGCGTGTTGGCATGTGCCAATGGCATGCGTGGCCAACTGGGTCGCGCCTTGGTAGGAAAAGCTACCCGGCAAGCGTGTTGGCATGTGCCAATGGCATGCGTGGCCAACTGGGTCGCGCCTTGGTAGGAAAATCTACCGGCGGCGTGTTGGCATGTGCCAATGGCATGCGTGGCCAATCTGGGTCGCGCCTTGGTAGGAAAAGCTACCAGCGAGCGTGTTGGCATGTGCCAATGGCATGCGTGGCCAATCTGGGTCGCGCCTTGGTAGGAAAAGCTACCAGCGAGCGTGTTGGCATGTGCCGATGGCATGCGTGGCCAATTTGGCTTAGGTTGCATGGTTTGCAAGCCTAGGTGCGGGCGCTACTTTGGCATGACGCGGCTAGGGCCAAGGTAAGGGTGTTTGGCTTGGCGTGGCGTGACTAGGGCCAACGTAAGGGTGTTTGGCTTGGCGTGGCGTAACCAGTGTAGCTAGGGCCAAGGCAGAGTGTGTTTGGCATGGCGCGGCTAGCTCGGGTTAAGTGTGGCTGGCATGATTTACCATAGGCACGGAGGTGCGGCTATCATGGTTGGCATGCTTCGGCGCATTTGGTATGGCTGGCATGATTTTCCATCGGCATAGAGATGCGGCTAGATTGGGCTAGGTGTGGCTGGCATGATTTGCCATTGGCATAGAGATGCGGCTAGCTTGAGCTAGGTGTGGCTGGCATGATTTGCCATTGGCACGGAGGTGCGGCTAGCATGGTTGGCATGCTTCGGCGTGTTTGGTATGGCTGGCATGATTTGCTATTGGCATAGAGATGCGGCTAGCTTGAGCTAGGTGTGGCTGGCATGATTTGCCATTGGCACGGAGGTGCGGCTAGCATGGTTGGCATGCTTCGGCGTGTTTGGTATGGCTGGCATGATTTGCCATCGGCATAGAGATGCGGCTAGCTTGGGCTAGGTGTGGCTGGCATGATTTTCCATTGGCACGGAGGTGCGGCTAGCATGGTTGGCATGCTTCGGCGCATTTGGTATGGCTGGCATGATTTGCCATTGGCATAGAGATGCGGCTAGCTTGGGCTAGGTGTGGCTGGCATGATTTGCCATTGGCACGGAGGTGAATTAGGGTTTTGTTCGTTGTAACCCTAATTTGAAAAAATACCCCCTATTAATTATTGACTACATGCATTAAATGTTCTAATAAATGTGTCTGATATTAGGTTATTTGGTGTTTTACGATTTTACCCTTTGTCTAAAAACCACCATCAACATTAAGTCCCCTGCTTAGCTCGGAACAGGAGCTTTGTTGCGAGGTAAGCATAAGATGGTGACAAACTATCAGAAGAAATCGTAAAGAGAATTGAGGAGGCTCGTCGACCTTTTTATAAATAGGATTTGGAATCCTTGCTCTGCGATTTTGCGCAAATCGTGAGGTGGCACAATTGGGAAGTTAGCGTCGTGAGAGACACGGGAAGTTTGGGCGGCGTTGAGAAGTTAACGCGAAGTTAGAAACCGAGCGTGCTAGTTTGGTGGGACCGGCGCAAGGTAGGGAAGGCTGTGCGTGCTTGCTGGCGGGACTTGGGCGGTCATTGGGAAGTTGGCGTGAGTTGGGAAACTGAGCGCGCTAGCTGGTGGGACCGGCGCAAGGTGGGGAAGCTGGCGTGACAGCTGGCGTGACTTGATGGGATCGGTGTGAACAAGGAGGGAGTAGGTGTTTCTACAGATAGCAAAGTTTCCTTATTTTGCCTTCCTTCACGCGCGGCTTCAATCAGGGCATCGTCCATGCCTAAGAAAACTCGGGAAGCGTTATGTCCCTCATTGCTTCCTTTCCTTTTTAAGGTCCGTATTCAAACCCAACGCAACTGCATCATCTCCCTTGTTTGAGAAAAGGGTTCTTCTTGTTGGTCTCTCTTTTCTTTGCCTAGAGACAAATCATCCTCTAAACAACGAGATTCTCCAAGTGAAGGCGCAAGATCTGACTCTTGCGAAAGCACCCCGACTAGGGTTATTCGGGCTAAGAAAATCATATCGGTATGTTTTCTTCTTCTTCTCTGTTCATGTTATCCTCTTTTTATATGTGCATAGATAGGATGGAACTTGATCATTTTCCCATTATTTGCAGTGTATGATGGGACCTTCCAGGTATGGCCGTGCCTTTAACTTTTCGGAAAAGGACTTTAATCATGAGATCGATCTTCTTCTCTTGAGGAGGCATTGTTTGGGATTGAGTCCTTGCTCCATGAAGCTAGTGAAATTATTAAGGACCTCCCTTCCATCTACCCCATGAAGAAGAACAGTGCATGCTCGGACTCTCTTGGGTTCAGTGAGCGTGGAGGAGAGCGCCATGATTCTTGATTTTGATGCGGATGAATCGAAGAACTTTCTTCGAAATGTCAATGAGAAAACCTTCGAAGGAGCATATGATGGAAACGAAATAGCCTTTGAAGTTGATGCCAAAGGTGATGTTGGTGATACGTAGGAGGGTCATGGTGGCGTATCTTTGGAATGGTCGTCGGGGGAGGACACTGCTGCTGGCTTCTTTGTGGCTGCCGGGATGGGATGTTGAGGTTCTTTCTTTGCTAAAACCGTTGAATGGAACCTTTGTTGCCCGAAGGATTCTTTGGGGGAAGTGCTTGAAGATAGCTTTGCCGAGGGGACTTGTGCTCCATCCTTCGAGGGCTAGTTCCTCCCTTTTGTTATTTCATTGTTGCTTAGTTCCCCGATTTTTTTTTTGGTAAACTCATCTTTTCCTTCTTCTTCATCGGTAAACATTTTGCTTCATATATATATATATATATATTTTTTTGAAAGAGGTTGTGGTATGATGACTGCGGTGGTTTTCTGGTTTATCGATGTATTTTTACGATATCCGGAGAATTTGCTTGGAAAGAGATGTATTTACGCCCTTTTTTTTTTTTTGACGGGAAGGGGAATCCCCAGGGAGAAATACAAACGGTGTATTCATCTTGGGGAAGTACAACTACTAAGAGGAATTGTTAAAGGAAATACTAAAAGGGGAGTAAATGGGAAGTACAGCTTTTAGGGATTGGATTCCTTGAGCCATCGCGAGTGAATTATCACGCCTTCAGGTGTGTCTGCATTGATGAGCTTGCAATATCCTCCCAAAAGGTATCCGCAACCAGATACAGTTCGTCATCTCCTTCATTGGGAGAATCAGTCTGAATAGCCATTTTTACTGTCATCCTCCCAACTTGAAATGAGCTTTCCTTAACCACTACATCTCCGATTGAAAACGGGTTCAGATGTCGCGCAACCGTTTGAGTCTTGGCTTTGTTGGTTTCAATAGAAGTTTCCAAGCTTCTTGCAAAGTGTTCAAATGGTCCGCTCTCCATTCACATTTCTTGACAGCGTTTCGTGCGATAATCGCGCCGAGTCCCCATGACGGAATGGGGGAAGGAAAGACTGGTTGCGAAAAGGTTGCTCGGTCGGACTTACTTGCATTTTAAAACCATGAGCTAGCACCAACGGGTCTTCTCCGGATGTCCAGGTTTCTTGATAGTTTGTTGATGCGATAACCAGTGGGATGATTTGTTGGAATTTCCTTCGGGCGTGGACGTTGGCGGAGGGTGCACATCCAATTTCGCTTTGTTGTCGAGCACCCATAAACGTCCCAATACCATGTCGTGATCTAGTTCTTTGACAATATGGAATTTGCTATGTGTTATAGCGTCTCCCATCTCGATCTCTAAGTTGATGTAGCCATGCTCGTTCAAAGCTTCTCCTCTCAAGTCCTTGATCACGGACGGGGAATAGGTAGCGTCTTGTTTTGTAAATCCTGCTGCCTTTAGTGTCTTGAAAGTAATGATGTTGTGGTAGGAGGACGTGTCGATGAGCGTGTCGTCAAATTCGTTACCTCTTAAACGGGATGTGGCCCACAGTCCCAGAGTTCTCCTTTTTGGTTCCTTTGTTTGGGAAGCTTGGGCCCCTGGCGTGGTTTCCGAGGGAAGAAAAAGTCGTTTGCCGGATACAATGCGATTGAGAGCTGCGAAAATATCTTGGCGCTGCACCTTGGAAAGATAGAGAATTTTCCACACATGTTGCATCATGGATCGTACAGTCTCGTGCACGGAGTCCCCAGAGGACCCGCAGTTTCTTATTGGGAGTGGGTCTCGATGTACTCTTTCGTCTCCTAGTTGGAGTTCTCCTGCTTCTATCCTTTCTTTGAAAATATGCTTTAGTCTGTTGCAATCGTTAGTCGGGTGGTGAACGAACTGTGGTAATGGCAAGTTGGGGTTCGCCATCTCAGCCTCAGTTGGTGGACGTCTGGGAGGTGGCAGTCTGATGACATCATCTTGAACCCAGGCTTCTAGGAGGTCAATCACCTCCTCGATGGGAAACGGGAAATCAAGGGTATTTCCTTCGGTCTCATGATGCTTCATGGGAGCTTTAGTGACGGTCTTCCGTGGCGGGGGTTCCCGTTGTGCCGGCGCTTCACGTTTTGGCTGGTGGCTCATAGTTGGGGCTTTCCGTTTTCCCCTTTCATTTACTATGTTCACGGAGGATGAGCCGGCATTAAATTATTTGTTGATGAGGCGTCTACTCCCGCGGGTTTCACGCGCGTCTAGCTTTTTTCAGTAATGCTGGTGTTGTTGTTGCAGATCGTCTGGCGGCTTCATGGAGTTCGGAGAACGTTTGGAAACGCAAGTTTTCTAGCAGGGCGCGGTAAATTGGAACCATACCATTTATGCATGCGTTCACCAGTTGTTGTTCGGTTACGTTTGGGTCGTGACAGTCGAGTGCTTGAACCCTAAAACTTTTGACGAAATCATTCGGATGTTCGTTATCCCACTGGTACATTCTTCCGAGGTCTGAGAAAGTAACTTGTTCAGACACGAAGAAGTATTTCTTGTAAAACGCAGTGACCATGCTATTCCAGTTGGGAATGCTGTTCGGTGGAATGTTTGTTGTACCATGTGTACGCCCTTCCGAGTAAGTGATTTTGAGAATTCCCTTAAACGAAGAACGTGATTATATTCATGTTCACCTAGGGATTCCAGAAACGGAGACATGCTCATGTGCATTCCCGTACCATCGTACAGGGTAAATTGAGGAGAAGAGTACCCCATTGGGAGAGGGATTCTCTGCATTTCGGATGGGTAGGGGGATTGGTGATGATGCACGTCCAATTCATCATTCTTGATTCGGTTGCGGAAAAGTTGCTCCAAATCCTCTCTCGTGACGAAGTTAGGCGGCTGATTTCTTTCCGACGGGATTCTAGCGCGAGTTTCCTCATCCGTGGAGGCGTGTTCCGCCGAGGTCTTTGGCGTCGGGGTTCTTTGGAGACGTTCCTAAATGGCTCTGGAGGGCGTGACTCACGTGGTAGTCGTTCTGTCAGGGTCTTGAGAAAGATGAGTACCTCCTTCTGCGTTGAAACCATATCCGTCTGGGCTCTGGCGAGCATCTCTTGTCGTTCCATCAAATCAGCGATGGTGACGTAAGGACGACTTCCTCTGGTCCCTCCGGTTTCTCGTCCCGTCGGCGGGGTAGTTGGGACCTTGGTCGTGGTCGGAGGCGCCATGCTAGACGAAGCATTTGGGGTCATAGCAGCGGCTCTAGCCCTGGTGACTGGTGGCGCGACACCCGAAGAAATATTTTCGTTGCCGTGATTAGAGGGTTGTGCAGAGACACTAGAGGAGGCTGCGGCTCTGGCCCTGGTGATTGGCGGTGTTGCACTTGAGGGAGTGCATTCGATGTTGCTGTTGTCAGCCGGTGATGCAATAACGTTATTGGGAGAGACGCTAACATCGGGGATGCGTTACTGTCTTGGTGTTCTCGCAGGCCGCCCAGGACCTAAGTTCTACCATGTTGGGATTTGACGTTTGGGAAACGAAATCGGGAGTCGGAGTTGGTATTGTAACCAATAGATCAATCCTCATTTGTGGTCTCCAATTGTTTATGGGTAAAAATCGTTTTGCCGATTTCGGTAAATTCGGTAGGTGAGTGAGAAACTGGTTCAAACCCTAAACAAATGTGCTGCACGTGAGCACTTTATAGATTCGAGAGATCAATCTGCACAAGTCCGGCCTAAACCAAGAAATGGCCGTTCCGGACTTGCTTCGGTCACAAAGTGGAGGAGAAGGGTTGATTTGGGGAGGGAAGCAAAGAAAGGTGTTTAGACCAGAATAGTGCGGGGAGAGTAGTGTCTCGACTTGTATCGAGAAAGTGAAAGCTTCGGAAGCTTGCAAGAGATGAAAGCTTTTGGAGAGCTTGCAAAGTTGCCTTTTCGAGAGTGTAGTATTTTTCTCTGACCGAGACTTGTTGTCCGGTGGAAATAGGTAAGACCTATTTATACAAGTCGAGATTGAAACGTACCTCGGCCTCATGAAGGAAGAGAGTAAAGGGTGAAATAATGGGAGGAGGTGGTAACCGCATGGTGTTAATGGGTGAAAACGTTTTCACCATTATTTCCTCTTTTATTTGACCGCTTTATTCCTATTTACGCTTTCTTAATGTGAGCGTAGTGTACACCGCATCTTTGTGACCGCCAAACCAAGACCCCGGAAAACATCCCCGGTTTGTGTTGATGTCTCGAGTGTTGGTTGCATCTTGAGTGCAAGTGGTGCTTTTGCTAGGGCGCAAGTGGCATGTGACAATGGCATGTGCGGAATGCCTTTGTTGCGAGTTGCACCTCGAGCGCAAGTGGCAATGCCATAGCTGCTAGTGGCGTGTGTGGCATGTGCCAATGGCATGTGTGGAATTCCTTGGTGGTAGGTTGTACGTTGAGTGTAAGTGACTACCAGAGTGTATTAGGGCCATGGCTAGGTAATAAAAGATACCAGCGAGTGTGTTGGCATGTGCCAATGGCATGCGTGGCCAATAGGGTCACGGCCTGGTAAGAAAAGCTACCAGTGACGCATGTTGGCATGTGCCGACGGCATGCTTGGCCATTAGGGCCACGCCCAGGTGAGAAAAGCTACCAGCGAGCGTGTTGGCATGTGCCAATGGCATGCTCGGCCATTAGGGCCACGGTTTGGTAAGAAAGGCTACCAGTGACGCATGTTGGCATGTGCCAATGGCATGCGTGGCCAATTTGGGTCGCGCCTTGGTAGGAAAAGCTACCAGCGAGCATGTTGGCATGTGCCAATGGCATGCGTGGCCAATCTGGGTCGCGCCTTGGTAGGAAAAGCTAGCAGCGAGCGTGTTGGCATGTGCCAATGGCATGCATGGCCAACTGGTCGCGCCTTGGTGGGAAAAGCTACCAGCGAGCGTGTTGGCATGTGCCAATGGCATGCGCGGCCAATCTGGGTCGCGCCTTGGTAGGAAAAGCTACCAGCGAGCGTGTTGGCATGTACCAATGGCATGCGTGGCCAATCTGGGTCGCTCCTTGGTAGGAAAAGCTACCAGCGAGCGTGTTGGCATGTGCCAATGGTATGCGTGGCCAATCTGGGTCGCGCCTTGGTAGGAAAAGCTACCAGCGAGCGTGTTGGCATGTGCCAATGGCATGCGTGGCCAATCTGGGTCGCACCTTGGTAGGAAAAGCTACCAACGAGCGTGTTGGCATGTGCCAATGGCATGCGTGGCCAATCTGGGTCGCGCCTTGGTAGGAAAAGCTACCAGCGAGCGTGTTGGCATGTGCCAATGGCATGCGTGGCCAATCTGGGTCGCGCCTTGGTAGGAAAAGCTACCAGCGAGCGTGTTGGCATGTGCCGATGGCATGCATGGCCAATTTGGCTTAGGTTGCATGGTTTGCAAGCCTAGGTGCGGGCGCTACTTTGGCATGGCGCGGCTAGGGCCAAGGTAAGGGTGTTTGGCTTGGCGTGGCGTGACTAGGGCCAAGGTAAGGGTGTTTGGCTTGGCGTGGCGTGACCAGTGTAGCTAGGGCCAAGGCAGAGTGTGTTTGGCATGTCGCGGCTAGCTCGGGTTAAGTGTGGCTGGCATGATTTACCATTGGCACGGAGGTGCGGCTAGCATGGTTGGCATGCTTCGGCGCGATGGTATGATTGGCATGATTTGCCATCGGCATAGAGATGCGGCTAGATTGGGCTAGGTGTGGCTGGCATGATTTGCCATTGGCACGGAGGTGCGGCTAGCATGGTTGGCATGCTTCGGCGCGGTTGGTATGGCTGGCATGATTTGCCATTGGCATCGAGATGCGGCTAGCTTGAGCTAGGTGTGGCTGGCATGATTTTCCATTGGCACGGAGGTGTGGCTAGCATGGTTGGCATGCTTCGGCGCGTTTGGTATGGCTGGCATGATTTGCCATTGGCATAGAGATGCGGCTTGCTTGAGCTAGGTGTGGCTGGCATGATTTGCCATTGGCACGGAGGTGCGGCTAGCATGGTTGGCATGCTTCGGCGCGTTTGGTATGGCTGGCATGATTTGCCATCGGCATAGAGATGCGGCTAGCTTGGGCTAGGTGTGGCTGGCATGATTTACCATTGGCACGGAGGTGCGGCTAGCATGGTTGGCATGCTTTGGCGCGTTTGGTATGGCTGGCATGATTTTCCATTGGCATAGAGATGCGGCTAGCTTGGGCTAGGTGTGGCTGGCATGATTTGCCATTGGCACGGAGTTGAATTAGGGTTTTGTTCGTTGTAACCCTAATTTGAAAAAATACCCCCTATTAATTATTGACTACATGCATTAAATGTTCTAATAAATGTGTCGCTGGTGATATTAGGTTATTTGAGGTTTTACGATTTTACCCTTTGTCTAAAAACCACCATCAACAGGAAGGAAGGGTGAAGCCGGTGCGAATCAATGCTACCACGTCAGCTTATTTGTTATATGTCATGGGAAAATGTATCTTCCCCGACAGTTCCGGAAGCTTGGTCGACGCCAGTTATATGCAACTATTGGATCCCTTAGATAAGATGCGTGAGTATTCTTGGGAATGCTGCGGTGGTCGCCTTCTTGAACAATAAGTTGACAAAGGGTTCTAGGGCACTCACTGCGCAAGTTAACGGAAATATATGTCTCTTCCAGGTAATTTTATTGTCTAAATCATTTATATTTGCAAAATTCTCGTAAGATAAGATTCTTACTAAACTTTGTGTTTGCATAGGTTTGGATATATTTGCACTTCCCTACCTTGTTCAAAGGCATCTCATACATCAAAGTGGATGAGAATGTTGCGATTGATAAGCCAAGAGCGCAAAGATACAATTTCAAGGGTGGTCAGGATAAGGAAATGCCGCAACAGCTTATCGAAATCCGAATCGCCATGGACAAATTGACTGCGGATGATGTGATATTTGATCCGTATCGAGATGCTAGAAATCTAGGATTAATCCAAAGGAGAGATCAAGTTGCATTATACTACGGACCCTTGTTGTTCTCCCATGGATATTCAATGTACGATCCACACCGGGTAATGCGACAATTGGGTTACGTCCAAGAAGAACCTCATTTCGATGAAGATAAGCCGTTCTTTACTTTGTAAAGGGATAACTGCTCCACATCCAAAAAAATTATTAACGTCGCTTACACTCCACCGCCAGAGCAAGAACATTGGGACGATAGACGTGGCCATAATATCGATGTGAGTCTTTTGGACGAGGTGACCAATGGTAATGATGCTAGTGAGAAATACATGATGTGGTACTTGGGTTGGGCTCGTCCTACTGTGATTAGGGAACCGAATGCTGAAGCATTGGCTCGTATGAGGAAGTTGGCATCGAAATACCCAGCAACAAGTCTTAAGTTCTTTGTAAGTATTTTAGAGTTGCTCTTACTATTTTAAGATTACATTATCAAATCATTCTATTAATTGTTTGTTGCTTAATTGAAAATAAAAGGAGCATTTGAAGAGCCTTATGAGGGTGATGTGTTGCGCGAGAGAAAGAGGAGAGCCTTTGTCGATTGAGGAGCAAAGCAAGCACATTGACTTTGCTAGCAATGTTGACAAGGAGGATGCCTATGAAATGTTCAAGCAAGCTGATGCTGGAGTAAAGAGGTAAGAAAAAGCCAGGAGGGAAGCACAAGCCAAGATGAATGCTGACAAAAAGAGGGCTCATAAACGTGTAAGTGGTAGTGGTCGTCGTGAAAATGCTAAACGGGGCCGTGATCGTGTCGTGGTGGTGAATGAATGCATTCCTAGTTTATTTCTTTATGTTTTGGCATACAAATGTTAAGGTTAACTGTTGGACAAATTTTTTTATTAAGGGTTATGGGACATGTTTTCGTATTTTGGACAAAAAGTGTTGGATTTCTAGTTGTTGAATGAATGGTTTGTTTAGCTACGTACAGTTTCAATACTGATGCCGGCATACTTTTTTTGAGTTACATTGCCGACTACACCAGGGCCGGCAAGGTTGTGAACTGTCAGACTGCCGACCCTGACAGCAGAAATTATTTGCATACCAGGGTCGGCAAGGTAATCAGATCAATACCTAGCTGGCTGTGATGCAGCCGGCAGGGTATTATGTTATCGACCCTTCCGGCTATGTGTTGCAGAAAATACCTTCTCCTGATGCGTAAAATCATCATAAGGTCGGCATGGTAACAAAATTACGACATTGCCGACTATATAATAGCCGGCATGCTAATGACCAAATACCTTTCCGGCGATTACACAGAAGAAAATGAACTCCTGATGCCTAAAATCATCATAAGGTCGGCATGGTTATAAAATATGACCTTGCCGACTGTACCATAGCCGGCACACTAATAACCAAATACCTTTCCGACGGTTAGTCAGAAGAAAATCATATCCTGATGCCTAAAATCATCATAAGGTCGGCATGGTAACAAATTTCTACCCTGCCGGCCAGTCTTGGTCGGAATTCTGGGGAATAAAAAACATCGCCGGCAAATTCAAAATTCAAATTTTTGCAAGTATAATTGCATTGATTGACTTGTACTTAGGCACTATAACGACCAAATTTGGGCACCATCCTATAAATACACTACTTATCTCTACAAAACAACACACAACTATTTGCATATACTCTCCAAAGCTCATATCATCATGCACTCCATCTAACTCACCCAATAGATCTCTACATACAAAAATGGCTTCATTTGATTGAAATGAAGATTTGGCAATCACCAAAGCTTGGTACGCGGAAACTCGAGTTAGACATTAGTCCTCCGTAAGGGTGGATGCCGTCACCTTTTGGGCTAGGGTACACAACAAATTTAGGCAAGAGTTTGGGAATCCTAATGGAAGAAGTGTTCAACAAGTCCATGATAGGAAATTAGTCATCGAAAATGCGATACTCGCTTTTTTAGCTCTCCAACCTCGGATTTTCAACGCTACCAACTTCAACTTGTCTATTGAACAATTTGTAAGTGTTTTTGTGGTTTATTTTACGTGATCCATGTTGTTTGATCTTCCTACTAAACACCACTAACAAAGTAAGTTTGTGTTTTGTTTTTGTAGCATGAAGTCGTGAAAGCGCGCTACTTGGAGGAAAAGGGGGAAGCATTCACATTCGATGCAAGCTATGAATTCATGGTCTCCAAAATCCCGGAGTATGCTCCGGACTTCATGCAGGCCGGAGATGAATGGGATTCCTCTAACGAATATTGATGCTTTTAGTGTAGGTTTTGTGGGTAGATCTCTATGTAAACCCTCACGAGACTATAATTCGTCCACCAGGGTCGCCTAGGGGTTCAAAGGATTGATGCACATGCTAAGTGCATTCGTTTTTCCGTTGACAAGGAGTTGTATTTTATGTTTCAATCAATGTAGTAACCAAAATTGCATGAATAAAGTGAATTGCATCTATTAGAATTCAGTTTTTTTTTTTTGGGATAACCAAAGTCGGCATGGTTTTAAGATTACTACAGTGCCGGCTAAACTCTAGCCGGCAAGGTAAGAAAGTTAATAAATGCTGACTACATAAAGCCGGCAAGGTAATCAATCAATACCATGCCGACTACCTAAGGATTTATAATAGTCTCCTGTGTGTCAAAAAATAATAAAGCCGTCATGTTCTTCATTCGTATACCTTGCCGGCTATATTAAGTCGGCACTTTCTTCATTCGGCGACCTTGCCGGCCTAAAATGGTCGGCGTGGTCTTCATTAGTCGACCTTGCCGACCTTTCATACTTTCAGAACTGAAAATGTTGATTTCTTCTTTGATTTTGAGTATGATTTCATACAACAGATTAGCAATCCCCCTTTTTAGAAGTGTTTCGGTTGTGTGCTTCATTTTCGTTGCAAGAGATATTCTCAAAAAAAAAAAAATCTCATCAAAAATCATCCCACAAAAGTTCAATCTAAAACAAAATTTCATAACTTAAATTCCTAAGTTTTAATCTATTCAATCAATCTAAACTCAATTAATTAAACTAATCAGAATTTTTAGTGTTAATTAAACAAGGGCATATTAGCCATTTAGAAAATACAAGGTTAAGGGGTGGCTTCTTTTACTTCAAAATGTCTTGGGTTTTGTCTCATTAGTTATACCCCAATTAAGCCAGGCAAATAAATGCCGTTTCAATTGATTTGGAGGAGATGAGATATATTTATCGAGCTCGCTCGGCGACTGATGAGTCTGATGACCATTGACTAGATGGGTCATACCATACGTAGGCGCAACAGATAGTGGGGACCTGTGGGGGTTTCATTTTTTTTTCCTTCAAAAAGGAGGCCAGCCTCAATTATTTTCCGTTTCAAAGACGGGATAGTTTACATGAGCGAGATGAGTTATAGGACTGACCAGGTGGTTTCCAACCATCACAAAATTCCCTAGCAGACAACCAACATAATGAAGAAACTTAACAACATAGTTATAGGACATAACTCAACTTAGACTCCTAACCATTCCATACAATTTTTTAAGTAACAAAACTAGTTTAAATGGTCTAGTTTGGATTGAAAGTAGCACAACCAAACTATGTAACAAATCTACAGTCAGTAAAGAAGTTAGGATCCAAACATCCAACCATTTCTCAAGGTTCTTTTTTTTTGAAATGTAGTAAAACATATGACATAGGTAAGAAATGATCGATAGATTCACCCAATTGTCTATTGTTTTTTCAAGGTAACAATAACAATAGCAGAGATAACATGAATTTGTTATCATAGGACGAAATCGTTCATCGGACTCGGTCTGGGTCTTCATCAGAATCTGTCTTCTAGAACCATTTGTTGTTGGTTTCTTCGGTAACTTTGAAGTTGTTGTGGGTATCTTTAGAGAACAATTTGTTTCAACTGGTGACTTTGGAAAACTTGGTAGTGTTGTTGTTGATGTTATAAACACTGAACCCATACATGAAAGAGTGAACATAAAAAATAATAATAATAAAAAAAAAATAAAAAAAAAAAAAAAGCCAAACAAGAACTTAATCTAGTTATAACTAGATTATTAAACAACCCTAGGAGAAGAGTTAAATAACATCTGTAGTCGTTAGTCGTCACTGAGGTGCACAAAGTCGCTGGACAAAAATCTATTGGTGGGACATGGTTGGAGATTTGATCTGGAAAAACTTTTGTATTTTGATCTCTTGTCATAGAACATCTTTTTCAATAGAAAAACTGCTAGCGGACCAATACTGACAACAATCATCCCTAGTCTGTAAACTCTGAACTCGCCGGAAATATCCTCGGAATTTTTGTATAGATGCTATGCTTACACGTCATCTGGATCTACTCTATTTCATCATTAGTGAGTTTTGCTAAATGGACATTGCAAACACTCTCTTAGAACACCAAACATCTAAACTACATATACATTTAATATAAAACCCTTTTCGAAAATAGTACATCCCTTACGAAAAACCACAAAACTGATTAAAAAAAAACAAGATCTATCCGTGTTAGTTTTTGCAAATATTGTTTCTCTTCTAAGAGGGAGTTAGTTTTTGCAATGTTGTTCGTCTTGTAAGAGTAATTAGGCTTCCTTACCTCGTTAGGATAGAGGCAGAAGTATTTATATTAAGAAATCAAGTATACAAATGTACATACATTGTCTTAAGATTATGACCCAAGCAAATACAATATTTCGACATAATGTGATACTCATTTACACCTCCCCTCAAGCTAAACAGTGGGAAACCACAAAGAAAGCTTGGAAAAAAGATTGCAAAACTCATTAGTACTAAGTCCATTAGCTAACACATCTGTTAACCGATGATGAGTGGAAATATGACAAACAAGAAGCTAGCCATGAATGGTATGCTCCTGAAATAAATTACAGGGAACATGTATGTTTTTTGAACGAGAATGTTGAATTTGATTAACTATTAAATAGGTTGCACTGATGTTGTCACAGTAAAGGATAAGATCATTCACTAAGAACTGAATCTTAAACAGATCGACGTCAGTAGTAGATAAAGCACGATAGTCAGCCTCAGTACTAGATTTAGAAACAACAGGTGGAGTCTTAAAACCCAATGAAATTAAGTTACGACCAAGAAAGATACAATTACCACTTGTTTTTCTTGAATGATCTGGATCACCCGCCCAATCAGCAATGAAAATGTTATTAACTCAAAGTGAGAAGAAACCCAAAAACAAATATCGTAACCAAGTGTACCTTTCAAATAACGAAAGAATGCGCATAACTACCATAAAATATACATCAGCAGGTGCATGCGTAAACCGACCAACTTGATTTACAGCGTAAATGATGTTATGTATCGTCATTGTAAGATATTATAAACCACCTACAAGACTGCGATATAAGATAACATCCTTAAAAGGAACCTTTTGGGACATAAAAAGTTTTGAGCTAGTTTTGGCAGGAGTAACAACAGGTTTGGTATGAAGAAGATCCACATTAAAAAGGAGACGGTACCAAGTACACCACCAAGTTTTTCGTTCGACAACATGTATGGACAAAACCTAATACAATCACAAGTAGGTCAAAGCCAAGACCCTTGAAGAAGATCGTATATAGTGTTTTTCTCTTTCTCTTCGACAATCAATATGTATAGACCAAAGACCCGCGCTTTTTTGATCTGTAGAAGAGTTCTTGGAAGATCCTTAAATAATAAGAACCTAAAATATCTAGATTGATTCACGCAATACTTATGTTATTCAATATAATACGGAAAAGAAAAAACACAAGACACTGGAAATTTTGTTAACGAGAAAAACTGCACCTGCAGAAAAACAAACCCCGGGACCTCGTCTAACTTGAACGCTATACTTTATTAAACCGCTATAGAAACTAGCCTATTATCAGACTTCAGACTGAAATGTAGTTGAAACTGAAACCCTCCAAGAAATTTAGCTGCAGTCGTTTTCCTTACGTCTCTTGAACCTCGCAAGATTCTACACACTTGTCTTGATGTCCTTTACAACCTAAGAGTTGCTTCAACCTTAGTGAAGACTTTTGATACCTATTTGCCTCTAACAGACAAGCCTATTTGATTTCCATTTTGATATGTTTCAATCTAGTTTGGAAATCTGTCTGCAGTAGACAAAGTTTAGAAAACCTCACGAATCCTGAACACTTATACTCTGTTAACAAAGAATCCTGGTGTTGATGGTGGATTTTCATTTAAGGATAAAATTGTAAAATCCAAAATTATGCGCTAACATCTTGCAAAAGATAAAGCCATTAATAAGTGATGAATACTTCTTCACTTTACTAATTCACCTAGAATGGAGCATGTGGCAACAATCCCAACATTCTGTGAATTAAATACACGAAATTCATCCAGGTTGGAGCATGTGGCAACAATCCCATATACCCTGTGAATTTCTGACATTATTAATTAATGCATGACCAGCCTTGTATTTCTGTACTCATTATCGGTGCGGCATGACGACTGAGTGTTGTTCTCAGCAGAGCAACACGAACCTCCAAGTACTAATAATGAAGCATGTACGAAATACCCGTACAGGCTGCAACTCTCGGTGTGTTATACTAGCCCGATTGAGCATACATCTCTCGGTGTGTTATATTAGCCCGATTGAGCATATTTGAATCAGGACTGTCCATATCAGTCTCAGAAATGATCACGACCATCCAACTTCACCAGCATGATTGGATGGCTTAGATTGAATCCATGACCCCAAGCAGGTATTGGAATATTCACTACCGACCCAACGCGGGCCCCGCATGGTCGGCCTCCCCAAAAGGTGGCATAGCTTGCCAAACCGTCCAAGCCAAAGCAGTATGGACGAAAAACCCTAAATTAGGGTTTGCGGCACATTACATGTGTCGCAAAATAGTTTCAACCATCCATCTTCGTAGGCATAGATGGAGGGTGTAGATGTAGATTCAAAGGGCCTAGAGCATGTCAACACAAACACCGTGGGCCCGCCTATATACATGACCGATCGGTCAGGACCGACTATAGTTGGTCGTTCCAGTTCGTGCGCCTAAACAAGGCATGACGCACGGCCGGTGAAACCCTAATTAGGGTTTGAACATCACGAGCGTACATTTTCTCTGCACGAATGAAGGGTCCAGGATTAGACTAAGCAGGTCCGGTGCGTATCAACATGACAACCGTGGGCCCATCTATCTCTACACCCGATCGGCCAAGGCATATCATGCCTGGTTGCCTCGATTCGCATGCCCAAACTAGGCGCGGTCACACCTCCCAATTGCAAACTAATCTCGACCACTCAACTTTGCCGGACAAATTGAGTGGCTTAGATCATGTTTCTATGGGATATTAAGGTATGGACGTGTACACCAGCTCGCCGTCAGTATACCAGGACTAATCGGCCAAGACCGACCAAGCTTGGTCGTCTTGAAATCTGCGCCCGAACTTGGCATGACGCGCGGCTTTTGCGGCACCAGATTTCTGTCGCAAATTGATCTCGACCACTCAACTTCGCCGGACAAATTGAGTGGCCCAGATCACACTTTCACGAGACAATGAGGTATGGGCGCCTACACCGTCATGCCGCATACACACATGCACGATCGGCCCTGCCAAAATCATATCCCAAGCTTGGATTCGACCAAGCTGAAGAGTGATGCTTGCGCACCTCTTCAAAAACCCTAATTCCACTAACGGTCGCGAGATGAGTGTCTCAAAGATCATCTCGTCCGTCCAACTTCACCGGCTTGGTTATACATCCCGGTCGGGAGTTAATTGGTCGGTGAGGCGTCATGGTGATCACCACCCGTCACTCTACCACACCATGTGGTCACGCCAAGGAGGACTTGCTTGCGCAACCTCCAAACTATCACATGAAGTAGGCTGGACATGAGGCTATTTTGAGACACTCAAACAACGATGCTTCATACATGCTGAATATACTCGATGCAATACCTGCATAGAATACACACGATACTTCACAAGTATCGACTTCCTAAATAACTTAGTTATTTAATCTAGCATTACATGATACTTTCTGTGGGTCCCACGACCCACACACTCGAGACATCAATCATTTCACAAACTGGGGGATACATACCGGGGTATTGGTATGGCGGTTTATAGCGTGCAGCGCACAATGCGCCATCACAAGAACGTGTCAGGAAGTCATGGACGGTTAGTGATGATTGGAGAAGTGGGCAAGACTGGTCGTGTGACACCAACACACGACTCCACTACTCCATTACTCCACTTTCTCCACTTCCCACGAGATACGAGGGTTAGGCTTAAAGACTTGTATAAATAGGTTCTCCTCCCTATTTTCCAAAAGGGGAACAAGGCAAGACAAGACAACAGAGGCAAGTGTTGATACAATCGTATTCAAACACCGGAATCGATAGCTTACATCCTGCAAGCCGATTCGACTTTCCGATACAAGTCATACATAGTCAACACCTTCACAATCTCAACACCTTCTTCGCTTCCCTCCCTAAGATCAACCCCATCTCCTTCACTTTGTGACCGAAACAAGTATGGAACGGCCATTTCTTGGTTTAGGCCGGATTTACCTGATTGATTTCTCGAATATACAAGCACTCCCATGCAGTGCATTTGTTTAAGGTTTAGACTCATTTCTCATCCACACACCCCAAATTACCAAAACCGGCAGAAATAGTTTTCACCCATAAACAATTGGCGACCACAGTGGGAGGTTGATCTCTCGGTTGCAAAAAATTGAATTCTCAAATTTTCGGTTTTCATCTCGCGATGTATATTCACCCGGAAACCAAAGGTGGTTCAGATATCATGGGAAGTGTAGCTAGAATACTGGAGGATGTCTTGGAAAATCAAGCCGGTATCGCTAGAAGACAGAGCGAAACATTCCGCCTTTTGATGATATAACAGCACAATTACAAGAAGGGTCGGCAGGCATCTACTCAGACAGTACAAGAAACGCTGAATCCTTAGCCAGGAGTCACACCTTTACCAGTGGAGATGCTGAAAGAACGCATAACCACAGGGGACTCAGGAGGAACGAACAACATGGTCCAGCCGACAACGAAGACTCGAGGCAACTCCACAGAGGAAAAGACTTGTCCGGGGTACCACAACGTCTGCCGGATAAAGAAAGGGAGCCTGCAGCTTACGGAGCCCTGCTAGAAAATTTATATCCCAAGACTCTTGTCAAAGCCCGGAAGACTGTCCAATACGCATCGACCTTTCAACTAAGTGAAGAAATGCTTGACGAAGGAGAGATCAATCAAGGAAAACGTGAGTACAGAGGATGGGAGCGTTCAATTCGATCACTCAGCAGTGATATTACGACACCTTCCACACCCCGTCACCCAGGCAAGCGATCCGCGGATATGATGGCACTCACAAATCTTCCAACTTCATCTCCGAAACGTGCTTCACATCAAAGCCATGTAGAGACACCACAACGCCCACAAACGCAGGAAAGGCTAGACTCGAAGTACCTACACTTTCCGTTCCCGATGAAAAAGATTTTGGAGTTGCTGGAGGCGTGGGTACGAAACGGAGAGGTGGAGCTACCTCCTGTATGGCGTCCACCCACTGATCAAGAAGTAATGTACCCGAGGCATTATCATTTCCACCGGTTCCTTCACCACCCTCCCAGTGAATGCAACGCTTTGAAACGCATTGTTCAGAAGAAGCTTGATTCAGAGGGATAACTTTCCTTCTCTGAGGGATTAATGCGGACGATTTCCTTAGAGAGGCTACTTCGGTTTGAGACAAGTGAGGCTTCAAAAGCAAGTAAGTTCTATTCAACAATTTTACAAGAAAGATAGTTTTAGAATTCACTGGGGACTTGGCGTCCCGCACATGGAGAAAGAAGCTCAATGATCAAACGCCATGTTTGTTTCCCTTCATACTTCCCTTTTACGCGACATTTGCAATTTCATATGACATCTGCAATCATTCATGACAAAGATGCAAATTCCATTTAAAATAATCTCTTTCAGAAAAGTCGTTCACAAAACTATCTCAAAATAAACCAATTCAATTACCGGAAGTCAAATTGTGAAAAGAAATCCTCACTATCACTAAAAAAAAACATCTAAAGACAAGTAGGTGGCGCGAATCCTTCAAGGAAAGTCTTTCAGCAACAACTCATCCTTCTAGGCAAGAGTGACTTTCATCCTTTGAAGTACAGCCTGCTTCAGCTTCAACTCCTTAGACAACTTTTCAACCTCTTCTTCCTGGCGAGTAACACAATCTGCAGAAGGGACTTCATCTTGTAATTTCGGGAGCTCCTGAATCTCGGAGAACCCTTTGAAGAACCAAGGATCATTGAAGTCGTACTTCACAAACATATCTCGATGGCATTTCCAGTCTTCAATCATCTCCTCAGAAACTGTTCGACCAGTCGTGACGCTCATCCCATGGATAGAAAATAAAGCTTCCTGGACGCGGTTGACCAATGCAAGACGACTTTTGAGCTTCGTAGTGGTAGCAATATGGCCGTGCTTCTCCCATATCGCCATGTACAACCCTTCGAACTGAGCTAGCACGCTGAATCCTCCAACCAACACATGACCTGGATAAGGGATATTGAAAGGAGGATCGAACAAAGCCCCAGGATGCATCACCAATACTTCGCCAATCACAGGAGCCTTGTCAGTTGCATGAGGCCTTTCGGAAGAAGTCACCATGACAGCCTTATTGACCGGAACCTGCTCAGAACGTTCTTCAAGGGGAGCCACCTCAACAATAGTGGATGTTGCCTCTCTTACATTCCTCCCGATGTCTACTTCACTCTGGGTGCTAATTTCCATCACGGCCCCATCAACAAGATCACCTAGGGAGGCACCTTGTCCAGCCGAGCTTGCATCATCTCTGTCGTTGTCTGGAAAAGGAGTGGTTTCACCCGACTTCTCAGCATGAAGATCAGTGTTACCAGACTTCTCAGCATGAGGATCAGTGTCGCCAGACTTCTCAACATGAAGGCCAACGTTACCAGACTTCTCGTTCTGAATGCGCGCCAACCTTGTGAAAACATTCTCTTTCGGAATTCCCTGATTTGAATCAAGGATCACTCTTAGAAGAATTTACTCTGGAGAAATGAAGGAATCGACAGAAAGAGATTTAAATACCTGCATATTGGAGGAATTGAGGATCACCAAATCACATGCCTGCCTTTTAGATCTCTCTCCTGCTTGGGGACTGCAATCATCATCTCTGGTCCGTTTGCCTGGGAGTGGCTTCAACGGGAAATGCTTCTTCAAAACGTCAGAAGATGGCTCATCACGGGAATCTGTCACAACGTCCTCCGAGAATTCCTGGAAAGCCAACGATTGCTTCCTCCAAAATTCCTTATACTTATCGGTTACCACCGGGTTTCTCCCAATAGGCCGGAAGGAAGACTCGATGCCAAGAACACGTCAAGCATTAAAAATACCGGGAGAAGTTCTTTCGGAGCCTCCGACGGACGGATAAATGGAACACCCTGGTCAAATCCCATTTGACGAGCAGCCCTGTCAATGTTGTACGGAGTCACAGTAAATGCTTCGTTGAATAGAGACGGGATATATCCTGGAATGCAGCTGTGCAGATAAATAAGTTCTCTAAATTTGATAGTCTTGACATCGGTATGCAACACAGCATCAGGATCGTCAGAAGCAATAGCAAAAGTCTTCGGCTGAACAATGGAAGAGTGGATCGGCCCCCATGGACGGAAATCTATGGAAGACACATTATCAAAGATGTCCACGAGTTTCACACCGATTCTGGGACGCCTCCTCTGCCAACGGAGTATTCTCGAGCCACCATACAAACTGCTGAGTGAAGTTGCAGGAACAGGAGCATAACTTTTGAAATGTTCTCACAAGAATGCATAAAAAAAAACCGAAGTGGACGTACGACTCCACCTTCTTGTACCCGTTGGAAACATGCATGTCCATTGCTAAGGCGTCCAGATGAGAATACAGCGATCCAAGGAACAAGGCACCTAAGGGAAGAACTTCACCTTTTGCTAGCTTTATAGCAATCCTAACAAGGACACCTCTTATGGTCTTCTTTCCAGAACCGTAGTCAAATATATCTCTGGATAGCCACAAAGACAGGAATGCAATCACGCCGAGCTCGTTTTCCAACTCCCGATCCGGTTCGGGTGCAGGAGACCACTCTGATACCCACCAGGTGTAAAAGCATCTTGTATCTTTTTTCTCCTCCTTGTCCAGATCGTCGAATTCTGCCACCTTTTGGAGTATAGCATCATAATCATGTTGTTCCGTGTCAGAAAGCTCGTAATAAAAACTTCCAGTGACAGGCAGGTTCATCAATGCAGCTACACTTTCTAGAGTAATAGTCATCTCTCCCCATCTAAATATGGTTGTATGAGTAGAAGGGCGCCACCGAGAAATGAAAGTAATCAAGCCTGCAGCATCTTTCTTAATTTCAAGAGCAGCAGATGCCATGACTGCATTGAGGATTTGCGCTTTAGTCAAATTAGCTTTAACATCTTTATTATTCAACATTCGTCTCATCCACCCTTCATAAGAACCCAGTGGAGTATGAAAAATCTTGAAGTCGATAGGAGAAGGCGGATATTCATTTATTCGAAGACAGAACCTCATCACAAGTGCCGAAGAAGAAGATGGATCAGCTTCCATATTTTCTGAACCGAAGAGCAGGACTATCTTGTGAGAAGGATGTTTCCTAATGTTTAGAAAAGGCAAGGTGAACAACTCATCAGCAATGTTCGGCATATCTTTGAAGATGTCAACACTTCCTGACTTAGCACCAGCATTATCTCCAGAAGACATATTAACATGACTTCTTTTCTTCATTCTCAATAAAAGACAGGAGTCAGTACTTGTATAAAACGCGCGATACGTGTAGTCACACACGACAAAACACACATTCACGTTGGAATACACAAGGCCGGGATTGGGTCCAAACACCGGTATTGATCAAATTTCAAGTCCGGTATTGCTCAAGTTTCAAGTCTGGTATTGATCAAGTGACAAGTTCGGTATTGATCAAGTTTCAAGTCTGGTATCTCTCAAGTTTCAAGTCTGGTATTGATCAAGTCACAAGTCCGGTATTGCTCAAGTTTCAAGTCCGGTGTTGGTCAAGGGCACAAGGATGGTATAAAGGCGACATTCAGTCAAGCATACACGGTATGGGACCCACGTTCAATCGAGCATATATGGCGGGACCACATTTATTTGCACAACACGGTTCTCTCATGTTCATGGGAATCATGTTCACGAAATTCAAGCAGAATTTCTTTCCAAGCTACAACCTAAGAAGCTATGTTTTGCATGCAACAATGAAAAAGGAAGCAGGACACAACATATTCATGGATTCACGGCTTGTTTACTAAGCAATCCTAGAAAATATTGGCGTATCAATCTCGGTGGAAGAACTAAGCATAATTACATATCTTGCAAAAGGTGTTTACCTAAATAAAAAAAAAACGCTTACCTTGTTGCGGACGGACGGACGGCGACGGCGAGCTCCGGCGGCGTTGGCAGCGGCGGTCGACGGCGGCAGTGGAGATCACGAACGGAAGCTGGCCGAACAAAAAAAATGCGTGTGAAGAAAAAGAAAAGGGTCGGTCTCTTTTATAGACAAAAATTCGGAAGAATACCAATAGAACAAGGATTCCTCTTTTGATTGAATTCCTCTTTTGCTTGGATTCCTCTTTTGATTCAAACACGCAAGGAAGGAAACCAGTCCCACCAAAGGATTCCGCGCTTGCACAACGGCGTTTACATGGACAACTACTAGCGGTCGGTCAATATTCTTCCGGGTAAACTTTCTTTATCCTGTCTTCTTCACATAAGTATGTCATCATCTCATGCCTACCCCACAATAGCGTAACCATTATGAGCTAGGCAGGGGACTTAATGTTGATGGTGGATTTTCATTTAAGGCTAAAATTGTAAAATCCAAAATTATGCGCTAACATCTTGCAAAAGATAAAGCCATTAATAAGTGATGAATACTTCTTCACTTTACTAATTCACCTAGAATGGAGCATGTGGCAACAATCCCAACATTCTGTGAATTAAATACACGAAATTCATCCAGGTTGGAGCATGTGGCAACAATCCCATATACCCCGTGAATTTGACATTATTAATTAATGCATGACCAGCCTTGTATTTCTGTACTCATTATCGGTGCGGCATGACGATCGAGTGTTGTTCTCAGCAGAGCAACACGAACCTCCAAGTACTAATAATGAAGCATGTACGAAATACCCCGTACAGCTCTGCAACTCTCGGTGTGTTATACTAGCCCGATTGAGCATACATCTCTCGGTGTGTTATACTAGCCCGATTGAGCATATTTAAATCTGGACTGTCCACATCAGTCTCAGAAACGATCACGACCATCCAACTTCACCAGCATGATTGGATGGCTTAGATTGAATCCATGACCCCAAGCAGGTATTGGAATATTCACTACCGACCCAACGCAGCCCCCGCATGGTCGACCTCCCCAAAAGGTGGCATAGCTTGCCAAACCGTCCAAGCCAAAGCAGTATGGACGAAAAACCCTAAATTAGGGTTTGCGGCACATTACATGTGTCGCAAAAGCAGTCTCAACCATCCATCTTCGCAGGCATAGATGGAGGGTGTAGATGTAGATTCAAATGGCCCGAGCATGTCAACACAAACACCGTGGGCCCGCCTACATACATGACCGATCGGTCGGGACCGACTATAGTTGGTCGTTCCAGCCAGTGCGCCCAAACAAGGCATGACGCACGGCGGTGAAACCCTAATTAGGTTTTGAACATCACGAGCGTCCATTTTCTCCTGCACGAATGAAGGGTCCAGGATTAGACTAAGCAGGTCCGGTGCGTATCAACATGACCACCGTGGGCCCATCTATCTCCACACCCGATCGGCCAAGGCATATCATGCCTGGTTGCCTCGATTCGCATGCCCAAACTAGGCGCGGTCACACCTCCCAATTGCAAACTAATCTCGACCACTCAAATTTGCCGGACAAATTGAGTGGCTTAGATCACGTTTTTATGGGATATTAAGGTATGGACGTGTACACCAGCTCGCCGTCTGTATACCAGACTAATCGGCCAAGACCGACCAGGCTTGGTCGTCTTGAAATGCGCGCCCGAACTTGGCATGACGCACGGCTTTTGCGGCACCAGATTTCTGTCGCAAATTGATCTCGACCACTCAACTTCGCCGGACAAATTGAGTGCCCAGATCACACTTTCACGAGACAATGAGGTATAGGCGCCTACACCGTCATGTCGTCTACACACATGCACGATCGGCCCTGCCATAATCGTATCCCAAGCTTGGATTCGACCAAGATGAAGAGTGATGCTTGCGCACCTCTTCAAAAACCCTAATTCCACTAACGGTCGCAGATGAGTGTCTCAAAGATCATCTCGTCCGTCCAACTTCACCAGCTTGGTTATACAGCCCTGGTCATGAGTTAATTGGTCAGTGAGACGTCATGGTGATCACCACCCGTCACTCTACCACACCATGTGGTCGGCCAAGGGAGGACTTGCTTGCAACCTCCAAACCATCACATGAAGTAGGCTGGACATGAGGCTATTTTGAGACACTCAAACAAAGCGATGCTTCATACATGCTTGAATATACTCGATGCGTAAGACTGCATAGAATACACACGATACTTCACAAGTATCGACTTCCTAAATAACTTAGTTATTTAATCTAGCATTACATGCTACTTTACGTGGGTCCCACGATCCACACACTCGAGACATCAATCATGTCACAAACGGGGATACATCTTGGGGTGATTGGTCGGCGGTTTACAGCGTGCAGTGCACAACGCGCCATCACAAGAACGTGTCAGGAAGTCATGGACGGTTAGTGATGATTGGAGAAGTGGGCAAGACTGGTCGTGTGACACCAACACACGACTCCACTACTCCATTACTCCACTTTCTCCACTTCCCTCGAGATACGAGGGTTAGGCTTAAAGACTTGTATAAATAGGTTCTCCTCCCTATTTTCCAAAAGGGGAACAAGGCAAGACAAGACAACAGAGGCAAGTGTTGATACAATCGTATTCAAACACCGGAACTGATAGCTTACATCCTGCAAGCCAGTTCAGCTTTCTGATACAAGTCATACATAGACAACAACTTCACAATCTCAACACCTTCTTCGCTTCCCTCCCTAAGATTAACCCCATCTCCTTCACTTTGTGACCGAAACAAGTCTGGAACGGCCATTTTTTGGTTTAGGCCGGATTTGCACAGATTGATTTCTCGAATCTACAAGCACTCCTGTGCAGTTCCTTTGTTTAAGGTTTAGACTCATTTCTCATCCACACACCCCAAATTACCAAAACCGGAAGAAATAGTTTTCACCCATAAACACCTGGATTACTAACCACCTCTCAAGAACAATCCAAAAAAAATCGAAGAAGAGTTTAGACATTATCTATCTCGAGGACTCATAAAGTCTGAGACGAAGAGAAATCTTTGTAATTTCTATTTTTCTTGTTCCTTATTTAAAGTCTGTGAACTTCAATAACTAGTGAACAAGATCCGGATAAAATTGTAACTATTAGATAAGAAGTTAATCGGATTAGGCTTCACGAATCCCTAAGTAAAGTCTTCAAAGTCGTAACCTAGAAACAAGTTTTATTGAATAACCTAGGTTATAGAGGACGACTCTAACTTCGAGGCTACAAGTAGCTTTGGATTCAAGATAACGTTAGCTTGAGACCCAAGCAAACACTTTCCAAGTTTAGATGAAAAACTTATTAGGAATTTATGAAAGCATGTGAAAAGTCCGCCTTGAAATCACACAAAAGAATATGCATTATGGTCTATGGTTCTGGAACCATGTACAATGATATTTCATAGCGACAAGTGCGTCTTAGAACTTATAAGCGCATAACGGTGTTCAATAACACTCAGGACTAAACAAGGATCCACAAGCCCAAAGTGATTTTGTGAATAAACTAACCTTAAAAGTGTGTATAAGAGTTATAGCAAAAGCGAACATAGTCATATAGAATAGTTCGTGACCTCCTTTCAAACTGGAACTGTATAGGTTTGCAAACCACTGCAGTTCGCGAAGTCAGGTTCAAGGGGTTTGAACACGTACCCCCATTCCGGAACTCAGATGTAAAGGGTTCATAAACCGGGTTTGCAAACCTCTACAACCCCTGGAACTCATGCTGACTTAGGGTAATACATACAAATATGTGTAACTTGCGCCAAACATTTCTATTTCTCTCATGATTAAATTTAAAATATTCTCAATAGCCATAGACAATATGCATTGTTTCTTGGGCAATTTCCAAATGAATAACTTGAAACAAAAATATTTTGTGAACAATAAACATCCATTGCTTGAATCGTATTTTGAAATATTAAATTTATTAAAATCACACGACATAGTCTCATAAGATAGAATAGTATATGCCATGAGTAAATAGAATATGTCGATGTTCACATAACTCTATTGTTGATGAAGTTCTTACAAATGCCTTCATTTGTTCTTCAGTCTTCAATCCTTGAGGGTTATTCAATGATGTTTGATACTCAAATACCATACTCTAATCCTCGTCCGAGACTTGACTTTAGTAGACTAGAACTCAAGATATAGTTTTGTAAATCTAACATTGCCAACAAGCTTGAGACAGCAAAACTTGCGAGTTCAACCGTGCGATGCTATAACAAACACGTCTAAGAAGATCTGTAGTTCATTTAGTTTGAGTGCAGGCCTTGATAATTAGAGAAAGCCTCCATGCCGAGAAAATAATTCAAGTGGTCGAGATCAGACATTGGAAAACTGGGATGTACAATATGGATATTAGAGTACTAAGTCCTATAGAATCCGAGACAGTTATGATTATGTCGTCAACATAAAGTAAGTGAATAACGATACTGGATGAAGAAGAAGTATAAAACATGGAGTAATCAACCAAAGACCGTTGAATGCGTAATTCGAAGAGATATTTGGTGAAACGATTAAACCAAGCTCGAGGAGATTTCCATACAAAGCTTTATGTAAATGAAAAACATGATTTGGAAATTTCTTATTAACAAATCCGTGAGGTTGAGTCATGTGCACCTCTTCATCAAGTGTGCCACAGAGAAATGTATTTTTCACGTCGAGTTGACGAATAGACCATTATTGTGAAGCACAAACAAAGAGAACAATATGAATGTAATTCGCTTAACAACATAATTGAATGTTTCATCATGGTCAACCCATACTGTTGAGAGTATCCTTTGGCCACGAGACGAGCTTTATAACGATCAACAAAACCATCAAACTTTTGTCTAATGCGATAGACCCTCTTGCAACCAACTAAATTCGTAGATGGGTGACGAGGGACAAGGTACCATGTTGTAACAAGGCAGTGTGTTCATTCGGCATGGCAACACGCCATTCGGGAATTTCAGAGCTTGGGTGAAATAAGTGGGTACTGATGGAATATTAGTTAGGGTAAGAGCAAAAATGTAGGAATAAGATACTTTGTGGCGGAATAAGATTCAAAAATCTTGGGTTTTCGAGTACCACCGCGCAATCTGATTACCATAGGATGAACATGCGATTGTGTAGGAGCCTCCGAACGACGAAGATCCGTAATATGAGGTGATGGAAAAGCAACGGAAGAAGGTTCAGCCGAGGTTATGGTGATGGCGAAGAAGACAAGGAAGGGAGAAAATGAAAATTTGTGGAATCCGCAAGGGAACAGTAAAGTTTTTACGCAAATGCAATGCTGTGGGTGTTGATGGTGGATTTTCAACAAGGGCTAAAATCGTAAAATCATGATACTGCATGTTTCTGACCCGGCTTCAGGAACGCATGTGATGATTCGTATTTTAAGATCCGTGAACCGTTTCACGATCTGTGACTGAGTGAGCATTCCTCTTAGAGCCATGATGAATATGTTTCTCGAATTGCCTCCCACTAGCTGAGCGTTCGATGCTACGCATTTCATCGTGCCCTCTATGTAGACGAACGATTGGGCGGTCCTCTAGACATAATTGTTTGTTAGAGGGCTTAACGCCTTCAGGATGTCGGTGATACTCGATGTTCCCTGACTACATAGAGATACCCCCCCTCAACATAGAAGAACGATTGGGCGGTTCTCTGGACATAATTGTTTGTTGGAGGGCTTAACGCCTTTAGGGTGTCGGCGATACTCGTTGTTCCCTGACTATGTAGAGAGACCGTGTATAGATTCAGGCAGCTCTCTGGACATAATTGTTTGCTGGAGGGCTAAACGCCTTCAGGACACCAACGCTGCACGTTGTTTCCTGACGATGCACTCTTCATAACGAGTATGATGCTTCAACTATCTATATCTCGATTCTATAATATATTAATTCTACCGTGACATTCACCGACTGAATTCCTAGAAAATAATCTATTTTATCTCATTACTCCGTTCCATGGCTATCCCCGGCTGATTTCATGGATTAGTAATAGATAACCATTTTATCTCATTACTCCGTTCCCTGAATTCCCCGGCTGGATTCATGGATTAGTAATAGATACTCAATTCATTGTTATTACTTCGTTTCATGAACCATTCTCCGCTGAATTCCATGAATTAGTAATAATTGCTCAACAATCGGGCGTCTGAGCCACCGTCGAGTAAGTCTCGAGAAAATAGTGCAAGTGTACTTGACAATAATGCACAAACGAGCATCCGAACGCACGAACGAACGATCGAAAACATGGACAAACGAGCAACTTATGGACGAAAATAATATTAAATAAAATAAGCAAGAGGCGTGGGACCGGGCCCACCGGCCCACCATGCCACCGTGGCCGGTCCCCCTCTCCATTATTTTATTCTGTTTTAATTTATTTACCTCACTTCACAGAGATTCCTTCATTTGAGCAAACTCCCTCATTTGATCGAAACTCCCTCATTTGAGCGAAACTCTTAGTTTTTCCATACTTTCATTGAACGAAATAGGGAAAGGTGTCACGGGACCGGGCCATCTAGCCGGCTGGCCATGCTCTAGACATGACCGGTCCCATACCTCACAATCCCTTATTTTCTCATACTATCATTTCCATCATCTCATGGAATTCCATCGTTTGAGCGAAAACCCTAGTTTTTTCAATATTTTCTCAAATATTGCTCAAACCATGAAAAAGCCAAAAATTCGAACGATCTCACGACCGACTGGGCTTCTCACGTCAAAAATTAAAATATCATTATTTTAATATTCTTAAAATATCAGTCACATGAGCAAAGTTCTACTTGCTCATTCGAGAAAATCGAGAATTTCAGTCAAGATCAAACTCTTCTGAAAATCCAAAATACTGCTCAATTGCTCGTCAGAAAATGCCAAGACTCTCACGACTGAGACCTGGACACCATGGTGACACGGGCATGCTGCCTTGACCGACCAAGGCCGGCCCTAAGGCTTGCAATAAGCCGGTCCCACACATATTCATAATTTTGACCTAATTTGTTATCAATTGCTCATATTGGGTCAAAACTCTTTCAATTGACTGGGACTCGCTCAATCGACCGTCAGCTGGTCCCACAACCACCAAGGGCTGAACCCATGACCTCTTGGTCGGTCTTTCATCTTTCCATAGCTAAGTTTTATTACCTAACGCTCACACGAGCGCTATTCTAATAAATGATTAAATCAGCGTTTGATCGTTCTTTCACTGGGTCAACAAAGAACTCTGGTGCATGCTCACTTGAGCATTTGGGCACCACGTGGTCGACCATCATCCCATGTGGTCGGTCCCTCCTTCACTCAGTGACCTATTTTCAGTAATTCGTCAATTAACGAACAATTGATCAAAAAGTTAGGGTTTCAAACAAACGCTCCACAAATCATAATTCTGAGCAAGTTAAAGCACTAATAATTTTATGTTGATCCAGCAATCAACATCTGGATTAATTATACAATAATATTCGGTCCTTACCAATAATTTATTAAGAGAGCAATACTTGCTCAGTTGCTCGCACCGGGGAGCATCACTAGTTGGGGAGAGATGGAAGAACAATGAACATCCGAACGACTATGTGAAGAGATTCAGAATCCAATCTTTTGATTGTCATGATCCAAATGTCACCGAGCAACAACTGGTGGACATGTGCATCAACGGAATGATCCCGGTCTACGGATCTTTACTGGAGAATCTACGATTCCAGACTTTCTCAGAGCTTCATGAAGCAACCAAACGGTCAACAACCACTGCTCCGGCCTTACTGGAAAGAACAAGAGCTACAAAAGTCGAGGAACCGCGAGAAGCTTGAGGAAGTGTCAGACCCCTAATCAATAAACAATACAACCTCTAACCTTCCATGAATGTTGTTGCTCAAGGAAGCAAAAGGAAAGCTTCTGCTTAAACATGCGACATCCAAGGCCCCTCCGAAGGCGCAAAGAACGGATAGCCACTCCTGAAATGCACAAACCTCAACCCAGCATCAACAAATGTGGAAATGATCAGACAGACTCAAACTTCCCTCTTCTCATTGAAGAAGTGATCGAGTTACCGGAAGTCTGGATTCAAGATGGTGCAATCAAATTTTCATTCATCAGGGAGAGCCGACAGAAGAAGAATCCCAGGAACTGTCGCCTTCATAGGTTCATCAATCATCCAACAAATTCTTGCGGTGTTTTGAAGCACATCTTCAAAGAGAAGGTTTAGCCAGAAAGCTTCAACCAGGGGTGAGAAAGAGTACAGGACCCTCTCCCAATCAAAACCTTCACTCTCTCTGAATAACTTGTCAAAGAGGCAGTTCAATCCTCGGTCGAGCATATATGTGAATTTCTCTACCTGTCGAAGTCATAAAGGAGAGACATGCTCACAAAGATCAATCACATCGTGTCAAGAAGTCCATTCCGGAAATACTTCCTAAGCCTCCAGCCACAGGTAAATAGATGTACGACTGGGGACTGCTTACCGTAGTCCATATCAAGGAAATGAATTTGAGAGAACGTTGATCGATCCTGTCACTTTTATCAACACTATTCCACTGAAATCCCTTAGAGTCGCATGCATCACTCGACAAGAAGCTACTCATTCTCCCATCTCAATCAGAGACCATAAAGGAACGCTCAGAGATGTTCATGGCTACATCACTCTCAATGTGAAAATAGGTTTAACCTGAACAGATACCAAGTTTCACATAATCAGGAAGATCCAAGATATGACACGATCCTCGGATGAGCGTGGATCCATGATGAAAACATGACTATAAACAAAGCGTCTTTTATTGCACATCTTTCCAACGAAGAAAGTTATGATCCAGAAGATTTGGCGGATATTCCATCATCAGAGCACTTGGAGGAAATTCGAACTTTGACGAGGTTGAAACAAGGACCTGCAAAAGATGCATAGACATTCATCGAGAGGTTCTGCACTCAGGCAAGTCTCATTCCTCCCATGTCTATGTCATTTATTTCCTCACATGCTATCCTAGCATGGGACTCGATTCTGCCAGCAACTCTGCTATTTCAAGATATTAGGAATGGGTAGCTTTAATACATTAGAATTTTACCAAGTCGTTGAATCTGACACTTCCCCGAATCGAGCATCACACTGAGACATTCATTACTGAGATGATGTCCAAGCATGACAAAGAAAACTTTGGGCATTTCTCCATAGCCTTGCAGGAGTGTCCCTGTGTGCCATAAAACCAGAAAGCTCTGATGTCTGCACAAGTGTTAAATCCCACTACCGTAGCGAAAGGAATGATGAATCAACAGAAGATACTCGGGGCCAAGACGATCAAGCCTAAGATATTCGATGCTTAAGGGATATGACGCTTCTACGCTCAAGCATCTAAGAAGCCTTCAAATTGTACTCCCAATCAAAGAGTACACCTTCGACAATGGCTCATATATCTTCAGCACAAATATCTCAACGATGACACACTGATTCAACACCAGCACGATCAAAGTTTTATGGAATCATATCGGGTTGCAATAACTTGTTAGGTGGATAACATTTATTGAAATAGATTTGAATCGATTTCTCCGATAAGATCAAGTCCTCGGTGCATGTTGAAGGAGTTTGTGCCATCCATGGAAGAATGATGTTGCATTTGCTTCAGAAGTCTTGTCATGGAGATAATGAAGACTCAACGATTGTAGTTCAGTTTCACTTTGTAAAGGATCACTAGATGGAGGAGCAAAGACTATATCGATAAATCATGGTCCTAGACTTTTCAGTCTCTGGAGCAACTACGACCATAATATCGGCATCAACAAGAATATCTGGAGAAAATTCAATCATGATCTCAGCATCAACAACGGTCACAGGAGCGACATCATCATGAATGGCTTCACCAACTATCCATTCTCTGAAGTGTTACTCGATGGACCGGACTTCTCCAAGCACTAATGAGTCATATCAAGTTTTGTAGACATGAAAACATGTCTACAAAACTTGATATGAATCATTAGTGCTTGGAGAAGTCCGGTCCATCGAGTAACACTTCAAATGAAAACATGTTCAGGAGCAAGTGGATTACATTCCACTCCCAATGAAAGTTTTTCTCTCTCCTCATCCATTCTCCATTCTCCATTTTCCATTTCTTCTCTATTAGAGTTTTAGGTTCGTAGACCCCTAGGTTCGTTTCTTCCCCTGCTTTTTCCTTACCCTATCACCAATGTCTTCTGAACATCGCTACGTAAAGATTGATAGGAAGTTTCTTAGGTTTTCATGTAGCAAATCCATTCCTTCCTCTCCGATCTCCTTAACTGAATTCCATAGCCATGGCTCAATGATAGGTGTAGAATACACCGTATTTACTATCTAGTAGTTTATGCTTTCTTTGCTATTTTTCGTGTAAATTATGTATTTTACGCTTGTTTTGAGTTTTATAGCTACTTTGGAGTCGCACGGAGAAAAAGAAGAAGAAATCACCCAATTTGAGCAAAAAGGGCAAAAAGGTCATTTTACAAAGCGATTGATATATGGAGCCCTCTTGAGGTTAAGGGACAACTCTTATGGAGGAGCACTAAAGACGGCCGGCTGACATGTTAAGGGGCAACCCATGAAGATTACCAAATGCACCCGTCTTACGCGTGCGGGCACCCATCACTACCTAACCCCTAAACTTGAGAGGCGTTTCTCTCAATTATTTCACATCCGAAAGTTGGGAAGAAAAAGCGGGCGCAGCTTGCTATTGATTTTCTTGTAGAGATGCTGTCGAATTAAGACAGAGAGAAGGAATCGATGCTCTTGAGTGAAACTGAGATGGGGTTTGTGTGATTTTTGTTGAATCGAGAGAGGCATAGATCGAGATGCAAAAGAAGAGCAGATCGAGAAAAGAATTGATGAAGATCGACTGTGGGTGAAGATTGGATTCATGGCGATTCAAGGAATTCGGAGGAATTAGCTCTGCTGTTGAATGAGAGCTGATGAAACCAAAGATCGAGAGAGATTAGACAAAGATTGAATAGGTTTGTTGGTTGAGCAAGATCGATTCGAGTCTGTGGTGAGATCGATTAGAGAGTTGTTGTTGGTGGCGATCTCTGAAGAACTTATGAAGGAGGTACTGTGGGTGTTGATGTTGCATCGATTGGAAGGAGGAGATGAAGTCGACTCAGAGTTGAGTCTGTGATGAAGGTGTTGATTTAAGGTTTCAATGTGGAGATATTGCAAGTGGAGCTAATGGGTGTCTTGTATGTCCGATTGAATTAGAGGAATGAAGTGAGATTTGAGTCATTTGAACTCATGGGAAAGTGACAGGTGATAGGTTTTGAGCTTAGGGAATCTTTGGAATGAAGCTAATGTTGAGTTGCGGTGGTAATAAGGTTGGGGGGTTAGTGAGCTTTTGGTAATTCGGGGTGCGGGGTGTTTTTGAGCCGGGGAAGAATGATTAAGTGCTTTGGTTCTAAGCTTGATCTTGGTTTGAGTTTAAGTAGCAGCTGGAGCAGGTCAGGTGGGAAGGAAGTGTTGGTGGTTCTGATAAAAGCAGAATGGTTGGGACTGTAATGAAGTGCTTGTTTTGCTGGTGGTTTTGAATGGATGCTCTTAATAAGAGTCAAATGGATGTTGAGTCTGTATTGCTTTGGGTTGGTGGAGTTGCGGGTGGTTTAGCTGGTCTTTGTTGATACATAAGCACTGAGTTGGGGATGGTGCTCAATTTAGACAGAGCTGCAGAAATTGGTTGTGCAGGCATGATACAAGGGACTGGCAAATGGAGGTTGCAAGATGGTTTTGCAGGTGCTTAAATTTGTGTATGTGCAACTGTGCTTGAGTGTGGTTAGGGTGCGGAGTCGATAATAGGAGGATGGTTCGGTGTTAGCTTGGCGGTGAATGGGAATTGCAGGTGGAATTGAGGGCCAACATGGTCTGCGAGAGATGCTTGGCTTTGTGCAAGTTGTGCAATGGCCTAGGCATGGATCACTTTCAGTAGAGTTAGCTTTGACTCAAAGAATCGACTGGTTTTGACCCGGTGACTCTTCTCCCTTGACCTTTGACTAACGGTTGGTGACGGTTGACCCGTTTGACCGTTAGTCCTAACGGTGGATCTGACGGAATATTCCGTCGCATATTCCCTCAACGGACAGAAATTTTCAGGTGGTGGCGGCGATTATTCGGCCGGATTCGGCCACAATCCCGATTTTCAGTGAGCCAAAAAAATTCAGAATTTTCTATGGACTTCTCTCATGGGTGTGAAGACTTGGGCTAGGAATTGGATGGAGAATTGGACTCAAATTTGGAAAGAGAAGATGGAAGAAGAGAAAGACTTGAATTTGGAAATTGAATTGCAAAAGGAAAAGGATTCTAATCCTTGGAAGAGTTGGAGAATATTGAAGCCTATAAATAGAGAAGTTTTCTACATCTTTACACACCTCTCTACACACACAACACTTGTGTTTTTGATAGCTTTTGAAAATTCTTCTTTTTAACTATTTGTGTGAACTTGAAAATTCTTCTTTTAATTATTATTATTTGTGTGAATTTCAAAAACATGAGTAGCTAATTTTATTATTGATTGAGGATGAATTCTAGTTCTTAACATATGATTTAAGTTTTTGTTTTCAATTCTATCTTGAAGTTTTTCACATGATTATCGATTGTTTTTACTAATAGGAATGATCTTAATGACATTCATGATTGATTGATAGATTGTTTAGAGTGCACGCTAAATTGATTTGTTAATTTGATCTAAAGCTAGTGAAAGTTAGGGGATAAGTAATCGTTTCTTGACTTTTTACATAAGTAGCAAACACGAGACCTTGCGGAGGGATTCCGTGGAGCAATTGTGTGTAGAAACAACGTTAGCAAGTAGACCTTGATCTAAGAGTCTAACTACTAATATCAGCCTAATAAGTTCATAAATCTTAATGCGTTTATTTTAAATTACATCTAGAGTGATCTACTACTAGGTGGTTTGGTAAATAGAATCCGGTAGTCGAGAACTTCCGTATCCGGTGATACAAGGGATTTAGGGGTTTAGCATGATCTAGCATTTGCTTTACCTACGGTTGGTGATAATTAGTGACTAATAACAAGTAGAATAGAACATAACTTGATTCATTGTTTCGTAACGAAGAAGGATTCCTTGGTCTTGTCTCTCTTATTGTTTTCAACTTTCAATTTTAATTGCTTTGTTTATTTTCTTTTGCTTTTTACACCCCCTTTCGTGACAACTTTTACAACTAAGATCTCTTGCTCCTCGTGGGAACGAACTTGACTTCCATTATATTATTTTTAATTGAGTGGAAACATTGATTAATTTGATTGCACCTACGACACGCATCAAATTTTGGACTTCTCTCATGGGTGTGAAGACTTGGGCTAGGAATTGGATGGAGAATTGGACTCAAATTTGGAAAGAGAAGATGGAAGAAGAGAAAGACTTGAATTTGGAAATTGAATTGCAAAAGGAAAAGGATTCTAATCCTTGGAAGAGTTGGAGAATATTGAAGCCTATAAATAGAGAAGTTTTCTACATCTTTTACACACTCTCTACACACACAACACTTGTGTTTTTGATAGCTTTTGAAAATTCTTCTTTTTAACTATTTGTGTGAACTTGAAAATTCTTCTTTTAATTATTATTATTTGTGTGAATTTCAAAAACATGAGTAGCTAATTTTATTATTGATTGAGGATGAATTCCTAGTTCTTAACATATGATTTAAGTTTTTGTTTTCAATTCTATCTTGAAGTTTTTCACATGATTATCGATTGTTTTTACTAATAGGAATGATCTTAATGACATTCATGATTGATTGATAGATTGTTTAGAGTGCACGCTAAATTGATTTGTTAATTTGATCTAAAGCTAGTGAAAGTTAGGGGATAAGTAATCGTTTCTTGACTTTTTACATAAGTAGCAAACACGAGACCTTGCGGAGGGATTCCGTGGAGCAATTGTGTGTAGAAACAACGTTAGCAAGTAGACCTTGATCTAAGAGTCTAACTACTAATATCAGCCTAATAAGTTCATAAATCTTAATGCGTTTATTTTAAATTACATCTAGAGTGATCTACTACTAGGTGGTTTGGTAAATAGAATCCGGTAGTCGAGAACTTCCGTATCCCGGTGATACAAGGGATTTAGGGGTTTAGCAATCGATCTAGCTGCTTTACCTACGGTTGGTGATAATTAGTGACTAATAACAAGTAGAATAGAACATAACTTGATTCATTGTTTCGTAACGAAGAAGGATTCCTTGGTCTTGTCTCTCTTATTGTTTTCAACTTTCGATTTTAATTGCTTTGTTTATTTTCTTTTGCTTTTTACACCCCCTTTCGTGACAACTTTTACAACTAAGATCTCTTGCTCCTCGTGGGAACGAACTTGACTTCCATTATATTATTTTTAATTGAGTGGAAACATTGATTTATTTGATTGCACCTCGACACGCATCAAATTTTGGCGCGCGTTCTTGGGGAGCAACAGGCGATTTTTAGTTGTTTTTATTTTTATTTTTGCTTTATTTTTGCTTTGTTAGATTCTTTACCGTATCTAACTTAGTTTTTGAGAATCTTGTTTCAGGTGTTATACCTTTGGTGAATGCTTAAAGGGGGTAGACCGAGTCCAATACGTCTTCGATCCGGCACTCAACTAAAGGATTTCATTCGTGCGATTAACACTCCACTTCCTCCTTCTTCATCAAGTGATTCGGACAAAGAGGAAGAAACAATGGCTGAACGTACACTCAAGGACCTAGCTTCTCACAAGCTTGATACACAACAATGGTGTATCCAAACTAACTCAACCTTCGAGATCAAGCCGGGGTTGATTAGAGAGTTACCAAAGTTCCATGGCATGGTGAATGAGGACCCAAACAAACATCTTATGGACTTCTATGCCATAGTTATGGCCATGCTTCCACCGGAAACTAATGCGGATGGAGCAATGTTGAAAGCTTTCCGTTTTCTTTGGCGGGCAATGCTAAGGAATGGTTATATTATTTGCCTTAGGAAGTATCACAACATGGAATGGGATGAAGAAACTTTTCCTCGAGAGATATTTTCCGCATCCAAAGCTACTCAAATTCGCAAGGAGATCCGTGGATTGAAACAACAAGTGGGAGAATCATTGTATGAATGTTGGGAGCGATACAAGAGGTTGGTGGCAAGCTGTCCACACCATCAATTTAGTGATGTTATGATACTCAATACTTCTATGAAGCTCTCCACCCAAGTGATAGGTCTCTTCTTGACGCCATGTGGTGGTGGTGCACTAATGAACAAGACTTTGACCGAAGCTAGAGAGTTGATTGAAAGTATGGCGGCAAACTCCAACAATTCTACACAAGGGATGAACCAATGGTTAGGCGAGTGCATGAAGTTAGTGATTCATCATCACATCTTGATCAAAGGATGAGTAACATGGAGATAATGATGCAAAGGATGGCCGCGGTAATTATTAGGATGATGGGACCGAACAAGTGAATGTTTTATATCCAAATCAAAGGCCAAGGTACGATCCATACTCCAATACCTATAATCCCGGGTGGAAGGATCATCCTAACTTTAGTTATGCAAACAAGCAAGCGGAGGCTCCTAATCCATATGCGCAACAAGGAGGTTTTCAACAATCACGCTTTCAACCTCAACAACAAGGTGGTTCTCAACAATTCCAACCACAACAAGTCAAGGAGCGTGATTCTTTGAATGATGACAAGCTCAATGCATTAATGCAAGGTGTGCAGGTCTTACTTCTATGTTCCAACAAAGCCAACAAAAGACCGATTCGGCCATCAAGGATTTACAAACTCAAATGGGACAATTGGCGACCGATGTGAACCTATTAAAATCTCAAGCATCCACAAAACTTCCTTCACAACCATTTGTGAATCCAAGAGAGAATGTTAATGCGGTTACTTTAAGAAGTGGAAGACAAGTGGATGGTCCAAGTCATCATGAAGAAGCTATTGAAGAGGTAGTCAAAGATAAGGAGGAAACCGCACCAAAGGAGAACTCCACACCAAACGACCAATCCAAGGAACCGGTTCCTACTTTCACTACTCCACCTCCTTTTCCTAGTCGTTTTGCTAAATCCAAGAAAGAAGCTCAAGACAAGGCACTTATGGATATCTTCAAGAAGATTGAAATCAACATTCCATTCATTGAGGCTATCAAGACAATGCCACGGTATGCGAAGTTCATGAAGGAATTATGTACAAAGAAGGATAGGTTGCTTGATAATGAAATTACTAAAGTTGGTGAGAGTGCGTCGGCTATGCTATTGAAGAAGATGCCTACAAAGTGCACGGATCCCGGTGGTTTCACGGTACCAATTACTATTGGTAAGCAAAGGTTTGAACATGCTTTACTTGATTTGGGGCTTCCATTAGTGTGATGTCGGCCGAAATATATGACTCCTTGAATCTTGGACCTTTGAAAGAGACAAGAGTTATTATCCAATTAGCGAACAAGTCTAACATATATCCAAAGGGACTTGTAGAAGACGTGCTAGTGCAAGTAAATGAGCTTATTTTCCGGTGGATTTCTTCGTGGTGGATATGGACAACAATGAGAACCGAGCATCTACTTCTTTACTTCTTGGGAGGCCATTCATGAAGACCGCAAAGACGAAGATTGATGTTGATAAGGGTACACTCACTATGGAATTCGACAAGGAGATAATACACTTTAACATATTTGAAGCCATGCGCTACCCAAGTGATGTGCATTCCGTTTACTCCATTGATGTGGTTGATTCATTAGCGCAACAAATGGTGGAATTGAACCGAGAGGATGAACTTGATGTGGTGTTGCAAAGAGCATTGAATTGGACGTCCATGGCTTGTCTAACTTGGATGTTGAAATCTCCAAGGAATTGGTGGAGATGTGTGGTGCTTTGGCGACATTGCAAGAAGCTAAAAAGGGTAATGTTTCATATATTTCTTTACCCGTGAATGATGAAATACTTGTACCATCTATTGTGAAGGCGCCCAAACTAGAATTGAAGCCGCTTGGGACCATTTGAAGTATGCTTTCTTGGGAGATGGAGATGAGCTTAGGTGATTATTTCTAAGAACCTCACACCGGTACAAGAAGACCGTTTGCTTAGAGTCTTGAGAGAGCACAAAACGGCTATTGGGTGGACAATTGCGGATATCAAGGGCATTAGTCCTTCCATGTGCATGCATAGGATTCTAATGGAAGAAAACGTGAAGCCGGTGCGTGATGCTCAACGTCGGCTTAATCCTCCCATGATGGAGGTTGTGAAAAAGAGATACTCAAATTGCTAAGTGTGGGGGTAATCTATCCAATTTCCGATAAGCAAGTGGGTTAGTCCGGTTCAAGTGGTACCCAAGAAATCCGGAGTCACGGTTGTTCGAAATCAAGACGATGAACTTGTTCTACAAGAGTTCAAACCGGATGGAGAGTGTGCATTGATTATAGAAAGCTTAATTCCCAACCAGAAAGGATCACTTTCCTTTACCTTTCATTGATCAAATGTTGGAGAGGTTAGCGGGGCATTCTTATTATTGTTTGTTGGATGGTTATTAGGGATACAACCAAATTGTTATTGCATAGGAGGACCAAGAGAAGACCACTTTCACTTGTCCGTTTGGAACGTTTGCATATAGACGGATGCCGTTTGGCCTTTGCAATGCGCCGGCTACTTTTCAAAGATGCATGGTGAGTATATTCTCGGATTATGTGGAGCGCATCATCGAGGTATTTATGGATGACTTTAGTGTTTATGGCAATTCTTTTGATGGTTGTTTAAATAACCTTGAACTAGTTCTTAAACGATGCATAGACACAAACCTTGTCCTTAATTGGGAGAAATGTCACTTTATGGTAAACCATGGCATAGTACTTGGTCACATTGTGTCCTCTCGAGGGCTCGAAGTGGACAAGTCAAAGATAGATTTAATAAGAAACTTACAATATCCCACTTCGGTGAGGGAAATTCGTTCTTTTCTTGGTCATGCAGGTTTCTATAGGCGGTTTATCAAGGATTTCTCCAAAATCTCCATGCCGATGTGCAAGTTATTACAAAAGGAGGTACCTTTCGATTTCAACAAGGAATGCAAGGATGCTTTTGACAAATTAAAGGAAATGTTGACAAGTGCGCCAATTATCAAATCACCGGATTGGAATCTTCCATTTGAATTAATGTGTGATGCTAGTGATTATGCGGTCGGAGCCGTTTTGGGTCAAAGAGTGGACAAGTTGTCCCACGTTATCTATTATGCATCTAGGACCCTTAATGATGCACAAATCAATTATTCTACCACGGAAAAGGAGTTATTGGCTATAGTTTTGCGTTGGAAAAATTTCGATCATACTTGGTGGGTACAAAGGTTATTGTGTATTCCGATCATGCCGCACTAAGACACTTAATAAAGAAGAAAGAAGCTAAGCCAAGATTAATCCGGTGGATCTTATTGTTACAAGAGTTCGACATAGAAATTCGTGATAAGAGGGGTGTGGAGAATACCGTTGCGGATCATCTTAGTAGACTTGTTATGTCTCAAGAGGAACTTCCATTACATGACCGCTTTCCGGACGAACAACTTTTCTCCATGGAAGACGCAACACCTTGGTATGCGGATATAGTGAATTACTTGGTGACAAGGAAAGTACCTACTACAATGTCTAATTTCCAAAAGATGAAACTTAAGAAGGTAGCTAAGCAATATGTGTGGGATGAACCATACTTATGGAAATATGGCGTTGATCAAATAATGTGAAGGTGCGTACCTAACTCCGAATTTCAATCCATCCTCTCTTTTTGCCACACTTTTGCATGTGGAGGTCAATTTGGTTCTAAACGTACCGCTCTCAAAGTTCTCGATAGTGGATTTTATTGGCCCACCTTGTTTGAAGATTCATATGTTTTTTGTAAATCGTGTGATAGATGTCAACGAACGGGCAATCTAGGTGCTCGAAATCAAATGCCACTCACACCAATTCTCGCCGTTGAGATTTTTGATGTGTGGGGTATTGATTTTATGGGCCCTTTGTCAATTCGAATGGAAACTTTTATATACTTCTTGCCGTTGATTATGTTTGAAATGGGTGGAGGCTAGAGCCACCAAGACTAATGACTCTCAAGTTGTTTGTGATTTTGTAAGGGAAAATATATTCAATAGGCATGGTACACCAAGAGTGGTTATAAGCGATGGAGGCTCACATTTCAAGAAGGCTTTCCACGCTCTCCTCAAGAAGTACAACATAACACACAAAATTGGTACGCCTTATCATCCACAAACTAGTGGACAAGCGGAAATTTCAAATCGTGAGATCAAGTCCATTCTTGATAAAACGGTGAATACCACAAGGAAAGATTGGAGCTTTAAGCTCAATGATGCACTTTGGGCGTATAGAACGGCGTATAAGACACCAATTGGTATGTCTCCGTATAGGTTGGTTTATGGTAAGGCTTGTCATCTTCCGGTTGAACTTGAACATAAGGCTTATTGGGCGATAAAGAAATTCAACATGGAGTATGATGAAGCGGGGAAACAAAGGAAGTTACAACTACATGAGTTAGAGGAGATACGTAATGATGCTTACGAGAGTGCCCGGATTTACAAGGAAAAGACCAAGCTTTTTCATGACAAGATGATTTTCGTAAAAACTTCATCGTGGGAAAAAAGTCCTTTTATATCATTCTCGCCTTAAACTATTTCTGGAAAGTTAAGGTCCCGTTGGATTGGACCATATGTTGTTACTAATGTTTTTTTCTCATGAGTGCGATTGAAATTACTAGTCTTAGAGACAATTCGGTTTCCAAAGTCAACGGCCATAGATTGAAGCCATACTATGATAACATCGCTTATGTGAATTTTGATGAACTTTCATTTGGAGATGCACTCCCCTGGAGGAGTAATATGCAGCAAGAGCTAAGTCGGGCCGTCGACTTTAAAACAAGCGCTTAATGGGAGGCAACCCATCGGTTTTGTATTTCTTATCTTTTTGCTTTTTGTTATTTCTTTTTCTTGTTTCTTATCATGTTAAAATTTCCCACCTTGACTTTACTAGGAGGATTCAATTACATTGAGGACAATGTAAGGTTTAAGTGTGGGGGAGTGGTTAAGCATGTTTTTAAAACAAAAATTACAAAAAAATTAAAAAATTTTTAAAAAAAAAAAAAAAAAAAGTTTTTCATAAAAACTCCAACTTTTAAAGATTTTAGAGTCACTAGCATACTTCTAGGTATGTTTACATAGAGATTTTGACCGACATAATTGAACTTGGAAATGTTAGAGAACTATATTCGGATTTCTTGCTTGTTTGAGTGTTAAATAATGGATTTAATCATGCCGGTGATGCGAATTTGGTGCAGGGAGAAGGGCATTATTAGAGTTGATGATCAATCATTAGTGGAGACTACCCGTATTCATATCATGTGAGGCACCGACCAGAATTCTTCCATCTACTAAAGAGCTTCTTTTGAGTGTGTGTCACCATACGTTAATTCCGGGTAGAATGGTGAGCTACCCAACCTCCCACCAATAGAAGCACTACTCTTGATCTCTTGAGTGCTAATTTTGTCAATCATGAGGGTGACATCCATGGATGAAAGCTTCCTTCTTGTAGTTCGATTTGCAATTAGCACCATTCTCTCTCTCGACAACAACGGATCCATAGAAACACATTCATCATCAACAAGGAGCGACATCAAAATCTACAAGGAAAGTTGAAAAAGTTTAAAGGTTTACAAGCAACGGAATGAGAAAAAGAGCAAATTTCAAATACAAGTAAAAGCAACATACAAATGAGCCGATTTTACATATATGTTGAGGACTTACAATACAATGAGGTAATTTTATATCCAAGTATGAAGACTTATTTATAAGAGCAAAGAAAATCAAAAGGTGAGAATTGTTGAAGTTTATGATTTCGAGACGATACAAGTTGTGAAGAATCAAGCGGTAAAATACTTCTCCCACGGCCATGGTTTATTTTGTATTTAATTTCTCTTGTGTTTCAAAAAAAAAAAAAAAAAAAAAAAAAAAAAAAAAAAAAAAAAAGAGAAATATTTGTTTTGTTAATAAGCCGTGGGGAAGGAAAATCTATAAGGAAGTTTCAAGCGACAAGGATTTTTAAGGTAAAAGAGTTAAAAAATTGTCAAGGATTTATGAAAATTCAAGGGTTTTATCATCAATAGTTGAAACCGAAGACGAAGACCAAGAAGATCAAGGCGAGGAGCGGAAGACGTTTCTATTGGATGCCGTGAGAGTGGTGTTATCATAATTGGCGATCGGATGTGAAGGTGAGTAAGTAATCTCGTCCTCAATAATAAATGGTTGATTTCCTTTCGTAGAGATCGTCAGAAAAATGGTTTTTCAAAATATTAAAAGATGTGGGTTTTTAAAAAATATTTCGGAAGTTGTCCTTCCCACCATTCAACGTGTTGCAGGAATTCTTTCTTCATTCCTACCTGCACACATGTGTGACCCATAAAAAAGCTGTCTTTTTGAGTGCAATTATCATAAAATCCTATTTGGTGAGGCAGAAGTCGAGGCGAAATGCTTATTGATCGTTTCTTAAACACGCATTCTCTCATTATGGTGTGGTTATTTCTCACTCAACATTTAAGAATGAGAATATGTTCTTTAGTATTTCTAACTTCTTATTACTAGAATGCAGAAACTCTATGTCCTCATAACTCTTTGGATGCTTAGGACGCTTGAACGCTTTGAAGTTGTGAGTTTTGGTTTGATTTGCTCGAGGACTAGCAAAGTCTAAGTGTGGGGGAATTTGATAGGTGTAGAATACACCGTATTTACTATCTAGTAGTTTATGCTTTCTTTGCTATTTTTCGTGTAAATTATGTATTTTACGCTTGTTTTGAGTTTTATAGCTACTTTGGAGTCGCACGGAGGAAAAGAAGAAGAAATCACCCAATTTGAGCAAAAAGGGCAAAAAGGTCATTTTACAGGCGATTGATATATGGAGCCCTCTTGAGGTTAAGGGACAACTCTTATGGAGGAGCACTAAAGACAGCCAGCGACATGTTAAGGGGCAACCCATGAAGATTACCAAATGCACCCGTCTTACGCGTGCAGGGCACCCATCAGCTACCTAACCCTAAACTTGAGAGGCGTTTCTCTCAATTATTTCACATCTGAAAGTTGGGAAGAAAAGCAGCGCAGCTGCTATTGATTTTCTTGTAGAGATGCTGTCGAATTAAGACAGAGAGAAGGAATCGATGCTCTTGAGTGAAACTGAGATGGGGTTTGTGTGATTTTTGTTGAATCGAGAGAGGCAGAGATCGAGATGCAAAAGAAGAGCAGATCGAGAAAAGAATTGATGAAGATCGACTGTGGGTGAAGATTGGATTCATGGCGATTCAAGGAATTCGGAGGAATTAGCTCTGCTGTTGAATGAGAGCTGATGAAACCAAAGATCGAGAGAGATTAGACAAAGATTGAATAGGTTTGTTGGTTGAGCAAGATCGATTCGAGTCTGTGGTGAGATCGATTAGAGAGTTGTTGTTGGTGGCGATGCTGAAGAACTTATGAAGGAGGTACTGTGGGTGTTGATGTTGCATCGATTGGAAGGAGGAGATGAAGTCGACTCAGAGTTGAGTCTGTGATGAAGGTGTTGATTTAAGGTTTCAATGTGGAGATATTGCAAGTGGAGCTAATGGGTGTCTTGTATGTCTGATTGAATTAGAGGAATGAAGTGAGATTTGAGTCATTTGAACTCATGGGAAAGTGACAGCCGATAGGTTTTGAGCTTAGGGAATACTGGAATGAAGCTAATGTTGAGTTGCAGTGGTAATAAGGTTGCAGGGTTAGTGAGCTTTTGGTAATTCAGGGTGCAGGGTGTTTTTGAGCCAGGGAAGAATGATTCTGGTGCTGGTTCTAAGCTTGATCTTGGTTTGAGTTTAAGTAGCAGCTGGAGCAGGTCAGGTGGGAAGGAAGTGTTGGTGGTTCTGATAAAAGCAGAATGGTTGGGACTGTAATGAAGTGCTTGTTTTGCTGGTGGTTTTGAATGGATGCTCTTAATAAGAGTCAAATGGATGTTGAGTCTGTATTGCTTTGGGTTCTGGTGGAGTTGCAGGTGGTTTAGCTGGTCTTTGTTGATACATAAGCACTGAGTTGGGGGATGGTGCTCAATTTAGACAGAGCTGCAGAAATTGGTTGTGCAGGCATGATACAAGGGACTGGCAAATGGAGGTTGCAAGATGGTTTTGCAGGTGCTTAAATTTGTGTATGTGCAACTGTGCTTGAGTGTGGTTAGGGTGCAGGTCTGATAATAGGAGGATGGTTCAGTGTTAGCTTGGCGGTGAATGGGAATTGCAGGTGGAATTGAGGGCCAACATGGCTGGCAGAGATGCTTGGCCTGTGCAAGCTGTGCAATGGCCTAGGCATGGATCACTCAGCCGAGTTAGCTTTGACTCAGCAACTGACTCGGTTTTGACCCAGCTGACTCTTCTCCCTTGACCTTTGACTAACAGTTGACTGACGGTTGACCCGTTTGACCGTTAGTCCTAACGGTGGACTGACGGAATATTCCGTCGCATATTCCCTCAACGGACAGAAATTTTCAGGTGGCCGGCGGCGACTATTCCGGCCGGATTCCGGCCACAATCCCAGTTTTCCGGCGAGCCAAAAAAAATTCCAGAATTTTCTATGGACTTCTCTCATGGGTGTGAAGACTTGGGCTAGGAATTGGATGGAGAATTGGACTCAAATTTGGAAAGAGAAGATGGAAGAAGAGAAAGACTTGAATTTGGAAATTGAATTGCAAAAGGAAAAGGATTCTAATCCTTGGAAGAGTTGGAGAATATTGAAGCCTATAAATAGAGAAGTTTTCTACATCTTTTACACACCTCTCTACACACACAACACTTGTGTTTTTGATAGCTTTTGAAAATTCTTCTTTTTAACTATTTGTGTGAACTTGAAAATTCTTCTTTTAATTATTATTATTTGTGTGAATTTCAAAAACATGAGTAGCTAATTTTATTATTGATTGAGGATGAATTCCTAGTTCTTAACATATGATTTAAGTTTTTGTTTTCAATTCTATCTTGAAGTTTTTCACATGATTATCGATTGTTTTTACTAATAGGAATGATCTTAATGACATTCATGATTGATTGATAGATTGTTTAGAGTGCACGCTAAATTGATTTGTTAATTTGATCTAAAGCTAGTGAAAGTTAGGGGATAAGTAATCGTTTCTTGACTTTTTACATAAGTAGCAAACACGAGACCTTGCGGAGGGATTCCGTGGAGCAATTGTGTGTAGAAACAACGTTAGCAAGTAGACATTGATCTAAGAGTCTAACTACTAATATCAGCCTAATAAGTTCATAAATCTTAATGCGTTTATTTTAAATTACATCTAGAGTGATCTACTACTAGGTGGTTTGGTAAATAGAATCCTAGTGAGTCGAGAACTTCCGTATCCGGTGATACAAGGGATTTAGGGGTTTAGCACTGATCTAGCTGCTTTACCTACGGTTGGTGATAATTAGTGACTAATAACAAGTAGAATAGAACATAACTTGATTCATTGTTTCGTAACAAAGAAGGATTCCTTGGTCTTGTCTCTCTTATTGTTTTCAACTTTCGATTTTAATTGCTTTGTTTATTTTCTTTTGCTTTTTACACCCCCTTTCGTGACAACTTTTACAACTAAGATCTCTTGCTCCTCGTGGGAACGAACTTGACTTCCATTATATTATTTTTAATTGAGTGGAAACATTGATTAATTTGATTGCACCTACGACACGCATCACTCAACCAAGGGAGCCTTCAACTTTCCATTAGCAAAGGATCTCAGATCAGTTTTCTTTGAAGCTGCAAAAAATGGAGATGCTGGTTGCAAGATTTGGAAACATGATCACAACAGACACTGGTTCTGTGCAACTAAACATTCAAATGAAAAAGGATTTTACATTCAAATCGTCCTTGCTAAACCCAACCCTAAGGACTATCCTGTTTCTTTTTACATCCCCTCTGGTGAATGTTTCGAAGGATGGTTTGCCGTCGCAAACACTCTTGATTCCATTATAAGTTTCTCTGCCTCCATTGCCAAATCCATTTATGCATCTCCATATCCAATTGGTTCTTCTCAATCTCCCTCCGATCTGGTTCAATCACATCCCATACCCCCAAGATCTTATGCCCAAACCCTACTCTGCAATCCCATTTCCTGCCCCCAAAGATCTTATGCCCAAACTCTAGTCTCCAATCCCACTCCAGCTCCTCGCTCACCAAATTTTAATCCAAAAATCGTTCCAGCACAAGCTTCATCCCCATATCTGTGTAATAGGTATGCTCCAACTCATTCCCTAAAGGTTCTCAGATCCAAGAGTATCGTCATTGAAAATCCATCGAATAACTTGGGCAAATGGAATGATGCCTTTATTGTCTCCTCACCCTCTGTGGTCAATTCATGGAAACATATTGGTATTGCTTTGTGTTTTGAGCTACACATAGCTTCAAAGTTTCAAATTTTCCCCATTAATTCTTGTCAGGCCATATTTCATGCGGATACTGAGCTTTCCAAGGCAAATATGGAGTTCAAATTTGTCTCAAAACATGTTACATACTCAGTTTTTCGATGGCATGAGAATGTTTGGAGCACTCCAAAACAAGTGCATCATGAATTCAATATTGAAATATATGGTGTCCCGTTTCAGTATTGGTCTATAGAGCTAATGCACGCTCTTGGTAATTTTTGTGGAGAAATTTTACTCATAGATCCAGCCACTTTAAGATTAGAAGATTTAAGGGCCATTCGAATGAAGGTTAAAAACAACAAGGGCATCAACTCAATACCGAGGATGATCAATATCTTCTCCGGCAACAGGAAATTCATGGCTCATATTTCTGTGAATGATAAGTCATCAACGATGGACCAAAACTTCCACATTATTCCTCCGGCTAATGCGGATGTGTATTCAAATGGTTCAATCAATGAGAAAAATGTTCTACCGGATCTTCTGGAGACCAGTAGAAGGAAAAAGAGAAAATTTCTCCCATATTTTGCTCCTCCTACTGAGAAGATAAATACGTCACCTCCGAATAAGGTAACCTCTCCAACAAGCTCAATAGAATCTCCTACTTCAACGGGAAAATTATTCAAAAATCTTCCGCGAAAATCTGGACATCATGGATCGAAGAATTATACCAAAAATAAGAAGAAGTCAAGAAGGAAAGAGAAACAAATTTGGCAGCGGGTCCAGGTTATAAGTGCGGCAGTGAAGGATATTACCATATTGGATACCGCAATTGATATGGATATGGATATCGCTGTGGACTCGACGCCGCCTGCTTTCAAACTTTCAGTTGCTGATTTGGACTCTACATCGGATGACCCACCACCACGTCAACCCAATTCTGAGATTGAGACTGCACCTAATGAGATAGCTACAATCTCAGACTCGACTCAACCATCAAACACAAGCAACTTAATCTCAGTTTCTCCCATCCAGTCAACCGAAAATGCCCTCGTTCTCCGTAATAAACCTTTCAACACCTCTACCTATCACTTCTCTATCCAATCATCTAGACATCACAACTCAAGGAAATTTCACATTCCAATGTGGGTCATCACTGAAGTTAATCGCCTTTTTGACTTGGGTACTAAGTTAGGGATCAACTTCTTATCTTTACCTAATCATACACGGACTTATTTGAAATCCAGTATTTCCTTATCTGGCCCGATCAGCAAACCCATTCCCATACTTCCATTGAAGAAAATTCCGGAGGAAGATATTGCAGTCCAAACTTTGTTAATTTTGGATGGAAATACAGATATTACCATTCATGATCCTAAGCAAGCAATCATGCCACTTATGCAAGGTGATGGGTTGGCAAATACTTTCATAGCGCGACTTGATGATGTCCAGATATCAGCAACTTCAAGTTCATGCTCTAACACACCTACATTTCCACCTGGTTTTAAACCCTCTACACCTGAAGACTCTGAAGAAGTGAGTTCAAGCTCTATGGAAAATTCTCATAAAGTTATTATCCCTAAAAGGATGATTACTGAATGCAAAAGACTAGGTGTTTCAGCTGATACCATCAACACCTCCACGCCCAAGTCAAGAAGATCATCTGCAAAAGTTAGGGATTTAAAGGTTTCCCAATGAGTTTAAAGATCCTAACTTGGAATGTTAGAGGTCTAAACTCTAACAATAGAAGAATGGTTGTCAAAAAGATGCTGCAAATGATAAAAGCTCCAATTATCATTTTACAAGAAACAAAAATGGTGAACTGCACTTCCTATGACATAAAACAGATTTGTGGCTATCAAAATTTGGGTTGGACTTTCCAACAATCTGTTGGAAGTTCTGGAGGTATGCTTACTATTTGGGATAGAGATTTTATGGAGGTTACTGACTCCCTTGTTGGTGAATATACTCTCTCAATCTACTTCATTAACAAAGCAGATGCTTTTGAATGGGTCTTGACAAATGTTTATGGACCAAATAAACCTGTTGAAAGAGCTGATTTATGGGATGAACTAAACAATGTTTGCGGCTACTGGGATCTGCCTTGGTGTCTTGGAGGAGATTTTAATGTTATCCTAAAGTGTGATGAGAAAAAAGGTTGCACTAGGATAACCAAAAGCATGAAAGATTTTGGTCAATTCGTAATCAATCATGATCTCATCAATCTTCCCATGAAAGGTGCAAGATACACTTGGTCCAATGGCCAAGCAAATCCTGTTATGTCTAGAATTGATAGATTTCTCCTCTCCCCTTCCTTTGAAGCTCACTTTCCTTTTGTCTCCCAATTAGCCAAAGCTAGGCCAACCTCTGATCATATTCCTCTTCTTCTTGATATTTCTGATCCTTCCTGGGGCCCTAGTCCTTTTAGGTTTGAAGTTATGTGGTTCTTGGAGAATGGTTTCATTAATTTGTTGGAAGAGTGGTGGCAGTCTTTTTGTTTTGCAGGTACACCTAGCTCAATCCTTTGGCAAAAGCTTAAAGCACTCAAGGAAAAGCTGAAGTTATGGAACAAAGAAGTTTTTGGCTATACAAATACCAAATTGCAACTTATTTTGGATGAAATTCAAGATATAGATGGCTTGGCATAAGATACGGTTTTGACTGAAGAAGCTGCTAATGAGAAAATCAAGTTGAAGACAGAGTTTGAAAAGGTTTCAAAAATGGAAGAAGTTTCTTGGAAGCTTAAATCCAACACCAAATGGCTGCAAGAGGGTGACAAGAATACCTCTTTTTTTATTAGTTATGCATCTGCAAGAAGAAGGTTCAACAGAATTAGGCAATTATATATAAATGGTGAATTGATTTCAGATAGAAATATTCTACAAGAACACATAGTGAACTTTTATAAGGAACTCTTCACTGAGGAGGAAATTATAAGGCCGGAGTTAGAAGATATCGAGTTTGATAAGATTAATCAAGTTGAATCCGACATTCTTGAAGATAACATTACAGAAGAAGAGGTTATTACAGCAATAAAAGATCTTGGGCATGATAAGGCACCTGGCCCAGATGGTTTTCCAGTTATGTTCTTTCTCAAATGTTGGAGCTTCATCAAGGGAGATATCATGAATACTGTGGCTGAATTTTGCACAACGGGTAACATTGATTCTAAACATAACTCAACCTTTATTACTTTAGTACCAAAAAAAGATCATATTGAGACCATTAAGGATTGTAGACCTATTTGTCTTTTGACTAGTGTTTACAAAATTATAGCCAAAGTTCTTGCAACAAGACTAAAGTTGGTAATGGATAAGCTAATTTCACCAGTCCAATGCGCTTTTATAGAAGGAAGGCAGATTGTAGATGGCACCTTAATTGCTAATGAGCTTGTTGATTCTAGATTGAAGTCACAAAAGCCAGGTATTGTTTGCAAAATCGACCTTGAGAAGGCCTTTGATAGGGTCAATTGGAAATACTTAGAATCTGTGTTAGGAAAAATGGGTTTTGGGATCAAATTCTGCAATTGGCTCAAGTTTTGTTACTCTACAAGTTCCTTTTCTGTCCTAATAAATGGTAGTGCATTTGGTTTCTTCAAAAGCTCAAGAGGAGTTAGACAAGGGTGCCCTGTGTCTCCTCTTCTTTTCAATATAGCAATGGAGGGTTTCTCAAGATATCTGGATAGAGCTGCAACCATGAATCTTTTCAGTGGCTTCACAGTATCCCCTTCAAGCTTGATAGTGAACCACTTACACTATGCAGATGATTCCATTCTCTTCATAGATAACAGTAAAGATGAATTACACAATTTATTCTCTGCTCTTCACTGTTTTGAATTCATAGCTGGTTTAAAAGTTAATACTCTAAAGAAAGACTCGTTGCTATTGGAGATGTGCCAGATTTGGCTATTTGGGCTGCTGAACTTGGATGTGCAACAGATTCTCTTCCTTTCCAGTACCTTGGGATGCCGTTGGGTGCTAAATCAAATTCAAAACATCTTTGGGATCCAATAATTGAGAAGTTTGAAGTAAGACTATCTCAATGGAGAAGGTGCAATCTCTCTAAAGGTGGTAAGTTGGCATTACTCAAGTGTATTTTATCATCTTTACCTCTATACTACTTCTCTTTTTAAGGCGCCGGCTTCAGTCATCAAAACTCTAAACAAGAAGATGCGAGACTTCTTATGGGAGCATGGTTCTAGTTCAAAAACTTCTCATCTCATAAATTGGGAGATAGTTTATGCTTCAACTAAGAAAGGTGGTTTGGGTGTTTGCAATCTGAAAATTATGAACTTAGTCATGTTGGCTAAGTGGTGTTGGCGTTTTGGTGTAGAGAGAAACAGGCTATGGCTGAGAATCATCAAAGACAAGTACGGTGACAACTTCTCTTGCTGGACTCCAAATACTGTTAGTTCACCTTTTGGCGTATCTTGCTGGCGTGCAATAGCTGACACAAAAAATCTTATCTCGGCAAACTCTACCTTAACTATTCACTCTGGAAGACAAATAGCTTTTTGGAATGATCATTGGAAAGGTAGTGATGCTTTCAAAGATACCTTTCCCAGGCTTTATAAGGTGGTCAGGCACAAGAATGCGACAGTTGCTGATATGATAACTTTAGATGGCAATTGGCATTTTGATTTCAAAAGAATTCTTTCAGATCCTGAAGCTCTGGACATGGCAAACCTTCTCCTGCAGATTGGCGATGTACCTCCAATCCTAGATACTTTGCCAGATACAAGGAGATGGTCTCTTCACTCCTCTGGAATTTTTAACGTAAAGTCTCTTTACTCCCACTTATCTGCTGACGCTGGCGTAGAAAATTTCCCATCGTCTTTTATATGGAAACCAGCAGTCCCTAAAGGTAAATTTTCTGGTCTGGTGTGCAACTCACGGTAAGTTAAACACTCTAGACAATCTCAATAATAAAGGTATGGATATATACAACAGCTGCATTCTTTGTGGAGATGATGAAGAATCTCATGACCATCTATTCGTTCACTGTAAAGTGGTAAGAAAAATCTGGAATTCACTCACACCAGGAGACGGTTGGGCATGGGCTTTTCCTAACTCTGTTTACTCTCTGGCTCATTGTTGGGATCATAATCTTTTTTCAATCCAAGGAAATTTTATCTGGAGAATTACACCTGCAGCCATCATTTGGATTGTTTGGAGGGAAAGGAACTGTCGCATTTTCGAGAAGGACTATTCTTTTAAGACTGATCAAGACTTGATAATTGATGCAAAGTCTTTAATACTAAGCTGGGCATCAGCAGCAGGAAAACGAGTTCACCTGAACTTCTCTAGTACTTTGCACAACAACTGGGATTTAATTTTTATGTAATCTACTTTTTTCTATTCATGTTTCCTTGTATTTTCTTTTTCTCTTTAGGCTACACCTGGTAGCCCTTTGTATATCCTCTCATCTAATAATATTCTTCTCTTCCGATAAAAAAAAAAAAAAAAAAAAAAACATGTTCACATGAAAGTCTTCCCAAAGCTTGCATGACGGATGGGCACAAGCCAAAGTCTTCTATAAGATGTCCTCATCACCTCTACAAATGAGATACAACACACTTCATGCCATGAGTTCACAAAAACGTACCAATGGGTGAGGAATGGGATAATGCTTCCTCAACGAAAGATATTCGTCTATGTCTCTTCTACAACACACCAAAAGGGCACATCAATCGTACATACGAGCAGAAAGATATGGCTTCCACATTCAAGTTTATGGAATCTGAAAATTTGCACGGGATTACAAGTTATGAATGTGCACGCGTCATTGAATGCCCTAGACATCTCCAAACTGAGGGATTCTTTTTGCATATGATTCCTCAATCTCTTAGCTTCGAAAGTTGGGGTCAAACATCGAATTCCGATGTCGTATGAGATACCTACAGCTTCCAGAGCACACAACATGCAAGCAACAATTCTTAGACGGGATTCATAACCTCCACAGTCGATCGTTGTCCACCAGGTCCTTCCGCTAAGTACTTCATCAAGGTACCTCCAACTTCGACCACCTAGGTCTTTACATCAATTTTTCTACCTGGGTCCTCTATCTAGGTCTCGCCAGAAGAAGGGAAAACGAAAGGGAGAGATTTAACAAAATACTGGGGATTGACGGTCCACTGGTCATGACGATCAATTTCAGAGTCCAAGGCACCAAGCTCTCCTATGCTAATCCTTCATCATAAAAACAATGCTACAATCGGGACATACAACCATGGTCATTACATCATCCTCTCTTAAGAGCAACCTCAGCTATGGTCCCATGACCAGGGTTTCAGAAGTGATGTTTCTACGACTGACAGAAACAAAAAATGATACTGCAAGCACCAGGCTCATGTATCAACCAAGGGGTTCAGGTTGCAAATTAATCAATGGCATCGAAATCCTTCATCAAGCTTTCAAGCGTTCAACACACAAGCAAATGGTCAAAAGACACAAAAGAGACGTTTTACAGCAAGTCTGTCTGAAGTAATTTTACACTGCACTATACAAAGCGACGAGCTGGGAGAAATTGGTAAGGATTCTAAGGTTGAGTCATATGTCATTCTCTTCGTATGTATGTCCTCTACAACATATCCAAAATTCACATCAATTGGATGATAAACGAGCAAAAATATGTGGCCAAAACTTTGGACTACATGACAGATGAAAAATTCTGGAAGTCTCCTGTAAGTTTACTGTTTCATCTATTTCGACCTCTAAACATGCTCAAAACTTAAAAATCTTCATTATCAAATCTTGGAAATTCTCTGAGGATGAAAAAACATGGGTAGACCATAAAAATCCAACATCGGACGAAGATTCTATAGCGTTTTCATTAAAGGGGCGAATTCTGAATTTTTCTGGTGACGTATTTCGGAAAAACTTTCATTCATTCATATGGGTCCTCGTTCATTCATTCACAAATCAGCAATTTCATACTTCTATGAAGAAAATATACGATGACTACTTACTGGAGTGGTCCCTAAAGTGCTCAAAGGACCGGAATTGCCAACATCACCATTGAAAACATCATTGCTTTCATTCGGTTTCGAAATCCGGGGTTTTCTTCTTCACCATCCTCCAAACACGAATGGGCATCATCAGTACCCCATTGTTCCATGGAATCTCCTCCTGGATACATCAACAACAATTATTATTACTTCGTTCAAGGAGATGCCATGATCACTTGCACGACCATAGATACTTACATCGACTCCCTCATCGGTGTTGGATTCCTGAATTGTTTGCTCAGGAGCAAGATGAAGACCGTCAATGATCAATGGAGAAAAATTCTAAGATCAACAAACATTTGTTTGTGATCCTAATTGTACGGATAAGAAAAGTCATGACGGAGGAAACATCGACAACTCACCAAAGAAACGGCTGGGGACTGCACGTCATTTACTAACATCCTGTAGTCCATACTTCTAGGTTTTCCGCCCCGAAAAATTTCTTCCATCGCCGTGAAGTCTACATTGATCCAGGATCTCACTACACGATCATCATGTGATAAAGTTAATGAAATAACCAGGAGTACAACTCAGTATGAAGGATCACTCACCATCACTCAGAGGTCCAGAAGTACAATTTCTTAAAGTTGCATCCGTAGAGATGTCATCTCTGGAAATACCATCTTTGGAAGTGTCATCATGGGAGTCAGTCATTCTTGCAAAGTGGTTGTGATAGATGCATAACATTTCTACTTCAGCACATCGTTCATACAAAGCGCAGGATTCAACAAAACAATGAATCATGGAATAAAGGTGCTCACAACAGCGTCTACAAAAATGGTAACTTTCAACTCTTACCTGTTTACGATTCCACTAACAGTAGTGATTGTGATACAAGAGTTAATACTTCAAAATTTGCTCGTCTCCTCGAACCTGCAAACACGAGCAAAATTTTTATTCAAAATCATAACTTGATTTTCATGTGAGCAATCCACAAAATTTTCACCGTGTGAGCGACTCCCACCGAGTGAAAACTCATTGGTTTTTGTGCATACACTATCAGATCACAAAATCCATACAAACAATATTTTATCAAAAATTGTTTACTTCTAGCAATTGCTGAAAATCAAAATTTTATTTCACATAAATTTTCACTTTGTGTGAACATCCTTTGGTTTTTCAAAAATTGGAATGACGTCCATTCTACAATTGTGAAAACTCACATACAAACATTATTTCACCGTGAATAATTGTCTACTTTCAACAGTTGTTCAAAATCAAAACATTGATTTTACAAAAAATATATATTTTAACGTGAAACTCACGTAACTTTGAAAATATATGTATATATATTTTTGCTCCCTCTCGCGAGCATTCATCTTTGAAACGAGAGCATATTTTCAAAAAATTTATGAAAGCTCACATATCGAAAATAAAAATTTTCATGAAAGCTCATTGACAAAAAATTTATTACTAACAGACGCACGTCTATTAAAAATATAAAAAAAAACTTTTTTCTCTCGTCCGAGCATCCAACTTTGAAACGAGAGTTTATTCCATTTTGTGAAATCTCACAAATTTTTTTTTTTTTTTAAAAAATACCCCTCTTATGCTAGGGATCATTGTTTGTTTCTTAAACTAGCGAACGAACATCCGTTCCTAAAACAAGGATTTTCCTTTTGGGCCCATCCCACAAACGTTAAACCGACCAAAACTGGACCTCCGGTCGTCCAAATCAGTAGTGCTCCTTCTTCCCGTTCTCGTGAGATGACACTCTATCATACTGTTTATGGTGGATTTTTAACAAGGGCTAAAATCGTAAAATCATGATACTGCATGTTTCTGACCCGGCTTCAGGAACGCATGTGACGATTCGTGTTTTACGATCCGTGAACCATTTCACGATCTCTGACTGAGTGAGCATTCCTCTCAGAGCCATGATGAATATGTTTCTCGAAAGGCATCCCACTAGCTGAGCGTTCGATGCTACGCATTTCATCGTGCCCCCTATGTAGAAGAACGATTGGGCGGTCCTCTAGACATAATTGTTTGTTAGAGGGATTAATGCCTTCAGGACGTCGGCGATACTCGATGTTCCCTGACTACATAGAGAGACCCCCCTCAACATAGAAGAACGATTGGGCGGTTCTCTGGACATAATTTTTTATCGGAGGGCTTAACGCCTTCAGGGTGTCGGCGATACTCGTTGTTCCCTTACTATGTAGAGAGACCGTGTATAGATTCAGGCAGCTCTCTGGACATAATTGTTTGATGGAGGGCTAAACGCCTTCAGGACACCAACGCTGCACGTTGTTTCCTGACGATGCACTCTTCAGAACGAGTATGATGCTTCAACTATCTATATCTCGATTCTACAATAGATTAATTCTATCGTGACATTCACCGACTGAATTCCTAGAAAATAATCTATTTTATCTCATTACACTGTTCCATGGCTATCCCAGGCTGATTTCATGGATTAGTAATAGATAACCATTTTATATCATTACTCCGTTCCCTGAATTCCCGGCTGGATTCATGGATTAGTAATAGATACTCAATTCATTGTTATTACTCCGTTTCATGAACCATTCTCCGCTGAATTCCATGAATTAGTAATAATTGCTCAACAATCGGGCGTCTGAGCCACCGTCGAGTAAGTCCCGAGAAAATGGTGTAAGTGTACTTGAAAATAATGCACAAACGAGCACTCGAACGCACGAACGAACGATCGAAAACATGGACAAACGAGCAACTTATGGAGGAAAATAATATTAAATAAAATAAGCAAGAGGCGTGGGACCGGGCCCACCGGCCGGCCGGCCATGCCACCGTGGCCGGTCCCCCTTTCCATTATTTTATTCAGTTTTAATTTATTTGCCTCACTTCACAGAGATTCCTTCATTTGAGCAAACTACCTCATTTGATCAAAACTCCCTCGTTTGAGGGGAACTTTTAGTTTTCCATGCTTTCATTGAACAAAATAGGGAAAGGTGTCACAGGACTGGGCCATTTATCCGGCCGGCCATGCCCTAGCCGTGGCCGGTCCCATACCTCACAATCCCTTATTTTCTCATACTATCATTTCCATCATCTCATGGAATTCCATCGTTTGAGCGAAAACCCTAGTTTTTTCAATATTTTCTCAAATATTGCTCAAACCATGAAAAAGCCAAAAAGTCGAACGATCACATGACCGACTGGGCTTCTCACGTCAAAAATTAAAATATTATTATTTTAATATTCTTAAAATATCAGTCACATGAGCAAAGTTCTACTTGCTCATTCGAGAAACTTGAGAATTTCAGTCAAGATCAAACTCTTCTGAAAATCCAAAATACTGCTCAATCGCTCGTCAGAAAATGCCAAGACTCTCACGACTGAGACACGGACACCATGGTGACACGGGCATGCTGCCTTGACCGACCAAGGCCGGCCCTAAGGCTTGCAATAAGCCGGTCCCACACATATTCATAATTTTGACCTAATTTGTTATCAATTGCTCATATTGGGTCAAAACTCTGTCAATCGAATGGGACTCGCTCAATCGACCGTCAGCTGGTCCCACAACCACCAAGGGCCAGTACCATGACCTCTTGGTCGGTCCTTCATATTTCCATAGCTAGGTTTTATTACCTAACGCTCACACGAGCGCTATTCTAATAAATGATTAAATCAGTGTTTGATCGTTCTTTCACCGGGTCAACAAAGAACTCTGGTGCACGCTCACTTGAGCATTTGGGCACCACGTGGTCGAACATCATCCCATGTGGTCAGTCCCTCATTTACTCAGTGACCTATTTTCAGTAATTCGTCAATTAACAAACAATTGATCAAAAAGTTAGGGTTTCGAACAAACGCTCCACAACTCATAATTCTGAGCAAGTTCAAGCACTAATAATTTTATGTTGATCCAGCAATCAACATCTGGATTAATTATACAATAATATTCGGTCCTTACCAATATTTTAATTATTTGTTCACGCTACCAATAATTTATCAAGAGAGCAATACTTGCTCAGTTGCTCGAATATTGATCCAACTATCAATATTCAGTAATTTATCGAATGGGCAATACTTGCTCAGTTGCTCGAATATTGATCCAACTATCAATATTCAGTAATTTATCGAATGAGCAATACTTGCTCAAAGGGTTCGAATATTGATCCAACTATCAATATTCAGTAATTTATCGAATGAGCAATACTCGCTCAAATGCACGAATATTGATCTAACTATCAATATTCATTAATTTACCGTCGAATATTGATTCAACTCAATATTCAACAATTCATCGAACTTACAATATTTGCTCAGACGAGCAATATCAACATCATTCATTTAAGAATTACACGTCCTAGAAGACATGTTCAATTCGCGAATCCTGACCATTCAGAAATCATGCTCGACTGAGCAATACTTCGAACCACTGTCTAATCAAGTCAACGACTGACTGATCAAATACACGTCTGTTTCGCAGACTCCACGTTCGTGAGACATCAATCACGTCACATGGGGGATATTAATTAGGGTTTTGGTCTGGCGGCCTACAACACGTGTGTTCATCCACGATGAGAAATGTGAGTAAGTCGTGCAAGCGGTTGAGGGAGTTAGCAAAGTAGTGGGTGGACAATCAACCAACCCTCTCACGTACGAGGAACTGGTGAAACCACGATTTCCCACTTTCCCACTCTTTCACTCAAGCAACCGTCACACTTACTAGAGATCAGTGTGTCTATTATTCTGGCAGTATAAATAAGTCTCTGAATCCATGATTGAAACAACACAATTTTTCGAGTAATCACTCTCAAGAATTCCATCAATCGACCAGAGCTTATTCGAACTCATCAGTTCACAGAAAACTTGCAGAAACCCACAACACATTCACAATCCTTGATCATCATTGATCTCACACAATTCTCAGCTTCCCTCGTACAGATCAACCCTCTTCCCTCTTTGTGACCGAATTGACTCTGGAACGGCCATTGACTTGGTTTAGGCCGGAGTCCTACAAATTGATCTCTCGAACTCAAAGCACTCCCGTGCAGTGTATCTGTTTGAGGTTAAGCAGTTCGCTCGGTTGAAGGAGCCTCCGTCACACGGTCGTCTCTTCACTTTCCTAAAAAACTAACAAATCGTTTTTCCCCATCTACGGTGGGATAAATACAATGCCTCTTAAGTTCGAATTCATTTTTACGCACTTTAGGGAAAAAAAATGTTTGACATGTTATTGGTTAAATACTACGAACTTAACTGATTATTTTAATACTACGGGTATGAAAAATCTCGTTTCTTATCACATGGCTCCTAACATTAAATAAAAACATGAAATTGTTACATCACATGAATACTTATGAGGTAGTGTGCACAAAATTGAGCTTGTCAATTTCTTGGTTTTCATTTTTTTTTCTTAGTATGGTACACCGCCTACTTGTACCACCAGTTATATTGATTTGATAAACTTTTACTTTTAAATTTGAAAATGATTTTTCTTTTTGATCGGTAAAGAATCTCATGCTCGCGAGTTTTGAACTCACGTCACTGATATCATCCTCCAGTAACTTTACCACTGTACTACAGCGACACCGGCCTTGAAAAGAAAAATTTTAAGAGAAAGAAATACAACGAATTGCGAAAGTATTTAATTGACTCGCTAAAGGATGAAATCTTTGGAGAAAGAAGTACAATCTCATTGGAGAATATGATTCATATGAATCTCTAATCTAGTCAATTGCTATTGGTGTGAATAAGTGTGAAATCAAATCAAAAGGACAATATGGGCTAAGCTCTTTATTGGCAACACATGATGCTTCCATAAGGATGGATGATAGCAATTTAAAGCGACGAAACTCCAAAAGAAAAACTCTCTCTCCAAAAGAAAACCAGCGACGAAAACTCCCTTGGCCTGAAACCCCTCTTCTCAGATCGACTCCCTTTGGAGTCGATCCGAGAAGATCAATCAACACCCCAAGCTCTATTTTCACCCGTATTCTCCGATCTGTATTTTTTTCCTAATTTTATTTTCGGATTCATCTTCTTATAGTTGTTATTCTTGTTGCTCTTATGGGTTTCTTAGTAGATCTGTGGATTAATATTGTAAGTAAGGTTGTTGCGGGAAGGATTCAGAGCAATAGGGCATCATCGGCTCGGATCTATGAACAAACTCAAGCAACAACTGTTTTAGTTCCCTCAACAGATCCATTGAAGCTAAGCAGACCTACTTTGGTTTTTACCTTTGGTGTGATGTCCTCCAACCAGATTCTTTGCAACAGGCTTTTCTCCGGCGGATTGGAGCAGATAAGATTCACAATTTTTTCACGGTTTAATTTCTATATATATTTCTTTTGGTGTAGTCTGTAACTTATTGCTTGATCTTTTAATTTCATGTTTTAATAGTTTTAGTCTCGTTCTGGTTGATTTGTATGGCTTGTCCAGCTATGTTGGAGGAGTTTTCTCCTTTTCATATGGATTAGTCAGTGGTGTTAGCATTGTTGATTTAGTTCTAGGTTTACTTATAGGTTTAGTTATGAAAACAAAACCAGGAGCAACTCGTTCAAGATCATCTTCTTCAAGTTCATATACTGATACAATTTTTAACACATCTCCAAAGCCGAGTCAGCCCGTCGATTCGTTTCGCTATGAGACACCAAAAGACGATTGATTACTATTGCTACTTTAGACACTATGGTTACTATTTGAGACACTTGAGACACTATGGTTACCAGCTCTTGTTACAACTAAATGGGTCATTGGTTCCTTGATTGCATTAGGCAATCTAAAATTAAAAAACTCCAGTTCATGTTTGCATGTTCTGATGATCAATGGGTTGGATTTTATCCATTCATTGCCTTGTGCTTTGATTCATACCCAAGATGTTTGGTCCTCTCCTTTGCGAGAGAGAAGGTTTTCCGAAACAGTTTATAGCTCTGAAGAGATCGATTGGATAGGCAAGAATTGGTGGAGATACTACAACTTGTATGGCTTTTTTATGATCTTAAAAAACTCTTGTAAGGTTCCCAATTTCCTAAATTGGCTTTCTTATTATATGTATTAAGGTTAGCCTTTTTTCCGAAAAAAAAAAAAAAAAAAAAAAGCAATTTAAAACGAAGGACATCTAACACAGAAAAAAAAGCAATTTAAAAAAAAGCAGTTGTGTATAAATAGTTTTACCATACTCCAAGGATACATTAACACTTAACTCTGTTCCGTTTTAATATAAATGAAACTATCCATTTTACTTAACGCACATCACTGCATCAGTCTTTTGATAGTTTAGTACAGTGGTTAGTTAGTGAACCCTAAGTACCTACTAGTAATTACAAGGTCTCAATAATTATATACTTAATGCACCTATAGTGTCATATAACTATTTCTGGCTTTTGTCATACCAACGCCCTATTTCCATCTTCATTACTTAGCAGTATCTCGACAAGTAAGAGAGATCAGGACTATATATATATAGTGGAGATATAACATTATCTCGATCAAGAAAAATATCATTCAAAATGTAAGATAGTGTAAATATGATAGGGTGAAGGTCATATATATATATATATATACGGTCCGCGAGTTATAACCCCAAAGGTGTCACTATCTATATACAAAAATTCCAACAAAACAAATTGTTCACAAAAACCCCATTTAACATAAACTGTCTATATTAGCCTTCTAGTTTAAATCACCCCAACAAAAATAAAATTAACCCCACCTTTAATTTTAAATCACCCAACAAAAATAAAAATCAACCCCACCATTAATTTCTATATATTATCACCACCACAAAATAACACCACCAGCAGAACCACCACTGTGCCGCCGCCGCAGCGCCACCGCCGCCGCCGCCGCCGCCAACCAACCACCGCCGCCCGACCGCCACCACCACCGTCGACCACCGCCGCCGTCGCCAACCACCACCATCACCACCGCTGCCAACCGCCGCCGTCACCAACAGCCACCACCACCGTCACCGCCGCGGGTCACCGCAGCCACCGACCACAACCACAGACCACCGTTGATGACAACCACTACCGTCACCGAGCAACACCATCATTATCACCGACCACCACCACCAACCAGCCGCCACCACCACAAACAATCAATTTGATTGATCAATGTTCAACAAATGAGAAAAAATGATGCAACCAAACTGAAATAAGAAAAAATGATGAAACCAAACTGAAAAAATGATGGAACCAAAATTGGTTTGACCAAAAATAGATAAAACCGAAATTGGTTTCATCATTTTTCCACATATTGTCATTTCACCAATAACCACCGCGACCAACACCACCGCCAACCACCGTGACCAACTACCACCACCACCACGCCGCCACCATTACCACAGTCCGCCGCAACGCGTCATTGCACCACCACTACCAGCCACCTCCACCATCCAGCACCACCACCAGCACCACAACCGTCCACCGTCATCACCAACCACCAGCACCACCAGCACCGCGCCATTGCACCACCACTACCAGCCACCGCCAACACATGCCGCACCGCCACCTGCACCACGACCGCCCACCACCATCACCGACTACCAGCACCGTTGCCGCCCACCACCACCGCCGAACGTCATCACCCATGTCGCCGCTGAAATCTGCCACTGCTGCCACCAGTGGCACCAGCACTACATACCACCTCCATCTTCGACTACCAATGGCACCAGTACCACCACTACCATCATCTCCATAGCTAAAATATGATGAAAAGTTTTGGTTTCATCATAAGTACGATGAAACCATATTTGGTTTCTTTCATCATAAATAAGATGAAACCATAATTGGTTTCTTGATCAACTACAAGAAAAATTACAAACCATGGCCGAGTTCCGTCTATTTCTGATCATCTCTTAGCCGATTCCAGGCCTTTCAAATCCTTCTTCACTGCACAGTCATCAACTCCACTCTGCCAATTCCATCTCTCAACTACAACGCACCCATGGCAGCAACAACCAACAATGCCTCGTTGCCATTTTCCTGTTCACTGAGGCACCAATTTCTGCAGCTTCTCTGCATCACTGTTACACTACCAAAAACATATGCATTTGAGTTGCAATCATCAGCTCATTATAATCACCACTGCTTGCAACCAGCTCTTATATAACTTGTAACACAACCGCAACCTGAACCTAGGCGTTCATTTAAGCAGCATCACACTTCACTGCAACACACAACCAATGACTTCTCAGTTTCTTCTCAGGCACTTCTCCGTTGCCACCGCAGTAACTCATTACCATGGCAGCATCAGTCACTCCATCTCAGTTTAGTTCCTGCAAATCTGTAATTTCAACTGCCACCAACCAAATCTGTCTCCATAAGCTAATTCATTCCATACCCAACTGCAGTTGTAGCTTTTGTAAGTTCAAACTTAACACCGACTCACGAGAACCATCTCTCAAAGCAACACAGATGTTGAGGTTACAAATCCAACCACCAATAAGAGAAACAACACCATCTGAGCTGCAGCTCAGTTCAAAACCAAACATTCTCACCATTGCAGTTGCAACCCCTGCAACTCTTTACTTGGACAAACAACAACCCCACCTGCGATGCAGCATCTTCAATTTATTGTAGAAATCAAAATCAACACATGCAATTGCTCTAAAGCTTCATTTCTGCACTGTTGAGCCAGGCACCAACAAACGGCTAGCTCATACTGACTCCTTGAAACTTCTTAGCTTCACCATCATTTGCAATTCTTCATTCCATTCAGTTTCACCAACAGAGCCTTCTTCATTTGAATCTCCACCTTCTCTGTATCATCTTAATCTTCAATACTAACCCTAATTCTTCATCAACTTCACCAGCAAACTCATACCCATTCAGACACAAATTGAGAAACCCTAACTTCACCATCTCAACTTCAAGTTCTGGTCATTACCCATCTTCAATTCAACAATCAACAACTTGAATTTCATCTATGAGCTCATTTGAACTAAATTGCACTTTTAAACGATCTGTTCATTATCACACAGAACCCATCAACATCTTCCCTGTACCAACAACAACATTTCTGTAACCTCAATCGACAGCAGCAACTGATCTCAGCAAACCCATTCTTTCACATACCTTGAATCTCAACATAAGTCCTCATCATCAATTCCATCTTCATCTTCCTCCCAATCTCAGTAAATCTGAACCAAACCCAACTTTAACTATAGTCTCAGAAGCAACAAACCCTAGTTTCATCTCATATCTAGCCATTCTTCTCTGAGTCTCGCAACAACAGCCATTCTTAAGCCATTCTTTGCCATGTCCTCGATCCAGATTCAACTGCTGCTGCTGCTCGTTCTTTGCCATTCTTAAACACAATTTACTCTTATTCTTCTGCTGGTGATGATGGTCGGAGGAGATCCATTGTTGCTGCTGGTGATGATGGTGTTCGTGGAGATCCATTGTTGTTGGTGTACGTGGAGATAATGGTGGTGGGAGAAGGAGACGAAAGAAGAAGAAAAAAGAAGAAGAAGAAAAGCTAAAAGGGCACGGTTGGGTTTTTTTAAAGTAAAAAAAAACTAAATTTGATCATTATTATTTGACCTGGGTTTTTTGTGCCACTTTTTAATGAAATTATTTTTATTTGTTAAAAATAATATGACTGGTTTTTTCTTATCACTAGTTTGTTCACCTAGGGGTTTTGTCACTAGTTTTGATATATATATATATATATCACCGCTAAATTGGGGGCCCTGAAAACTAATTAGGGGCCTCACACTAGAAGACAAAAAAGGTCACCCAACCGTAATTTCAATAACCCCTTATCCAAATATTTTAGGTAATGACTAATCTACCCTTATGTAATTAGTGATAATATTACTTAATTAGTGTTAATCTTACTTAATTTGATTTTAACTTATTCTTTTTCAAATTTTTTGTTTACAATTTTTTTTTTCCCAGATTTGTATGAAAAGTCGTCATGGGAGTGAAGTGTTTCAATGACGACTCTAAATAGTCGTCAAGATATTGAGGTGTTTCAAAAACGACCCTCGAAAATGACCCACAACCAATGACGACTCTAAACAGTCGTTAATGCATATAAAAGAGTCGTTATGATTTCGAAAAGTCAATAACGACCCACAAGCGTCGTCATTGTTTCAATGACGACTCTAAACAGTCGTTAATGCATACAAAAGAGTCGTTATGTTCTTCGATTGAAAGATTGACGACTCTTGTGGGTCGTTAATGACTTTTCGAGGAACATAACGACTTTTTATATGCATTAACGACTTTTAGAGTCGACTCTTGTGGGTCGTTTTTGAAACACCTCAATATCTTGACGATTTTTCATACAAATTTGGGCAAAAAAAAAAATTAAAAAAAATGTAAAAAAATAAATAACAAATAGAAAAGTAAAAACTTAAAAAAAATAAAAAAAATAAAAAGATAAATATTAATAGGGTGACACGTGTCACAATCATAAGGGTTGGGGTAATCTAGTCTTTTCATTATATTTATTTAGACACCTCTTATCCTCTTCCCACGAGTGGGATAGGAATCTAGGGCCCCTAATTAGTTTTTTGGGCCCCCAATTAAGCTCTGATATATATATATATATATATATATATATACACGCACACGTTGAAAGAAAAAATTGCAAATGCCAAGTTATTCAGATTTCAGACAGTCATGTCAGGCCTTGAGTTTGTAGGTCCCGTTAGCAGTAGAGCTAGCCGTATGATCCTTTTAGCAGAGAAAGAAAATAGAAGTTGGGGGTGAGAGAAAGAAAGATAAGAGCATTGATCTCGACAATATTAATGATCCCTTGCTGTGTTAAAAGAAAGAAGAGTAGTATTAGTTGGTGGTTGGAATTATGTCAAGTTGACTCTTGGATGCATGCAAGCAATTGCATCTACAGTACGTTGTTTAATAGTATATACATGCTATCTGCTTACATGTTAAAGCTGTTCAGTAACATCCCACGCTACAGTGAAACTAAAGAGTCCTTTCCCGATGCGAATTAAGCAAGATGTACGTGATATCGAATGAACAGTTAGGATTTTCTCCCCTTCTTATTTTTTATCTAGTAGAATAGATTTATTGAAGATCAAGTACATGAATTCAACGACAACACCGACCAAAAAGAAGTCAAAATGAAAGAAGGGAAGTTCTCCCACAAACTGGAGCAAATCCGGTTGGCTTTACTCCAGCCACTGCTTTATGCAGTCACACAAATTGATCTTGTTTCAAAATCAATTTGGCCCTTTGTTGAGGCTTGGACCTCATGGAAGACTGATTTGATTATTATGTTTGTAAGGATAGGATTGTTCAAGAATTGGGGGAGAAACTATAAACATGATGAATGTATGATGAACTTGAAAACTCTCTGTAATTTTTCCGATTTTAAAAATCGGTATTATCAATACAATGTTTGAGGTTCGCCTCTTTTCCGAAGAAAAAAAAGTTCTCCCACAAACGGGAAACAACGTGGCTAACATATACCAATTTGCTAAGGTGTGCCAACCCGAGATGGGCAAAAAAACACACTGCTTCCATGCATCTTGTATTAATAACTCTTTAGAGTGAATTTTCATCAAGCCAAAACAACGGAAGTGTCAATGAATTACCAGAAGAGGGGAAATTGTGAGCTAATTGACTTACCAAAGAACACAATAATTGTTACTCCCTCCGTTCCTAATTAATAGGCTGGTTTTGTTTTTAGAGAAAATTAAGGAAATTAAGAGAACTAATCATTGAAAGTGGTCCTCATGACACTTGTCAATAAAAGAAGTGAAGTGAAATGGTCCTCATGACATCGTGAAAAGAAAAGTGAAATGGTCCACATGACACTTGTCATCAAAAGAAGTTAAGAGAAAAGTGGTCCCAGAAAACTAAAGCAACATTTGACTTTCCCAATTAGAAAACCAGCCTATTTTTTTGAAACATCTATTTATGAAAACCAGCCTATTATTTAGGAACGGAGGGAGTAGCATTTATGAACCTGGGAGGCAATTGTAAAATGAAATTGTATGCACTGGCCTGTTTTTGTGAGTATAAATTTGTACCTAGAGTAACCTGTTTTTAACAGCCTACAGTAGTTATATTACTGCCTTTCTTCTTCTTTAGATATATATACAGAGACAGATGACCCACTGTCCGCTGCATTCTCTTTGCAGTCTTCTTTTCTGGAAGCTCGAAGGTGAAAAATGCTTGACGCCCACTGTTTTGATGAAGCTGTAACAGACTAACATCTAACAGAACTGAGAGAAATCAAAAAGTTATGAAATTCCAAGCCCACATATTAGAGCACAAGGTCATGGGCTCATACAAACTGAATAAATGGACTGTGAAAGGGTGAAAGCCCATCATGGAAAGTAGGGACTAACTTTTTTTTTTGTTTTTTCCCCCTTCTACTACATCAAATGCGAGGCCTTCGTGCTCTGCTTCTTTCTTCTAATCATTACTCTTATTCTTGTTTTAATTGCAAATTAAAATTAGTCCTTCTTTTTAATCGTTTAGTTTTCTTTTTGAATCAGTTTCTTTAAATTTTTTCGATCGCTGGTTTGTCAATTTAGTTTTTAACCCAATTCCTTTTTTCAACTCCTCACTTGATGTCTTATCTTTTTTCTTTAAAAGATTCAGATTCAATCCTCAATTTGATTAGTCATTATGTCTAGAGTTAAATCTAAATCAGTTAGTTTTTTAACCCTTATCATTTGTTTATTGTCTTTGTGTTTTGGGGAAAGATTGGTTGGAGATAATGCTCAGTTGAGGCCTTGTCAGGTCAGTTGCTCAGTTCTGAGAGAATTGGATATGCTACATTACAATTGGTCTGCTTGTTCCAAACTTCCAATGGCGGCCCTTAAACCTCGAGTACAAGTAAGATATGAAATACTATTTTTAAATTCAATTACTTGCAAACATATCCCAAGCATGATCTGAAAAATATTATCATTCTAGACAGTCTTCTCTTTAGAAGAAATCTTGCTTGCGATATCACATAGGATTATGTCATCAACTGTTCATATGTCAGAAATTTTATATCTTGCAACTTCGGTTACATCGTTCTCTCTACACAAGTAACTGATTTCAGACGCACTAAAACACTGTTCGCGTGCAGAAATACTTCCTATAGAAAATCGATTGATATTCCTATTAACAATTCTCATAGAAAGATAAAACATAAAACTACTCTCCAAAACTTTTCATCTGCATTCCATCAAACTCTTACTTCTGGCTTCCCCTTCATACACACAAAATGTTTGATGTTCCCACAGATAACTATATTGCTTACCTTATTAGTTTCTTAGAAGATCAAGATAATCCCCTCTCTGATTCTTTCAGATATTATATAGAATTTCTAAGATATGCTACCATACAGATTGAGAAAATAAAATTTCCCAGATTGGTAGTCAAATTCTTCAAAGAAATAAAAAAGAAAGATGATCCAAGAGGTTTAAGAGTTTGAGAGTTAGCATATGCTCTGAACATGGCTTGGTTTCCTACTGGCAGACTCATAATCAAGAAAACAACTGATCCTAGAGTGTTTATTATAAAATTTTCAAATGCTGGAGATTTTGCTGCTGCAATTTATTCAATTCCAAACAGAGTTCAAGGAAAACTTCTCACAATGCGCCTTTGGAGTTGTGATACAAGATGTGGATTTTAATGCTCTAGATTATTGGATCAGATTCAATCTCAGAAGTGATTTAGTTGAAAAGGGTTATGTGTCAGAGATGGTGGCTGCAAAAGTTGGGAGGATTCTCAACTTATTAGGTCCTCTAAACTCAGATGGTGAATACAAAGCTCATGTACTGGTTGACATAACTGAAGTACTGGTTCACCAGGTTAACATAATTAATTCATGGGTCGGATAGAGAAACAATCAAGATGAAAATTTTCTTCCTGGAGATACCACATGGAACATGCAGAGACTGTTGGCATGTAGATGCTAAACATTCAAAGGAGAAATGCAGTGCAAGATATATTGAGTATAAGAAAAACTTTCCAAAAATCTTTGTCTATGAGGAGGGAGACAGTAGACCTGAAATGGGTTCTACTTCAAAAAGCAGAATGCAAGAAAGCAAAGTTGAGCTCCTTGCTGATTGGTGCAGCTGTTCTTAATATCTATGATAGTGAAATAGACAGGGTTGATTATCTAAATAGAGAGGAAAAAAGGAAAAGAATGGATGTTGAAGATGCCATTGTAGGTGAGAATGGGGGAAATATGAGCAACTGCATGGAAGTTGAGGTCAACAAAAAAGGAAATTCTAGTGGAGTCATTGGAGATAGAAGAAAGATAATATAAGAAGATTTAAAGACAGCCCTAAAAGGAAAGTCAGTAATTGAAGCAGAGGAAAAAAATGAAAATATAAAAGTTAGCTGTAAAGAAGAAAAACAAAAGAAAAAACAGTCAGAATGGTTAGATTATTGAGTTACTATTCTATCATGGGAAGAAGAAACAACATACTTATAAATGATGAAGAAGACAAAAATAAGGAAGTTGTAAATGATAACCGGATTGAAGTAAAAGGAGAGGAAAATACTACACCAATCATTATGGCAGAAGAAGTTCTTCAAGACAATACAAAAGAAATTTCAGTTGGCAATGAAGGAAAAAGTCTGGGGAAAGTTCTCAAAAATATTTTTGAAACAACTGAATTAAATGATAAGGAAGTGGAAGAATTTGCATGTGCTGAAAAGGAAACTGCTATTGATTGGGCCATGTTCTTACCTGCAATCAAACAGAAGGAAACGGAGAAAACTGACTCTGACATAGCCAGAACAGGGAATGCTCTGAACATCTTTCTCAAACTCAAAATACTGAGGTAATTTTTTATTACTCTTCTTTACTGCTACTTGTCTTCATTAAATACAATTACATAACATTAAGAGCATGTTTTTAAGTCTTAGCAAGCTAATCATCTTAAGAACTAAAAGTTTTCATGTTATCAATATCTTTCAAGCTATGCATAATCTCAAAAACTTAAAATGTCTTTTTAACTTCCCTATGAACATAATTTTTCTAAGAATATATCATGATCTCAAGATAGTACATACATTTCAAAATATTATTTATGTTATCAATATAATTCTCTTCCTACATATGAGCATGCATAATAAGGAGTATGAGTGTGTAGTTACCTAAAATCGGTGAGAGGCTAAAGTGGGATTCTAGGGTTTATGAAAGTGAGTTACGGGAGGTTGAGCACGAACAGTCTTCGCCTAAACCACGCACAATGGTCATTCAAAGGCTTCTTCAGTCACAAGAGAGGTTAGGGATGGTTTTAGGGAAGGAAGCAGATGAAGAGAGAGATCAGAGAATTCTAGGGTTTGAAGAAGAATTGGTCTGAGAGTTTATGAGAAAGTTGATCGTAACTTGAAAAAATAGAGGACCTATTTATATCTAAATTCTCTAATCTTAGGTCGGTGAAGATAAGGATTGCTTTTTGTGCCGTGCAGAGCAATTCTCCCGTCTCTTCAGGAATAGATAGAGATAAACTAGGTTGAGTTTGTCTCATTTCCATCGCCTTTACTCTCTTCTGCTGTGAGAAATAAGCCGGGTATTTCTCACACTTGTCGTAGACCGTAAAACCAAAACCCTAATTGTTATCCCCCCATTTGTGTGAAGCTGAGTCAGCCTTTGTGATAATATGTAGAGAGAGAGAAATATCCTCTTTAGCCGAGCTAGCCAAGATAGAGAGATATTCTCCGATCTGTAAGAATGATTAGGATGAGTCACGTGAAAAGGCACGAGATGCCTTAGAATTCATGTGGAGAGTCTAAAAAGGAGACTCGATTCCTACATGAGGCTTGTGCCTATCATGGGGAATATTCATCCTTGTCTGAGATTTCTCGAGAGATTTAAATCTCTCTGAGAGTTTGTGGAGAGCTGTGAATCTCTCTAGGATTTCGAGAAGAGAGGTGAATCTCTCAGAGATTTTACACAGAAATTTGAATCTCTCCGAGATTTTGCAGAGAAATGTGAATCTCTCCGAGATTTTGAAGAGAGATTTGAATCTCTCCGAGATTTTAAGGACGGATCAAAATCTCTACGAAGATTTTCTTAACGGATCTGAATCTCTCTGTGGTCAGCTGGGACTCATCCCAAAGAGAGAGAAAAGGCTTTATATGCCCGATTAATGTCTTTGCGAGACTTTGGCTCACTTTTCTTTTACCAGCGTATCTTGCAGAGATGTGGCCAACAAGACCAGTGTATCTCGAAAGGATGTTCTAGGAGTCTGTCGAAAGGGCCCGGAGGCAGAATAACCGGCGTATCTCGCAGGGATATCCTAGGAATTATTTGGAAACCTCAGTAAGTCGAGTTAGAGCCTAGAGCATACATGACCAGTGTATCTCGCGATGATGTACTAGTAACCAGTACTTAATCTCAAATAGGGTGAGTCGTGCTTACAGGAGACATGCATATCTTCTTTCTAGGTCATAAGTCCGCCAGGGACGTTTTTACGCATCTACAGAGCCTACATGACCAGTAGTATCTCGTCGAGGATATATACTAGGAATCATGGCATCACTGTTAGACCACTGCTTGGTCGAACTCGCAAGCGTTGCTATCTCAAGCTTGTTTGTCAAGTTTAGTTGTCAAAACTATAAGTCTTGATTTCTTGTCTACTTATAGCTATGTCTCGGATTAGGATAGAATGTTTAGTTGAGCTTTAGACTTCACGACGTTCATCGATTGAAGACGAAGAACTATTAAGGGGAGATTGTGGAACTTCATCAACAAAAGGTATGTGGAGACTTAAACTCATATATCATTCAGAAGTCTATTATATTCTATCTCCTATTGAAACAAAGTCATATAGATATATAGACTTCGTTATTATACACATTTGATATTTTGAGAAGATTTTTACTTTAACCACGTTCATCATTATTCTTGACGAAATACAAAAGATGATCATGTGAAAATCACCTGGTAACATCTTACATGATTTGTGTGATACAGACATTTGATGTAGACTCGGAAAGTTTCGTATTGATCATTTGATCACTTGAAAATAGCTTTATAAGCTAATAGTGAAAAGACGAGGGTACCCAAATATACCTCAATCTAAAAAAATTCCACTTATAAGTCCTTTCTCCGAAAGTGATTGTCTATGGAATGAGTCGAGACAATACAACTAATCGGTTCACACTTCGTGTGATCGTCTATGGATACGAGATCGAGATAATACGACAACAAGATAACTTGCGTGATTGACTAAGGATACAAGATCGAGACAATACAACAACGAAGTATGTTTACTTGATAATAGGTTCAGACTTAACCAAACACAATAGGATTGCTATCAAGTAAATAGGAATTAATGTTTGTGTATTTTACTTCTAATTATAATAAAAACAATTATAATTGCGGAAATAGAAAAGTAAAAGACACAGCAAGATTTTGTTAACGAGGAAACCGCAAATGCAGAAAAACCCCGGGACCTTGTCCAGAATTGAGTACTCTCAGGATTTATCCGCTATACAAAATCTAAACCAACTTCGTATAGTTGAGACCAAGCAACTAAACCTATAGTTCACCTAGTTCCGTATGTATCCCTGCGCCTCCAACTTGTAATAAGTCACACACTTGGAACAATTCCTTTGGTTTGTATTCCAAACAGTAAAGGAACAACAAATCTGTTCGGTAACAACTCTTTTCAAACAACGTGATATGAGTTTGACAAAAGGCTCTTCCGTTTATCCCAATAAACTCCTTTGTCAGGTTCTTAGATCTATCTTTTCAACAACTACCAAAGTAATTGTTAAGACAATGCAATCAATACTTCGAATCATAAAGAATTTTATTGATGGCGATCTACTCAACTAATCAATCAAGGTTATCACAAAGATAATCCGATTATAGTTGGATCCCCAGCCAATCAAGTTTTGTGCACACCAAAGATTATGAACTCAAATAAGAAATCTTCTTTGTCTTCAAAGCTTCTTAAATCTTCAATAAACACCTGCACACAATCAACTTGAATCTCTTGTGATCAATCATACACAGAACGGAATCGTTTAACATTGGATTATCACAAGACGTCTTTAGATCTACAAACAGTTTAAAGATCCCCGTCGAAACTTCGATCTAGTTTGAGTGAATCTTATATCAGAAGAGAAGATTCTCAAGCATAAACAAACTAGGTGCAATCAAAGTTCAACAACCGTTAGTCAATCAAATCTATCGAAAACTGATAATAAACAACAATTATCTAGTTTCCCACCAACGGTACTCGTAGAGCTTCCCAATCCTAAAGAAGTCTTTAAAACGAGCGGTCGTAAGAGATTTCGCCTAATTAGGGTACTTTCCTCTCCGAATAGATGGCTCCACCAGTAACAACACAACAAGGTAGTTTTGCTGGCTCTGAGGATTAGTTTGCTCGAAATGCAAACTTCAATATTTATAGACCAAGGAAGTTTGAACACCAAGGAATTTCCAAAACCAAAAATATTATCAAGATATGCAATATATTTCCAAATTCGGTTTCCATAATTCCTGGAAATGCTTTGTCCAGATATTGACCGAAATCTCAGTAGAAAATCTCCAATTAGTAAATGCACATTACCAATTTTTATTTTCTAAAGATATGCATTTTAATTGTTGGAAATTAAAATCATATAAAACTAAAAACCTTAATTAAAAGATTCTCAATTTATTTCGATCCGGGATATTCCTTTAGCTATTAAGGAATATCTTTGAACAATAAAATATAAGAGTTATTGCACATGTTCAAAGTATGTCGACATCTTTACTTTGTAAATCCTTTTTCATATTTACAATCTTGGAACCGATTTGCCACACTTCCAAACAAGTTTAGAATTGGTTCATATGACTTCCAAAAACTATGTGATTGATTATCCTATCAAATCACCAATCATGGGTTTCACGGTTCTGCCAAAACAAGTTTCGGTTCTACCTCCATGTGGGTACTAGGATCGGTCACACTAGCTTTCCAAAATTTGATTGACTAGGTACTAGGATCGGTTACCACATATTTATGGTATTTAACTTGTATTCGGTTGCACAAGTCATAGGATCGGTTACCAATAACTAATACTTGTTGCACCTCTTACAGGATCGATTCCACACACTTGTGATCGGTTGCACCTCTTACTAGGATCGGTTCCCCAATGTCTAGAGTTGGTCATACCAATTACAACATATCGATCATACCATCTCAGGTGATTACTTAAGATCGGTTTCACTAATAAAAGTAATACCAATACAAAAGTCAGGCCTTGTGAATAGTTTTACCAAGATACATAAACAAGTTATGAGTGGTTATACTAAACACACATATTGGTAATACAAAGATTTGCAATGAATAACAATAAGCCTAGCGATTTCCCTTTCGATTCACAAAACAAGTTTATGAATTGTACTTCCTTTAAACGAATGTAAAAAATTGTTTCCTAGGACGAAATCTTCACCCATACCCATACACATAATCACAATGGCATTCATTGTCGATGTCTTATATCCGAAGTTCAAAAGATATATGTTATACTTCGTATTGTAATTCCTTAATGCTATGTCTAACTAGAGTATAATCATTCACAGCTTCGCAGTTATGTTTTCAATAGGCACGACTTGAAAGATACTTTAGGAATGAAACAGTTCAAGTCAAATATTACTAACCTCAAGAGGAAGGATGATGTCGTCGTTGTAGTTCCTTACTTCTTCACATTCTTCAAGTCTTCACGTAATACTTGTAAGTCTCATATCCTAATAACTTTCTAGTAAACCTATACGAAGTTGACTCTAGTAAATCAAGCGACTCTTTAAATGAGTTTTGGTTCACTAAAATATGATAACCAAACTTGACATACCAACGCTTAGTGGGTTCAACCGAGCTATGCTCTAACAATCTCCCCCTTTGTCAATTTTAGTGACAAAACTCTTACATCATATGGATAAACAAATTACAAGAATTCATTATACATACGCTTGATTCCCAAATTCAACAGCACAATAACCTGTATACATTCAATCCACAAATGTTGCTGTTGACATTATAATAACAAAGCTAATACTCCCCCTAAAGGTAAGATAGGTAGATTTTCAATCCGCACGTCTTTGTTATTCCCTTTGTAGTCCATATAACTACAAGTATCAAGATATGCTACTATGCTTTACTCTTTCGTTAGATATAACGTTTAAGCACCATTGTCCTTTCCTTAGTGATACCAAATCACTTGTTTACTCCATATATTTCTCCCCCTTTTTGTCAAAAAATGACAAAGGTACGGGCAAATAAAATACAAACCGAAAGGATCTTACAAATCTCAAAAGACTTCCAACCTATAAGAGTTAAGCACGAGGATTCCACACACCATTTTTGATAACCAATATCAAAACCGAAACTACAAAGTAATTTTGTTTTGATATGTTACCAAGGAAACAATTGCCCGAAGCAATTTTCCCTAATAGTTTAGCAAATCAAAAATCGACTAAGCACCTTAGTTCTTTTGCTAAACCGATTGCACAAATACAATCGCTTGTTCGATAAGACCAAAATAAAGATCAGAAATAACTTTATTTTTCTCATCAGGTTCTAATTATTCAAATAATAACTTAGACCTTTCACTTTTAAACAAGACAAATACTGGGTTAGTTAACTAGTATTTCTTGTTAAGGCATTCGATTAGACTTGAATAACTGAAACCTCCACTTTGATAAGTCTAACTTAGATCAGAATTAACTTAGTTTCTCTTATCCGGAATCGAATTGGACTAAACAATTCATCCCGAAAACCTTTTTGTTAAGCCATAAACAATTCATACAAACCAAATAAATCAACTTGCATAATTATTTATCTAAACCAGAAGCAATTGAAACAACATAGACATTAAAGCACCGCAATTGCACCGTAATTTTGTAAGCCTAAATAATTGATACCAAACAATAAAGCAAGATAACAATAGTTTTTCTTAACCGTAAACAATTGAATCACACACACATCCATACACAAATAATGGAATAAAACATCAATTGTACCGAAATTTTGTTAAGATATATGCAATAAAATCAGGCTTTTCTTAAACAAGAAAACGATTAACTAACAAATTCGTTACCTCAAGTTGCGCATCCTCTTCTCCCTAGAAAGATATGTCATTAAGCGCCATTTCAAGTTAGAACTCTCCCCCGTTGATGTTGTCATCCTCTCGCAAGATAAAATAACAACAACAAGGACCAACCTTTACCAGAGAAAGGTTGAAAACCGGTTTTAACTATTGCAATACAAAAGTTGAAACCCCGAAACACATATGAAAAGTCGAGGGTACCCAAATATACCTCAAGCTAAAACTTTTCCTACCTATAAGTTCTTTCTCCGAAAGTGATTGTCTATAGACTGAGTCGAGACAATACAACTAATCGGTTCACACTTCGTGTGATTGTCTATGGATACGAGATCGAGACAATACAACAACGAAGTATGTTTACTTGATAAGAGGTTCGGACTTAACCAAACATAATAGGATTGCTATCAAGTAAAATAGGAATTAACGTTTGTGTAATTTACTTTAAATTATAATAACAAACAATTATAATTGCGGAAAATAAAAGTAAATGACACAACAAGATTTTGTTAACGAGGAAACCGCAAATGCAGAAAAACCCCGGGACCTTGTCCAGAATTGAATACTCTCAGGATTAAGCCTCTATACAAAATCAAACCAACTTCGTATAGTTGAGACCAAGCAACTAAACCTATAGTTCACTTAGTTCCGTCTGTATTCCTGCGCCTCCAACTTATGAATAAGTCACGTTCTTGGAACAATTTCTTTGGTTCGTATTCCAAACAGTAAAGGAACAACAAATCTGTTTGGTAGCAACTCTCTTCAACCAAGTGATGTGAGTTCGACAAAGGATCTTATGTTTATCTCAATAAACTCCTTCGTTAGGTTCTTAGATCTATCTTATTCTCAACTACCAAAGGTAATTGTTAAGATTTTGCAATCAATACTTTTAATCACAAAGAATTGTATTGATTCCGATCTACACAACTAATCAATCTAATCTATCACAAGGATAAACCGATTATAGTTTTATCCTCTATACCGAAACAAGTATTGTGCACACCAAAGATTATGAACCCCAAATCCGAAATCTTCAATATCTTCTTTATCTTCAAATCTTCTTAGATCTTCAATAAACGCCTGTACACAACAACTTGAATCTCTTGTGATCAATCACGCACAGAACGGAGTCTGTTAACAATTGATTATCACGAGACGTCTTTAGATCTACAAACAGTCTAAAGATCCCTGTCGAAACTTCGATCTAGTTTGAGTGAATCTTATGTCAGAAGTGAAGATTCTCAAGCATAAACAAACTAAGTGCAATCAAAGTTCAACCACCGTTAGTCAATCAAATCAATTGAAAACACAAGTTAAACCGTAATTATCTAGTTTACCACCAACGGTACTAATAGAGCTTCTCAATCCCAAAGAAGATTTTAAACTGAGTGGCCGTAAGAGATTTCACCTACTTCTCCTCTCCGAATAGGCGGCTTCTCCAGTAACAACACAACCGAGGAAGTTTGCTGTCATGAAGGATTAGTTTGCTAGAAATGCAAACTTCAAGTATTTATAGACAAGGAAGTTTAGACACCAAGGAATTTCCAAAACCGAAAATATTCTCAAGGTATGCAATATATTCCAAATTCGGTTTCCATAATTCCTGGAAATGCTCTGTCCAAAATATTGACCGAAAATCTCTTTGGAAAATCTTCAACTAGTAAATGCACATTACTAATTCTCATTTTCCTAAAATAAAATTAAAAACCTTAAATAAAAGATTCTTAACTTATTTATGTTTCGATCCTGGGATTCTCTTCCTTTAGATATTAAGGAATAACTTTGAACAATTAAAGATAAGCGTTACTGCACATGTTCAAAGTATGTCGACATCCTTACTCTGTAAGTCCTCTTTCATACTTACAATCTTGAAACCCATTTGCAGGACTTCCAAACAAGTTTAGAATTGGTTCATCTGACTTTCAAGAACCATGTGATTGATGAAGAACACTCAATCACCAATCATGGGTTTAACGGTTCTACCAAAACAAGTTTCGGTTCTACCTCCATGTGAGTACTGTGCATAGTCACACTAGCTTTCCAAAATTCGGTTAACTAGGTACTAGGATCAGTTCCCCACATATATATGGTATCTAAATTGAATGTGTTGCACATGTCCATAGAATCGGTTCCCCTTTCTGCTAAAACATGTTTCACCTCATACAAGGATCGATTCCCCTTTGTGATGTGTTGCACCTCTTACTAGGATCGGTTCCCCTTTACCCAGAGTCGGTCTTACAAAATCACAAACTCGATCATACCATCTCAGGTGATTACTTAAGATCGGTTTCACTAATAAAAGTCATACCAATACAAAAGTCAGGCCTTTGTGAATAGTTTTACCAAGAACACAACAAGTCATGAGCGGTTATACTAATCACACATATTGGATGTTCACAAGATATGCAATGAATAACAATACCAATAACACCTGGCGATTTCCTTTTAGATTCACAAAACAAGTTTATGAATTTACTTCCTTAAAACACATGTAAAACATTGTTTCCTAGGATGAAATCCTCACCTCATACCCATACATAATCACAATAGCATTTAAGCGATTATGTCGATGTCTTATCTACAAAGTTTAATGGTTAAGCAATAAACCTCGTATTGTATTCCTTAATACTATGTCTATCTAGAGTGTTCATGCTTCGCAGTTTTGTTTTCAATATGCACGACTTGAAAGATACGTTAGGGAATGAAACAGTTCAAGTCAAATCTCACTAACCTCAAGTGGAAGGATGATGTTGTCGTTGTAGCTTCTTACTTCTTCACTTCTTAAAGTCTTCGCAATACTTGTAATGTCTCATATCCTAATACTTTCAAGCTAACTTATACGAAGTTGACTCTAGTACATAATCAAGCGACTCTTTAAATGAGTTTTGATTCACTAAAATATGACAACCTAACTTGACATACCAACGCTTGGTGGGTTCAACCGAGCTATGCTCTAACAATCTCCCCCTTTGTCAATTTTAGTGACAAAACTCTTACATCATATGGATAAACAAACTACAAGAATTCATTACACATACGCTTGATTCCCGAATTTAACAACACAATAACCTATATACATTCAATCCTTAAATGCCGTTGTTGACATTATGATAACAAAGAATATTACTCCCCCTAAAGGTAAGATAGGTAGATTATATCAATCCGCGCGTCTTTGTTATTCCTTTGTAATGATATGTTACTCCCCCTTAGTCTATGCTTTCACTCTTTCGTTAGATAAACGTTTAAGCACCAATGTTCTTTTTCTTAGTGATACCAATCAATATAAAATCAATTCCAGTATCACTTGTTTACTCCATATATTTCTCCCCCTTTTTTTCACAAAGTGACAAAGAAACGAAAAAATAAAGGACAAACAGAAAAGAATCTTACAAATCTCAAAATAGACTTGCAACCTATAGAGTTAAGCACGAGGGTTCCACACACCATTTTTGATAACCAATATCAAAACCGAAACTATAAAGTAATTTTGTCTTGATATGTTATCAAGGAAATAATTGCCCGAAGCAATTTTTCCTAATAGTTTAGCAAACCAAAAATCAACTAAGAACCTTAGTCTCTTTGCTAAACCGATTGTACAAATACAATCGCTTGTTCGATAAGACCAAAACAAAGATAACTCTATTTTTCTCATCAGGTTCTAATTATCCATATAACTTAGACCTTTCAGTTTTAAACAAGACAAGTACTAGGTTAGTTAACTAGCATTTATTGTTAAGGCATTCGATTAGACTTGAATAACCGAAACCTCCACTTTGATAAGTCTAACTAAGATCAGAATTAACTTAGTTTCTCTTATCCGGAATCGAATTGGAGTAAACAATTCATCTCGTAAACCTTTTCTTTCGTTAAGCCATAAACAATTCATACAAACCAAAATGAATCAACTTGCATAATTATTCACCTCAACCAGATGCAATTGAAACAACATAGACATTAAAGCACCGCAATTGCACCGAAATTTTCTTAAGCAAAAGCAATAAATATATGAAATAAAATCAGGCTTTTCTTAAATAGGAAAAAAATTAACTAACAAGATTGTTACCTCAAATTTCGCATCCTCTTCTCCAATATGTTTGCATCTTCTTCCAGGGAGAGTTGATATCGAAATATCATAATGTTGTCATCCTTATGCAAAACAAAAGAATAACAACAACCAACCTTTACCAGAGAAAGGTTGAAAACCGGTTTTTAACTATTGCAAGCAAAAGTTGAAAAAACCGGACGCACAAGGTACTAATGTACCTTGACAATCCCTATGGATTTCCTTAGATTTTCGAAAGTTTCTCTATCTAAGGGTTTGGTGAGAATATCACCAAATTTGGCGACGCTCGAATGGAACATACTCTAATTTGATAACACCATTCTCATATAACTCTCTAATAAAATGATATCTGATATCTATGTGTTTAGTACGAGAATGTTCAACTAGGTTTTCAGTCAATCGAATAGCGCTTGAGTTATCACACAGTATGCTCATAGTTGAAATATTTATTCCATAGTCAATGAGCATTTGTTTCATCCACAATAGTTGGGTACAACATGTACCAGAAGCAATATATTCTGCTTCACAGGTTGACAAGGATTGTGAATTCTGTTTCTTGCTATGCCAAGCTACAAGATTTTGACCAACATAGAAACAACCACCAGAGGTGCTTTTACGATCATCTATACATCCTGCCCAATCAGCGTCTGAATAGGCAACAAGATTGTTGTTTGTATCCATAGAGTATGAAAGACCATAATCTACTGTACCATTAATGTATCTAATAATTCGTTTTACCGCTTTGAGATGTGATTCTCTAGGTACTTCTTGAAATCTAGCACAACATCCCACACTAAAAGCAATACCTGGTCTTGTTGCAGTTAGATATAGCAAGCTCCCTATCATAGATCTGTATAGTTTCTGATCAACTGATTTTTTCACCTGGATTCGATTGAAGTTTTCCAGTAGTTGGCATCGGAGTAGCCATAGGTGTTGCACCTTTTAGTTCGAATTTTTCAACTAAATTCCTTGCATATTTTTCTTGAGAAATTAGAATACTGTCTTTTTGTTGTTGTATTTGCAACCCAAAAAAATATGATAATTCTCCAACATTACTCATTTCAAATTCTCCACTTATAAGATTCAGAAATTCATCTGTTAGAGATTTTGTGGTGGATCCATAGATGATGTCATCTACATTTATTTACGCTACAAGAACATTTTTTCCACTCCACTTGGTGAAAAGTGTCTTATCAGCACCACCTCTAGAGAATCCTTTTTGAAGTAAGAAGGATGTCAGTTTATCATACCAAGCTCTTGGAGCTTGTTTTAGACCATACAAGGCCTTTTAAAGTTTAAAGACATAATCTGGGAATAATGGATCTTCAAATCCTTTAGGTTGAGCATCAAATACTTCTTCTTTTAAATCCCCATTCAGAAATGCAGATTTGATATCCATTTGAAAGAGTTTTATCTTAAGATAACAAGCATAGGCAAGTAACAATCTTATTGATTCTAAACGAGCAACATGAGCAAAAGTTTCATCAAAATCAATACCTTCAATTTGAGAATATCCTTGAGCAACGAGCCTAGCTTTATTTCTGACAATTGTCCCGAATTCGTCTGATTTGTTCTTTTAGATCCACTTTGTTCCAACGATGTTTACTCCTGGTGGCTTAGGAACAAGTTCCCACACTTCTTGTCTTTTAAACTGGTTGAGTTCCTCGTGCATTGAGTTTACCCAAGCAGGTTCACTAAGTGCTTCCTCAACGTTTTTCGGCTTTATTGAAGAACGAAAACATGAATAGTGACAGACATTCTGTAGCTCTCTTCGAGTCATAACTCTAGCATTGGCATCTCCAATGATGTCTTCAGATGAGTGTCTTTGATGTACCCATTTAACAGGTTTTGAGATAATATTTTTGGTATCATTTGGTTGTTCAACAATACTTTCATTATCATCTTTATCATCTGTGTCACTAATTAAAGGAACAACTGATGGTTCGACTTGATCATTTTTCCTTAATAACGATTTGAAGGAGGAAGCTCTGCTGCAGTGTGATTGTCTTGCAAAAATCGCTAATGTCATCAATAACCACATTAATTGATTCCATCATGACTTTGGTTCTGAGATTGTATACCCAGAAGGCACGACTATCAGAAGCATAGCCAAGAAAGATTCCTTCATCACTTTTTGAATCAAATTTTCCTCTATGTTCTCTGTCTTTGAGAATATAGCATTTGCTTCCGAAAACCCTTAAATAGCTAAGATCGGGTTTTCTTACATACCATAATTCATATGGGGTATTTAGAGTTTTAGATCTCAAATAGACTCTGTTTATAAGATAACATGCTGTAAACACAGCTTCCCCCCAGAAGGTTAATGGTAGGTTTTTATTATGAAGCATTACTCTTGCCATTTCTTGAATATTTCTATTCTTTCTCTCAGTTACACCATTTTCCTGAGGTGTAATAGGATCCGAGAATTGATGACTAATTCCAAGACTATTACACTATTCATATGCTTTCGTATCCTTGAATTCTGTACCACGATCGCTTCTTATCTTCTTAAGCTTGCGACCTTGTTCATTTTGAATTCTATTCACAATAATTTTGAACACCTCAAGAGTGTCATTCTTATGCTTCAGAAAAGCAACCCATGTGAACCATGTATAATCATCTACCATTACTAAAGCATACTTATTTCCTCCAACAGATGCTTGTTGGATTGGACTAAATAGATCCATATGAATAAGATCGAGAGGAGCACGAGTGGCTATGTCTCGAGAAAGTTTGTGTGGAATTTTTCCTTGCTTACCCTTTTGGCATGCACCACAAACACCTTCTACTTTAGTGTTAATGTTTGGAACGCCTTTGACAAGTTCCCGGTTAATGAGCTTTCCTAGCATTCGGTAGTTGATATGACCAAAGCGTTCGTGCCACAAATGAGTTGACTCAACCTTAGTCAAGTTACAGTATAAATTGGATTGTATATCAAGGAGATAACAATTATTCATACTTCTACGTCCTCGAAAAATTACTTTTCCGGACTTATCTTTAATATCACATCCTCTCATATTGAAGATAACTTTGTGACCTTTATCACAAATTTGACTGACAGACAGAAGATTAGCTTTCATTCCTATAACATAAACAACATCATGGATTTCGGTAATACCTGGAAGTTTGATAGTACCCTTTTTGCTGATAAGATAGCTGCTTCCATCTCCAAAGGTCACAGATCCTCCTCTGTAGTCTTCTGTTTTTGTGAACCAAGAAAGATCACCTGTCATATGTCTACTGCATCCACTATCTAGGTGAGGTTGTTTCAAGTGCAAAAGCTCCAAGACATTGTTCACCAACTTTAGGATGGTTTGTTAAGTTCTTAAAAAGTTTCTTAACACGGTTAATCAGATATTTTGTAAAACAAATTTTTTGAATTAAACAATTCCATCCTTTTTGAAAATGGTTGCTGGTCTGACTCTTATTAGATTGTTTAAGATGTCTGGATGAAAGAATTGAGCATCCTTGAGAATCTCTTGATTTTGACTCTTCAGCGTTTTTCACCAGTTTTCTATCAATCATGATATTAATGATCTCAGCAGTATATGACTGGTTCTGTTCAATCCTTTTATCTAACATTTTAACAAGAGCAGAGGGATATTCTTCAGAATCTTCTTCCAGATCATCTAAAATCTTTAAAATGTTAATCGAATCGTTCATATGATTCAATTTCTTATAGGTTGGATCACACCAAACACAGATTGTTAGATCTTTTCGTGTTTGCCTGATCTGATACCAATTGAAAAGGCAAGGGTACCCAAATATACCTCAAGCTAAAACTTTTCTTACCTATAAGTCCTTTCTCCAAAAGTGATTGTCTATAGACTGAGTCGAGACAATACAACTAATCGGTTCACACTTCGTGTGATCGTCTATAGATACGAGATCGAGACAATACAATAACGAAGTATGTTTACTTGATAAGAGGTTCAGACTTAACCAAACATAATAGGATTGCTATCAAGTAAAATAGGAATTAACGTTTGTGTAATTTACTTTAAATTATAATAACAAACAATTATAATTGTGGAAAATAAAAGTAAATGACACAGCAAGATTTTGTTAACAAGGAAACCGCAAATGCAGAAAAACCCCGGGACCTTGTCCAGAATTGAATACTCTCAGGATTAAGCCGCTATACAAAATCAAACCAACTTTGTATAGTTGAGACCAAGCAACTAAACCTATAGTTCACCTAGTTCCGTCTGTATTTCCACGCCTCCAACTTATGAATAAGTCACGTACTTGGAACAATTCCTTTGGTTCGTATTCCAAACAGTAAAGGAACAACAAATCTGTTTGGTAGCAACTCTCTTCAACCAAGTGATGTGAGTTCGACAAACGCTATTCTGTTTATCTCAATAAACTCCTTCGTCAAGTTCTTAGATCTATCTTATTCTCAACTACCAAAGGTAATTATTAAGATTTTGCAATCAATACTTTTAATCACAAAGAATTGTATTGATGCCGATCTGCACAACTAATCAATCTAATCTATCATAAGGATAAACCGATTATAGTTGGATCCTCTATACCGAAACAAGTATTGTGCACACCAAAGATTATGAACCCCAAATCAGAAATCTTCAATATCTTCTTTGTCTTCAAATCTTCTTAGATCTTCAATAAACGCCTGCACACAACAACTTGAATCTCTTGTGATCAATCATGCACAGAACGGAGTCTGTTAACAATGGATTATCACAAGACGTCTTTAGATCTACAAACAGTCTAAAGATCCCTATCGAAACTTCGATCTAGTTTGAGTGAATCTTATATAAGAAGAGAAGATTCTCAAGCATAAACAAACTAGGTGCAATCAAAGTTCAACCACCGTTAGTCAATCAAATCAATCGAAAACACAAGATAAACCGTAATTATCTAGTTTCCCATCAACGGTACTAATAGAGCTTCTCAATCCCAAAGAAGACTTTAAACTGAGCGGCCGTAAGAGATTTCGCCTAATTAGGTTACTCTCCTCTCCGAATAGGCGGCTTCATATATAGTTGGGAATCGACTACGCGTTGATATATTGGTGTTTCTCTTAAAACAAAGTCTCCACAGTTGGAACTCACGCATTTTTTGTTATATTCTCTAGCCAGTCTTCTGATAATTCTCCATAATCGCGCTAAGATTTTTATCCCAAACCTCTTTTGGTTGTCGGAATCATTTCTGTTGGAGCACTACTTCAACAAGTAAGTTAAGCAAAAAGGAGACATTCCGTGGCTTCTCTTCTAGTTGTATTAGGCCCCACCTTGCATTGGGTACTTGTTCGCACCATCCTCACAACTTTCTTCCGCAATTGTTTTGTTTGTTGCCTCCCGCTTGGCCATTAGCTTGTGGATATAACAGAGTTGATTTTCCACATCTTATTTGGAATGCCAAAGAAACTCTATATTTTGTCCTTCAAACTGCTTCCCATTAGATACAGGTTTGGGGATCCCAAATGCAAAGTTCCCGGTAAAAATGGTCCCACAATATCTAAACCCCATTTTCCAAAGGCCACACGCTTCTTGAAGAATTTAATGGTGCTCAATGTATCTTCTTCCCGTGTCTTTTCAATTGGCTATACGTCCTTCCATCTTCAATATAGTTTCTCCTTCTTTCCTTGTCGGGGACATCGGCGAAGGTCCATCAAAAGAACCGATAAAACGCCAGAACTGCCTCCACATGTCTGTCTTGCGACAACACTTCTACAAGCTTCCTCGTATTTTACGCGGGATGGATCATTTGCCAGCATATTTTCCAATTAAGTTTGGTAATTCTCACAAATTTCTATTGTAAATCGTAAAGCATGTATTATGGCTTCAGATTAGTTTCATTATTGGTAGACTCAAATTCAATCTAAAAGCAAATGTGTCAACGCTTAGATTAGTTTTTCAATTGAGTCCTCTTCATAATGGATACATCCATTCAATCTCACTAGTAACAACACAACCGAGGAACATTTGTCACGAAGGATTAGTTTGATCATCTTCAAGTATTTATAGACAAGGAAGTTTGGACACCAAGGAATTTCCAAAACTGGTTGTAACCTTTGAAAATATTCTCAAGATATGCAATATATTCCAAATTCGGTTTCCAAATGCTCGAAGATATCTTTATAATCCAAAATATTGACTTTAGCATCTTGGGTTCTCTTTGGAAAATCTTCAACTAGTAAATGCACATTACTAATTCTCATTTTCCTAAAATAAAATTAAAAACCTTAAATAAAAGATTCTTAACTTATTTATGTTTCGATCCATTATGGGATTCTCTTCCTTTAGCTATTAAGGAATAACTTTGAACAATTAAAAATAAGCGATCTAAGAGTTTCCTTTTATCGATTTTCTTTCCTAAACCAACAAGATTAGGTCCTGTTTCACATGTTCAAAGTATGTCGACAGTAAACTTACAATCTTGAAACCGATTTGCCACACTTCCAAACAAGTTTAGAATTGGTTCATAGCCTTTGAACAATTAAAACTTCGAGACATGTTCCAAGAACTATGTGATTGATCAAGAACACTCAATCACCAATCATGGGTTTAACGGTTCTACCAAAACAAGTTTCGGTTCTACCTCCATGTGAGTACTGTGCATAGTCACACTATATTTCCAAAATTCGGTTAACTAGGTACTAGGATCGGTTCCCCACATATATATGGTATCTAACTTGAATGTGTTGCACATGTCCATAGGATCGGTTCCCCTTTGCCTAAAAACGTGTTGCACATGTCCATAGGATCGGTTCCCCTTTCTGCTAAAACATGCTGCACCTCATACAAGGATCGACTCCCCTTTGTGATGTGTTGCACCTCTTACTAGGATCGGTTCCCCTCTACCCAGATTCGGTCTTACAAAATCACAAACTCAATCATACCATCTCAGGTGATTACTTAAGATCGGTTTCACTAATAAAAGTCATACCAATACAAAAGTCATGCCTTTGTGAATAGTTTTACCAAGAACATAAACAAGTCATGAGCGGTTATACTAATCACACATATTGGTTGTTCACAAGATATGCAATGAATAACAATACCAATAACACCTGGCTATTTCCTTTTTGATTCACAACAAGTTTATGAATTTACTTCCTTAAAATACATGTAAAACATTGTTTCCTAAGATGAAATCCTCACCTCATACCCATACATAATCACAATATCGTTTAAACGATTATGTCGATGTCTTATCTACAAAGTTTAATGGTTAAGCAATAAACCTCGTATTGTATTCCTTAATATTATGTCTTTCTAGAGTGTTCATGCTTCGCAGTTTTGTTTTCAATATGCACGACTTGAAAGATATGTTTGGGAATGAAACAGTTCAAGTCAAATATCACTAACCTCAAGTGGAAGGATGATGTTGTCGTTGTAGCTTCTTACTTCTTCACTTCTTCAAGTCTTCGCAATACTTGTAATGTCTCATATCCTAATACTTTCAAGCTAACCTATATGAAGTTGACTCTAGTACATAATCAAGCGACTCTTTAAATGAGTTTTGATTCACTAAAATATGACATCCAATCTTGACATACCAACGCTTGGTAGGTTCAACCGAGCTGTGCTCTAACAACATATGCTTTTATGCTAAACCAAACGATTCAACATATTGTGACTTTTTCACACATGAGTTTCAATCGGAACCCCTTATGATCCTTTGATAAAGCCTCCCAACATGGGCTAGAACTTAATTCCGCTAAACCAAAAAGTCACAAACCATAAGGGTTCACACATTATGAGATCAAATATCAAAGTTATGAAAATCGAAATCAAACATCCCATAAACATACGTAGCAATAATATAAAGCATTCAAGCACAGGCTATGTAAACGAAAAACTATCACAAGAAAAATTATAAACTAATAATTTTATACATAAATAAGATAGTTTTATTCATAATGGACCTTATACTATTATTGAAAGAAATCAAAAACTGATGTCTATTTTTCTGGGTTCAGAACCCTTCATGATCTTGAGATCTCTTCCGCTTGATAGGAATGATTCTTCGAATTCCCTGAAGTGATCCTTGGTTGAAGAGTAATTCCTCAACCTTGTGGAAGTTAGGTTCCTCCTCGTTTACTCTTCTGGAGAGTAAATCTAGTTGTTTGATAATCTGAGCTTGAACTAATGACGATTTTTCAAGACCACGTTTTAGCATCAAAACTTCCAACTTAGTTTCAGCACAAGTTCGAGCCATCTTATGAAACTCCTTTTCGTAATCTATCATACAAGATGAATGACTCATATTCTCATAGGAACCGGTTCCGTTTCCATTGAAATTAAGAAGTCCGAAAGAGTTACAAGCCATCTTTTCAGCATACCTTTCTGAAACCTTTGAAGAAAGCTTTGCATAATAATCTGAATTGTTCATGATTCCTGGTTTCAGATTAAAGATCGAAAAATTCTAACAATATTGAAACTTATATATCAATAGTTATTAAAAACTTGTTCATTGATTATGGAAATCAAATATTCTCCCTTAATAGAAAAAACCGATTTTTTTTAATATTAAGGATTTTAGGAAAGTGCGTTCCTGTGAATATCTTCATAATTCTCGCAAGTTTTGAACTATTCCACAATATACACTGAACTCATCAAACGAAAGTTTGAGCACTTCATGAGTCAGTGTATTTCTCCCAGATACTAAGTATCTGAATGAAACAGATTAAGTTTTCCACGGCTAATAGAGAATTTCTTATTATCTGATTTGTTAAGGACCCTATTTTTTGACGATAAACCAATTTTATCATAGAAACTACTATCATCAAGATATTTAGGGATTACCTTAAGTTTTGATGATCTGGAGTCGTTGTCAGCTTCCTCTCTGTTCAGTTCCATGGTCTTCTTTGGTATCCACTTCGTAGTCTTCCGATCCTTCTTCCTTTTGTGATGAACTGCACCAGATGAGTTCTTTTGAGAATCCTTTGATTTAGGAGGATCAGGTTTATGTATGCTTTCTTTAGAAGATGATCTCATGTTGTACCTTAGACCTGAGTTGGTCCTTTCAGAGTTCAAAAAAGGAAGTCGTTGACAATTCTTAACAACATGACCTTTGTTTCCACAATGAAAACATCATTTTCAATGATCCTGATGATATGAAAAACTCTGATGTGAGTGGTTCATCTTGTGATCCCTTGAAGATGCAAATTTATTTTTACAAGATGAAGCTCCATTCTTAGTGTTCTTATTGTCGACATCCTTCTTCTCTTTCGAAGGAAAGATTGAACCAGATTTTTTGTACTTAACCGGTAAGGATGTTCCCAACTGGTGTTCGGACATTAAAGAACACATATCATTCTTCGTCCTTTTGACATGTTCGGAAACCGTCTTATCTCAGAATCATATGAGATTTTTAAGGCATTGTATTCGTCAGTTGTTGTTTTTCTTAACCACTCAGTTTTCTTTCCTTGATCAATACATTTACTTAGTTTTGCTTCTAAGGATTCGATCTTCGTGGAAGAACTGATCTTGAAAATCTATGGATCAGTTTTACATGATGATAGATCACATTTGAGTTGATCATTCATTTTCAGCTTTCATATGACATAAGTCTTCAAGAAGTTTTCCTTCTCTTGTTAGTGCAAGTGTGAGCTCAGTTGCACACGAGAGGAACTGTTTTCTTAGTTCATCTAGCTGAGATGTTTTTATGTTCACATAATCAACATCTTCTTTATCATCAAGTGATTCAGAATCAAAATCATTGATTGTGAGTACATGGCTTAACTTAACCTTTTCTTGAGAACTGGGACATATTTTCAGAAGAGCAAGTAGAGGTTGTAGAAGACATCCCTTCTAAGCATTTTCGGAAGTTAAACCCAGGACGAGTTTTACTCAAATCTTGTGATACGTTAACCGAGTCTATCTTTGGTTTTTCCTTTCCCTTTTGTAGACTCATTTCTTATAGGTTGGATCGCACCAAACACAGATTTTTAGATCTTTTCGTGTTTGCCTGCTCTGATACCAATTGAAAAGACGAGGGTACCCATATATACCTCAATCTAAAACTTTTCCACCTATAAGTCTTTTCTCCGAAAGTGATTATCTAAGGACTGAGTCGAGACAATACAACTAATCGGTTCACACTTCGTGTGATCGTCTATGGATACGATATCGAGACAATACGACACAAGATAACTTGTGTGATTGACAATGGATACAAGATCGAGACAATACAACAACAAAGTATGTTTACTTGATAATAGGTTCGGACTTAACCAAACACAATAGGATTTCTATCAAGTAAATAGGAATTAACGTTTGCATATTTTACTTCTAATTATAATAAAAACAATTATAATTGCGGAAAAAAAAAGTAAAAGACACAACAAGATTTTGTTAACGAGGAAACCGCAAATGCAGAAAAACCCCGGGACCTTGTCCAGAATTGAATACTCTTAGGATTAAGCCACTATACAAAATCTAAACCAACTTCGTATAGTTGAGACCAAGCAACTAAACCTATAGTTCACCTAGTTCCGTCTGTATCCCTGCGCCCCCAACTTGTAATAAGTCACGCACTTGGAACAATTCCTTTGGTTCGTATTCCAAACAGTAAAGGAACAACAAATCTGATCGGTAACAACTCTTTTCAAACAACGTGATATGAGTTTGTCAAAAGGCTCTTCCGTTTATCCCAACAAACTCCTTTGTCAGGTTCTTAGATCTATCTTTTCAACAACTACCAAAGTAATTGTTAAGACTATGCAATCAATACTTGGAATCACAAAGAATTGTATTGATGCCGATCTACTCGACTAATCAATCAAGGTTATCACAAATATAAACCGATTATAGTTGGATCCCCAGCCGATCAAGTTTTGTGCACACCAAAGATTATGAACTCAAATAAGAAATCTTCTTTGTTTTCAAATCTTCTTAAATCCTCAATAAATACCTGCAAACAATCAACTTGAATCTCTTGTGATCAATCACACACAGAACGGAGTCTGTTAACAATGGATTATCACAAGACGTCTTTAGATCTACAAACAGTCTAAAGATCCCCGTCGAAACTTCGATCTAGTTTGAGTGAATATTATATCAGAAGAGAAGATTCTCAAGCATAAACAAACTAGGTGCAATCAAAGTTCAACAACCGTTAGTCAATCAAATCAATCGAAAACTAATAATAAACTGTAATTATCTAGTTTCCCACCAATGGTACTCGTAGAGCTTCCCAATCCTAAAGAAGTCTTCAAAACTAGCGGTCGTAAGATATTTCGCCTAATTAGGTACTTTCCTCTCCGAATAGACGGCTCTACCAGTAACAACACAACAAGGTAGTTTTGCTGGCTCTGAGGATTAGTTTGCTCTAAATGCAAACTTCAATATTTATAGACCAAGGAAGTTTGGACACCAAGGAATTTCCAAAACCGAAAATATTCTCAAGATATGCAATATATTTCCTAATTCGGTTTCCATAATTCGGAAATGCTTTGTCCAAATATTGACCGAAATCTCGGTAGAAAATCTCCAATTAGTATGTGCACATTACCAATTTTTATTTTCTAAAGATATGCATTTTAATTCTTTGGAAATTAAAAGCATATAAAACTAAAAACCTTAATTAAAAGATTCTCAATTTATTTCGATCAGGATATTCCTTTAGCTATTAAGGAATATCTTTGAACAATAAATGATAAGAGTTACTGCACATGTTCAAAGTATGTCGACATCTTTACTTCTTAAATCCTTTTTCATATTTACAATCTTGGAACCGATTTGCCACACTTCCAAACAAGTTTAGAATTGGTTCATCTGACTTCCAAAAACTATGTGATTGATTATCCTATTAAATCACCAATCATGGGTTTCACGGTTCTACCAAAACAAGTTTCGGTTCTACCTCCATGTGGGTACTAGGATCGGTCACACTAGCTTTCCAAAATTTGGTTGACTAGGTACTAGGATCGGTTACCACATATTTATGGTATTTAACTTGTATTCGGTTGCACAAGTCATAGGATCGGTTACCAATAACTAAGACTTGTTGCACCTCTTACAAGGATCGATTCCACACCATTGTGATCAGTTGCACCTCTAACTAGGATCGGTTCCCCAATGTCTAGAGTTGGTCATACCAATTACAACATATCGATCATACCATCTCAGGTGATTACTTAAGATCGGTGTTTTGCATATAGAGTTTTTAGTCTTTTGTTAAAAAAAAAAAAAAAATCAAAACTCTTTGTAAATATGTATATAAAAACCTCCAACTTTTAGAGATCTTAGAGTCACTAGCATGCTTCTAGCTATGTTTACATAGAGAGTCTGACCGAAATAACTGAAATTGGAAGTACTGGAGAACACAATCGGGTTTCTTAGTTGTTAGAGCGTTAAAGTTGGATTTAACCATGCCAGAGGGCGAATTAGGTGCTGAAAAGATATTTGGTAGTAGAATTGTGATCACCCATAGTGGAGACTACCCATTTTTACATCAAGCGAGGCACCGACCTTCATTTTTTGTGACTATCTAAAAAGTCTGTTAGAGTGTGTGTCACCGTACGTCAATTAGGGTAGGAATGGTGAGCTACCCAACTTCGCACCACTTTCAGAACTATTTTTGATCTCTTGAGTGCTAATTTTGTCAATCATGAGGGTGACGTCTAAAGATGAAAACTCCTTCTTGTAGTTTGATTAGCAGTTAACACCACACTCTCTCCCTCTCGACAACACAACAGATCCATAGAAACACATCATCATCAACGAGCAGAGCAACGTCAGAATATTTGAAGAAAAGTTGAAATAGTCCAAGGTTTACATGCAACAATTCAAGGAAAAGAAAAAGTCTTATTCAAGTGAAGATACAATACAAAAAGCAGAATTCTATACACTAGTGAAGACTTATTTTACAAGAGCAAAGAAAAGAAAATAAGATGAGAATTAATGAAGTTTATGAAATCAAGACAATACAGGTTGTGAAGAATTGAGTGATAAATTCCTTCATCCATGGAGTTAGTAGTTTCATTTTTTTTGTTGTTATTTTCATTTCATGAGTTAATTCAAAAAAAAAAAAAAAAAAAATTAGTTATTTTCTTAGTTTAGTTTTGATACCACCATGGTAAAGAAGAAGAATTCAAGAAGAAAATTCCAAGCAACAAGTAAATTGAAGAGAAAAGTTACAAATTGTCAAGTTTTTGCGAAGTTCAGAAGTTCATCATCAACAGTTGAAGACCGAAGATTGAAGATGTTTCTATGGATGCTATGAGAGTGGTGTTAATTGCCGATCGGATGTGAAGGTAAGTGAGTACTCCCATCCTTGCTAATGGTTGATTTCCTTTCTTAGAGATCATCAGAAAAAGATTCTTTTTGTCCACAATTCTGTGGAGTCTCCAAAAATTATTTCGGAAGGTTATCCTTCTCACCATCAACGTGTGCAGGATTTCTCTCTTTATTCCTGTCTGCACACATGAGAGACTAAAAAAACGGTTTTTTGAGTGCAATTATCATAAAACCCTATTAGTGAGGCAGAAGTCGAGGCTTGTGATCACTCTCGAACCCGAATTCTTTCATATGGTATGGTTATTTCTCGCTCAACTCTTAAGGATGAGAATGCGTTCTTTGGTAGTTCTAACTTCGTGTTACTAGCATGCAGAAACTCTATGTCCTCATAGCTCCTTGGATGCTTGAGACTCTTTTACGCTCTGAAGTTGGAGAAGGTTTTGTGGGTACATCTCTGGTAGGCCCTCACGAGACTACAACTCGTCCACTAGGGACACCTAGGGGTTTAAAGGCTTAGTGCATACGCTAAATGCATTCGAGAGACCAACGACAGTGGTATAGTTAGGATTTCTTAATTTCTGTTTCACTTGAGGACAAGTAAAATTCAGGTTTGGGGGTATTTGATGAGTGCCAAATATTGCATATTTCTACACCTTTTTATCGGAAATTAACTCATCTTTTGCGCTTTAAAATCAGATATTATCCCAAATTATGTATTTTCTCTGTTTTCAAGAATAAATACTTGTACTAATTAATTTTGTGTTTTTAGGTACTAAATAAAGCTTGGATGAATTGAGGAGCCAAAAAGAGAAGAAAATTGGAGACTAGCGACTTTGGAAGAGAAGTTGCAACCGCCGCGCATCGATTTGCAACTTTGTTTATAAAGACATGGGCTTAAACTACCCATACCCGAATCCAAACCCGCCTCCATCCTGAACCGTTAGATTGAATCAAACAGCTGCATCCAACGGCTTCTTCACTCGATGCATCAACATTCGAAGCTCCCGCCTAACACCCTAGCCGCCTGTCCCCTTCACCCTTCGACCAGAAGACAAACCCAGTTTGTTCTTCTTCTTCTCCTCTCTTCTTTCCTCTCTGCCATTTTTTCTCCCCCTTCCCCCGACCATTATCAGAGCCAGCAGCTCTTTCTTCCCCCGACATCGCCAGCACAGCAACCATCACAGCTCTCCTAGCTCTAGCTATCTCCATCTTAGCTTCTCCCAAAACCCTAGAAGCTGAGTTCGAGATAGATGGGGTTAGGGTTCCTCCCAACATCGCATTAATGGCTTGCAGAGGCAATTGGAAGAGGGGACAACCAATTCAGAGTCTTTGGTGAATAGGGTTTGCATTTAATTTCGATTTTTAGGGTTAGAGAAGAAGTTTTTGGTATAAATAGAATTTTTCTCTGTGTAAGAAGCCCTCTCGGAATTTTTTAGGGTTTAGTTGTTAGCTTAATTTAATTTTGTTTTAATTACTGTTACCATGTTCTAAATCACTTTGCTAGGGTGTAGATGAAACCCTTAATAATATGTTGAGTTAATTCATATTCAAGTTTGTATTCTTGATGTGCTTAATGGAAATAGGAGTAATAGTTAGCTAGATTGATCAAATTAGCCTGTGATTGGTTGTACTGTAAGAAGACAACTAATACTAGGGGAGAATTATTGAAATCAGTTGATAATTTATCCACCTGAGACCTTCAAGGGAAGTACAAGAGCATAATTTGAGTTGTATTACCTTAGTATAGGATTAGGAGGTGAATTCAATCACCCTAGTGCTCTTTAGCCTTTGTTTACAATCTATTTTGCATACTTTCTGTATTAGAACTACAATCACTGCTAAATCTTTTCGTATCGACACCAATCAAAACCATCTTTGTGTCACCGCTTGTTGAAAATCAGTTTAGTAGACCATACAATCACCTTAACACTCTCCAAGTCCCTGTGGATCGACATGTGCTTGCACTTTACACAATCTGTCACTGTGCACTTGCAGTTTTAATTGTAGGTAACATTCCTGAGCCTACCAAGTTCTTAGGGTTTAGTTGTTAGCTTAATTTTTTAGGGTTTAGTTGTTAGCTTAATTTAATTTTGTTTTAATTACTGTTACCATGTTCTAAATCACTTTGCTAGGGTGTAGAAGAAACCCTTAATAATATGTTGAGTTAATTCATATTCAAGTTTGTATTCTTGCTGTGCTTAATGGAAATAGGAGTAATAGTTAGCTAGATTGATCAAATTAGCCTGTGATTGGTTGTACTGTAAGAAGACAACTAATACTAAGGGAGAATTAGTGAAATCAGTTGATAATTTATCCACCTGAGACCTTCAAGGGAAGTACAAGAGCATAATTTGAGTTGTATTACCTTAGTATATGATTAGGAGGTGAATTTAATCACCCTAGTGCTCTTTAGCCTTTGTTTACAATCTATTTTGCATACTTTCTGTCTTAGAACTACAATCACTGCTAAATCCTGTCGTATCGACACCAATCAAAACCATCTTTGTGTCACCGCTTGTTGAAAATCAGTTTAGTAGACCATACAATCACCTTAACACTCTCCAAGTCCCTGTGGATCGACCTGTGCTTGCACTTTACACAATCTGTCACTGTGCACTTGCAGTTTTAATTGTAGGTAACATTCTTGAGCCTACACAATCCCCGGCAGCGGCGCCAAGAAAGGTGCATAAATATCAAGAAATTTGTGCAAGACACGGCTATGTCTTTCAGGTTTTAGCCTTCACTACCTTAGGTGAATTAAGCGACGACACTGTTACTTTTCTTAAGCGGTGGAAGAACTGCCTTGTTAGATATAACGCCAATCATAAAATTGGTAGTTCTCTTTTTCATAGATTAGGTATTATTATCCAAAAGGGGAGTTAGTTTGTTGAGTGTGAGTTTTGAATCAAGGGGTTGGTTTGATTGTGGCTAGGCTTCCAACACACCATGTGTAATTCTTGACTCTTGAGTGTGAAAGTGTTTTGGTTAGTGGTTTTGTGGTTGCTTCTTTATAATAATAATAATAAAAAAAAAAAAAATAATAACGGATGTCTTGTTAATAATAATAATAATAATAATAATAATAATAATAATAATAATAATAATAATAATAATAATAATAATAATGCGCTGCGTAAGGTGCAAAGCTCTTTTGCTACGTAAGCTGGGTCATCCCCGCACTACTTCCCCCAAAGTTTAATGCGCTCCAATTAAAGATGGTGGAGGTCCCAGTTTTTTCAAACTAAAGTTCGAGTCCCCAATGAGTTCTAGATATGAGCACGCCCTCCACACATTCACCGAGGCTTGTGGAATTAACATGGAAGATAGTGTTAATTTGCCCCTAACTTGAATGAACTGAATCAATCTCGCCCCCCTCCCCCGTTTCAAAAGGGCTCCCTTGGCTTTGTGAAGGATAGGTTTCCCATGATTGCGCTGAAGTGGTTAGACTGACATGGTTCACATCAACTTTTTGCAAGAAGAAAAGAAGTTCAATTAATGTAGTAGTATGTCGTTTTGGAGCTTAGCTTGTTAGGCAAATGTGAAGCACTAGGTTATGGTTTTAATGTATTAGCTTTTCCAATATGGTTTTATCAAGAGGTTGAGAAGGAAAAATGGTAATGATGCTAATACCAAAATAGGTGGTTCACTTTTTCATGACTGTATCATTATTAGGTAAAGGAGTGGGGCCTCAGCCCACCAACTCTTGTAACTTTGATTTTCATGTAATAATAATGATCTAAAATAAATTAAAGTAAAAAAAAAAAAAAAATAATAATAATAATAAGTTTTCACCAAGAGGTTTTATACCAAGAAGTTTTCTAGAGCTCTTAAAATTCTCCAAGAGGATGGTCCTAGATGTGGTTTGCATTTGAACATCACGAAGACGGATATATTTTGCCCTTCTTATGATCCAAGAAGAGATGCAGATGATGTCTTCCCTACCAATATTGGCAAGCCGGTGGGGGGTGTTAAACTTCTTGGTGGCCCAAATCGATTTGGATATGGATTTTTGCGGTGGCATTGTTTCGAACAGAGTGGATAAAACCATACAGCTCATGAATAAAATTCAAGAACTGCATGATCCCCAGTGAACTCTTACTTTTGCGTAGTTGCACCGGGGTCTCCAGGTTATATTTTGCTCTTCGTACAACATGCCCTGGGGCGCTTCAGATTGCTGCATCTCGTTTTGATGAACATCTTATGGGTTGTTTACGTCGATTAGTGGTTGGAGATGGTGTTGGTTTTGGTTTGGTTCAACAACGATTAGCTACCCTTCCCATGAAAGACGGGGGTCTTGGTATTCTTACTATGGAAGATACCATGAAGAAATCTTGTTATTTAGCATCTCGTGCCCGGACCAAAGCATTTGCAAAACTCAATCTTGAATCTGCCAGCACCAACGGATTTTTCGCACGGTTTTCAACAGGCGCTACAGGGGTTCACTCAAGCTTGTGCTCTTCCTTTACCTGGTTTCAACATCAATAATGCTGCCCCCCATTTCATGAAGTCACTGACAGTTATTTATTTCGGTGTTGTCAAGGAAAAGGTACCTTCTTGCTTTCCTTATCTGTACGCGAGTCTAACATATGGCAATGCAATCGAGCAGATCATGCAATGGATTTCCTGGCTAGCGGTTCCAATACCTGGACTTAATCAGGTAGTTGGGCCAAGACAGTTCAGTTCTGTTTTGCAATATCGCTTGGGCATTCCTCTCTTTGAAGAAAATAGTCAGTGTCCTTGTTGCGGGAAGCTAATGGATGTCTTTGGAGGTCATGCTATTCATTGTGCTAGTGAGGTGGGGCTTAAATTTCGACATGATATGGTCAAAGATGTCTTGGCTGATATTTGTTATAAGGCAGGTGTTGTAGCTAGGAAAGAAGTCTCTTTGGGGCTTGTTTCTAATGACGACAAGGAGCTTAAGCCACAGAGATATCATGGTTTACAAGCTGGGAAGATGGCAGAGATGTTTGTATGGATGTCACAGGTGTCTCTCCTTTCACAAGTGCCAGGACTCGCAACTTCGCACCAGGATACGCTATCTCTGCTGTCGTCACTCGCAAGAACAATAAGTATCGGGATAAGTGTACTTCACACGGCTATGGTTTTGGGGTACTAGCATTTTCTACCTTTGGTGAGCTCAGTGCTGATATCATATCCTTCCTTAAGAGAATGAGAAATTGTATGGCTAGACATGATGCTAATTTTAAGATTGGCAATTCTCTTTTTCATAGGTTAGGGATTGTTATTCAAAAAGGTATTGGTGCCCAGCTGCTCAAGGATGGGGGACTTGGTATACTTACGATGTCTGATACAATGAAGTACTGCTACCGAGCTTCCCAGGTGCAGACCCGACATTTGCAGCATTCTATTTTGAAGAGCCATGACACCATAGTCCCCGGTCCTGAATTCCACAGCGCCTTACAATTTTTCAAGCAATCTTGCGGGATTACCTCTTCGGATTTCAACATTAATGATACCGCCCCCCTTTACATGAAGTCTTTGGCGGCTATTTACTTTGGTGAAGTTCGAGATCAGGTACCCTTAACCTTTGCTCTATCTTCACGTGAGGTTGTTGTTTGGCAGTGTAACAGATCCGTCCATGCTATGGACTTCCTCAAGGCAATCCCGATTCCTGGCCTTGGCCAAGCTATTGGGCCTATACGATTTAGCACAGTGCTTCAGTACCGCTTGGCAATACCCCTTTTTGCTGATGGTAGTAAGTGCTCTTGTTGTGGCAAACTTATGGATATTTTTGGCGATCATGCTATCCATTGTGCAAGTGAGGTCGGGCTCAAATTCAGACATGATTTGGTGAAGGATATTTTGGCAAATATGTGTTATCGTCTTTGGTGTGGTAGCTAGAAAGGAGGTTTCTTTAGGCGTCATCAATGGCAAGGAATTTCGTCCGGTGATATCATGGCTTATAATTGGGAAGATGGTAGGGATGTTTGCCTTGATGTTCTTGGAGTTTCCCCTTTCACTAGTGCTCGTACTCGCAACTTCATTCCGGGTCATGCCATTTATGCAATTTGTTACCCGCAAGAACAATAAATACTTGAGTGTTTGTACTTCACTCGGTTATGGGTTTGGGGGTCTTGGCCTTTTCCACCTTTGGTGAACTTGGTTCGGATTTTGTAATTTTTTTGAAGCGAATAAGGAATTGCATGGCTCAACACGATGCCAATTTCAAAATGGGCAATTCTCTTTTTCATAGGTTAGGGATCGTTATTCAAAAAGGTGTCGGCGCCCAGCTTGTTGCTAGGTTGCCCACCATCTCCTGTAATGTCGATTTTGATATTGAGTTATAATAATAATAAAAATAAAAATAATAATAATAATAATAATATTAAAGAAACCACACCGAACAAAGAAAGCTAAGACAAATGTAGAGGCCTGCCAAAAGAAATTGAACAATGGACATTACACCGCTGCAATACGCATCCTATCATCTAGTGGTGTTGCCCCTGCCACCCCAGAAACTCTACATGAATTACGCCAAAAACATCCTCACTCACGCCCTCCTGCCATCCCATCCTGCAATCCAAATGCTGCTGCAGTATCTGTAGATGTAAAGGCCGTTGTGAAAGCTTTAAAGAGCTTTCCGATGGGTACATCATGTGAGAGGGACGGTCTCCGTGCTCAACACTTGTTAGATGCAACGAGTGGCGCTACTGCTGCAGTGGCAGATGAGCTTTTGGTGTCTATCACGGGAGTAGTTAATCTATGGCTGAACGGACAATGCCCACTTGCACTTGGAGAGTACATCGCTAGCGCTCCATTAACCCCACTACTCAAACCGGGAGGTGGTATTCGGCCGATCGCAGTGGGTACGATATGGCGTCGTTTATGCTCTAAGCTGGCAGCGTCTGCAGTGCTTAAAGACATGACTGCCTACCTTGGCAACCATCAATTTGGCGCACCGTGTGGGGGAGAAGGTATCTTACACTTAGTGAATCGGCTGCTGGAGATGAAAGGTACCCACACTAATATGACTATGTTGCTTGTCGATTTCACTAACGCTTTCAACATAGTTAGCCGGACAGCTTTGATCAATGAAGTACGTGATAAATGCCCTAGCATTGCTAAATGGGTGGAATTTTGTTATGCGCGGCCTTCCAAGCTATACTACAACGAGTTCACTCTATCCTCCGCACAAGGGGTTCATCAGGGAGACCCTCTTGGTCCTCTACTATTTTCATTGGTTCTTCATCCTTTGGTATGCAAAATAGCTTCGCAATGCAAACTGGACCTTAATGCCTGGTATTTGGATGATGGGACATTGGTTGGAGAAACAACCGAAGTGGCAAGAGCTTTCCACATTCTACAAGACGATGGTCCTGCCAAAGGCCTGTGGTTGAATGTACAGAAAACTGAAATTTTCTGGCCACAAACTGACCCTAGAAGTACAGACGTCTTTCCATCTGACGTAGGTAAACCAGCTACTGGAGTCCGTTTGCTTGGTGGTCCGGTAAGTCTCAATGACGACTTCTGCAGTGGCATCATTCAATCCCGTATTGATGCGTGTCGTAGGTGCAATCAAATTAATATCTTATTTCCACTCAATTAAAAATAATATAATGGAAGTCAAGTTTGTTCCCACGAGGAGCAAGAGATTCTAGTTGTAAAAATTGTCACAAAAAGGGGGGATGTATAAAGCAAAAGAAAATAAACAAAGCAATTAAAAGGTAAAGTTGAAATCAATAAGAGAGACAAGACCAAGGAATCCTTCTTCGTTGCAAAACAATGAATCAAGTTATGTTCTTTTCTACTTGTTATAAGTCACAGATTATCACCAACCGTAGGATAGCAGGTTCGCTTAGCTAGCCCCAAAATCCCTTATTTCACTGAGTAACAAGTCCGCTTAGTTATCAGATTCTATTCAAAAGAACCACCTTGAGGTTCGCTTACAAGATGTAATTCCCCGAATGCATTAAGATCTATGAATTTAGGTTTAGTACTAGTAGTTAAACTCGGTTCGCTTGGTCCACTTTCTAGCGTTGTTTTTACACACAATCGCTTCACGGAATCCCTCCGCAAGATCTCGTGTTTTCTACTTGTGTAAAGTGTCGAGAACGATTACTTATTCCCTAACTTAAACTAGATTTAGATTAAACTAACAAATCAATTTAGCGTGCACTCTAAACAATCTATCAATCAATCATGAATGAATAAACATTCCTATTAGTAAAAACAAACGATAATCATGTGAAAAACTTCAAGATAGAATTGAAACAAAACTCAAACAATGTTAAGAACTAGGAATTCATCCTCAATCAATAATAAAATTAGCTACTCATGTTTTTGAAATTCACACAAAATAATTAAAATGAGAATTTTCAAGTTCACACAAATAATTAAGAAGAAGAATTGAAAGCAAAAACACAAGTGTTGTGTGTCTAAAGAGGTGTGTAAAAGATATAGAGAACTTCTCTATTTATAGGCTTCAATATTCTCCAAATCTTCCAAGGAATATAACCCTTTTCCTTTAGCAATTCAATTTCCAAATTCAAGTCTTTCTCATCTTCCATCTTCTCTTTCCAAATTTGAGCCAAATTCTCCATCCAATTCCAAGCCCAAGTCTTCACACCCATGAGAGGAATCCTGAAAAAATCTGGAATTTTTGGCTCTTGGGAAAAGCTGGTATTATGGCGGAATCATTTAGGAAAAGTCGTCGTCGCCACCCGAGTTCTTCGCCGTCATTTGGTATATTCGACGGAATATTCCGTCAGTCCACCGTTAGAGATAACGGTCAAAAATCAAACCGTCAGTCAACCGGGTCAAGGGGAGGAGTAGTCAGCCGAGACAACTGGTCTGACTCATTGGCTTACTCGGCTGAGTTAGGCTGGATCACTGAGCTGGATCGGTCATCGCCGAGTTGACTCGCCGGTGCAGAAAACCGACCGAGTTTCGGTTGTTTATAGGACTTCCAGGTCACATTCATGCCATTCTTAGCTCCATTCCTGCAGTCCTAAACATTCATCTATTTCAAGCAATTCACCATTGTCTGCTCCTTCTTCCTTATCAACTTCTCCACTGACAGCAACATCAACTCGTTGTCCTGCTTTTCAATTCAAACAAATCCATTATCGACCCTTGACATACAACAAACCCAGTGCAAAATAACAGCATCAACAACTATTAAGCTCATTCGAACACTATTCCTTGTTGTACTTCACATCAACAGTGAGCCATCAATCTTCGATTCACCTTCTCAAACATTGCCACCACCTATTCAGACCCTTCAATTCATCTTCCTCGCTTTCCATTCCGAAAACCCATCTTATTGTTCTTGTCAAGAACGATGAGATTCAATTCCATCTCTTCTATCTACCGAGTTCGATTAGCAATGACTCCATAACCCATCTAACAACGGCGCCTTTCTTCATCTCCATTTCGAATCGATTGCAACAAAAGATCGATTTACTTCTCTGGATCTCAATCACCTCACAACAGCAGCCATCAACATCATCTTTTAGACCAACAAACCCTAATCGATTCAAACAACAACAGCTTCATTCATTGCATATTCGAACCCATAACAGACCCATTAATTTCTTGAGATCTCGATTCATCTCAATCAGTCATCAGCTTGTAAATCAACAGCAACCCTAGCTTGAATTCATCTTTGAATTTCTTCAAACCATCACCGAACTTGAATCATCATACTTTCTTCTCTCGGTTTCAACAGCAGCAGCCGTTGCTTTCCTTCCCAATTTCAGATGTGTAAAATGATTGAGAGAAACACCTCTCGAGTTTAGGATTAGGTATAGCTGATGGGTGCCCTGAACGCGCAGGACGGGTGCATTTAGTAATTTTTTCATGGGTTGCCCCAACATGTCGCCGGGTTGTCTTTTAGTACTTCTCAAAGAAAGTTGTCCCTTAACCTTGGGTCAGCTCCAGATAGTGATCGCCCATTAAATGACAATTTTGCCCTTTTGCTCAAATTGGGTGATTTCTTCTTCTTTTCGTTCGTGCGACTCCTTAGTAGCTATAAAACTCAAAATAAGCGTAAAATACATAATTTACAAGAAAAATAGCAAAGAAAGCATAAACAATAGATAGTAAATAGGATGTATTCTACACCCTATCACGTATCGACAAGACACTACATCTGATAGATTGTGTTAAAAAGCTTAGAGACCCACAAGCAGAACTTTTGTTTGTTCGGAACTGTGTTGGAGTCTCGAAGTTGTACTTCTCAATGCGTGTAACAAGACCACAGTGCATGCTGGCAGCCCAACATTATTTCGACGACCACCTTGTACAGTTCTTGCAATACCTGATTACGAGTGATGGAGCAGGTTTTGGCCAACTACAACAACGTATTTTCACACTCCCAATCAAAGATGGTGGCTTAGGCGTCTACACCATGCGAGACACTACTCAATACGGATATATAGCTTCTTTCTTTCAAACCCAACATCTGCAGAATAAAATTCTCCAAGGTACGCCTGGCCTTAGCCCTCATTTTCATACAGCGCTGGATCATTACATTCGTATATGTGGTATATATCCTTCATCTTTCAACATTAACGAAGTCGCCCCACATCCCATGCATTTACTGGCAACTCGTTATTATGATGCAATCATGAAGGTCATACCATCTACCTTTGTTATGTCCGAGCGTGACTCTATACTATGGCAGTGTAATAAGAAACCTCATGCACAAGATTATCTAAAGGCAATCCCTATCCAAGGCCTTAATCAGACATTGGGACCTCGGCAATTTCAGTCAGTTTCCAGTACCGCTTGGGTATACCCCTATTTGCTGAAGATAGTACTTGTACATGTTGTAACCGTGCAATGGATCGGTTTGGGGACCATGCCATCCATTGCGCAAGTGAAGTGGGATTAAAGTATCGTCACGACATGGTAAGATACCTCTTTGTTGAGCTGTGTTATAAAGCTGGAGTAACCGCCAGAAAAGAGGCTTCTCTAGGACTTACATCTGCCAGGAACACCTCTCTTAAACCAGCTGACCTCATGATATATAATTGGGAGAATGGACGCGACGTCTGTTTCGACGTCACTGGTGTTTCACCTTTTTCTAAGGGAGGAAACCGAGCCTTCACACCTGGCCATGCCATCTCAGCGGCTATCACTCGCAAACGCAACAAATATGTTGACTTGTGCTCATCTAATGGTTACGGTTTCGGCGTTCTGGCATTTACGACACTAGGGGAATTAAGCGGTGATATTACAGTTCTTTTGAAAAGATTGAAACACTGCATGGCAAGTCACGATGTCAATAATAACTTAGTCAGTTTTCTTTCCCACAGGTTAGGTATCATTATTCAAAAAGGCATTGGGGCGCAACTTGTTGCGCGTCTCCCTGCCAAATCCTTGTAAATTTCTGTATATTTTCGCTTCTTATTAAATGCCTCAGTGGCTCCCTTTCATAATAATAATAATAATAATAAGGAATTACAAGGTGTGGGACCGACCATGGCTAGGGAATGGTCGACCGGCTAATAAGCCCGGTCCCGTGACACCTTTCCTAATTTTATATTATTTTCATGATGTGAAGGAAATATCATGAAATTAAGGAGTTTGTTGAAACGAAGGAGTTTCCTCAAAACGAAGGAGTTTCCATGAGATGAAGGAAATAATAATAATAATAATAAAATGAGGGGTCGCAAGGTGTGGGACCGGTCACGACTAGGGCATGGCTGACCGGCTAGTGGGCCAGTCCCGTGACACATTTCCTAATTTTATATTATTTCCTTGATGTGAAGGAAATATCATGAAACTGAGGAGTTTCATAAGATGAAAGAAATAATAATAATAAAATAATAAGGAATTACAAGGTGTGGGACCGGCCACGGCTAGGGCATGACCGACCGGCTAGTAGACCCGGTCCCGTGACACCTTTCCTAATTTTATATTATTTCCTTGATGTGAAGGAAATACCATGAAACTGAGGAGTTTCCTTAAATGAAGGAGTTTTCATGAGATCAAGGAAAATAATAAAATAAGATAAAATATAGGAAGAGGCGTGAGACCGGCCACGGCGGCATGTTCGGCCGCCGGTGGGCCTGGTCTCTTAGGCGCCTCAATTAATTTTTCACATTTGGGATTTTTAGGCTAAGGCCCCACCCATGGGTTACCCATAATATGAGGCCCTTAATTAAAAGACGTTTAAATCTATGCCCCAAATTATTAAAAGACCTTAATACCCTTATGCATATTGTCAAGCCCATAATTAAATAAAATTTAAATTTAAGTCCAAAATTATTAAAGTAAAGTGTGATGATGTTTCCACCACCTATGACCACCACAGCCACCGCCAACCACCTCCTACCACCAACCACCACCGTCAAACCACCTCCGACCACCACCACCAACCATCTCCGACCACCACCACTGCAAACCACCACCAACAACCACCTCCGACCACCACCACCGCCGTCGCCACCCAACACCACCAACCACCACCACCACCACCGTGAACAACCACCGCTCACCACCACCGACGACATGTGGATGTGTAAACAGAAGTTACACATGCATATGGCATGTGTATCCAGAAGTTACACATCCATACGACATGTGTAATGCAAAGTTACACTTGTATATATATATATATATGTGGACTCAAATATGCGTATGGCAAGAAAGGGTTACACATGTGTACCCAGAAGTTACACATGTGTATGGCATGTGTATATAAAAGTTACACATCCATATGCATCAGTTATACATCAAAACTACATATACGAAAAATACATGTATTACTTTAATTTTCATTTACAATAATTAAAATCATTTTATCAATTAGATCAATCTGCGTAAAGGTTTAGCAGACAGCAACAAATACCTTGAAGCATACCACATTTGTTTCAAAAATAACCAAATAATTAACATACTTCTTCGCCAATGCGCTCCCTGGTAATCTTATATACAATAGCAGCTCTGACCTCATCAATTGCGGCAACTTCCGTTAACTCTTCATCAAGTAAAAAACTGAACCTTGCACATGAAAGACACAAAATTATCAACATCTTCAAACAACATACTTTGGAAAAAAAAACAACATGCCTCATTCTTTTATTCACGAGTACTACATGAATTGCGAACCACAAAACCCAAAGTCAACAAATCTATATTATTTGCCTTTTGAAATGTATAGTTCAAGAGAAGAATCATCTAAGGATGGCAAACATACATACCTAAATACATGTGTAAACAACAATTACACATCCAAAATGCAAGTGTAACCAAAGAATTACATATCCTAAAAGCATGTGTAACTAGCAGATACACATGCTAGAAAGCATGTGTAACTAGTAGATACACATGCTTATAGCAACATAATTTCATCAAAATATGGGTTCCTACCAACAGAAGGTTCCAGGCTTTTCTTATAATTCTACAGCAATTAACATATAGTGACAATAAAGAGTTACAGATGATTTACAGTTACCCATGTATCTTCCTAATATGATTTATAGTTACCCATGTATCTTCCTAATATGTCGCCTAAGTCTCGCCTGAAATAACACATATACATAATCAAATATGATGGCAAACAGAATACAGTTAACAGATAACGTGAGTAAATGTCTTCCTCGTAGTTCATATTCAAATATCGCATAATGGCTATTTCATTTTCAAAAATGAGTGAAATTTTTCGGCATACTTCAAATGAGAAAAATAAAAATAAAAATAAAAAAGGCAAAATAACCTGCATAAGATCAACAGTGTCCTCTTCAGAACTGATAACTCCAACGAGAATGGATGACAAGGATCAAAATTTCAACCATCTGGAAAAGAACGTCATGAACCTCCAACTGTAGATAGGTCCCTGTTCCGAAACTCCATCATTGTCCTTTTCCATCTCAGACAATAAAGGGAAAGGATCAGTTGTACTTATAACACCAGCTAAACAAAAATCACCAACACCAGCAATGTGTACATGTTCTGAAAACACCTTAAGTTAATTTGATGTTTGTGGTAGAAGAACTGAAAACAATAAGAATGCTCTTTTCCTTATAAGAGTCTCTTTTGTATATTGCCTGAATTTTACACAAATTAAGAATCTAAGATAACGAAAAACTATAATTTCAAGTTTGAATAACTGAAAACCTAGTACAATATAATTAGCATCCAACATTACAAGTGAAGACAAAGTGATAACAATCCAATGAAAACAAAAACAACAAAACATACCACAAATCATTTCAATTCAATCACTAAAAACAGAAGTTACATATTCAATCAGTATGTGTAAGTAAAAGTTACACATCTAATTAGCATGTGTAACTATAAATTACACATCTATTTAGCTTGTGTAACTAGAAGCTACACAGTACACATCCTGATGAACATAAACAATAAACAATCATTCTTAAATCAAATTATTGCCTCTTCTTTTCAATAAATGATCAATAGCAGCATCAGTAGCTGATAATGATTACAGAGTACATACAATAGCTTGTGTAAACTGCAGTTACACATCTGTATGGCTTGTGTAGTGTAGTTGCAGGAAATCCTACACTACACCCCTCACAAGAATCCATACAACTAAGACATTTGAAGATGAATAACTATGATTTTATTGATTAATTCCTTGAACGTTTACAAGATAAAATGGATAAGAGCTAAAGAAATTTCAATCACTACAAACTTTCTCTCTCCTAATAACTTGCCCAACACTCGGAAAAAGATCTCTCCACAACAAACTTACTCGACTCTTTATATAGGGTATTATACAATGGATGACAACTAAGTTGTCCTTTATTTTCGGGAATGACTTGCGAAATATTGCAAGTGTACAAGTATACAATCTCGCGACACTCCTAAACTTCGCTAGATTTTCACATCTTTCTCGTGTTTTGGCTGTCATCATTCATTGCGTCATTTATATTACTCTTCTGCGACGCCTTCGCAATGCTGTCATTTACTAATCTCGCAAGGTATCGATGTCGCGATATTCTGATCCTACATCTTGCCTCTTCTCATGTCTTCTCTGCGAAGAAGAGAATGTCATGAGAATTAGTATTTTAAAATGCCGCAACTGTTCATATTCATCTGTTACGATCCCGTACTTCTACACAGAATTTATTACACATGTTTTTTCTTCCACTCCTTTCTTGACACGTCTCTTTCAACCGTTTTTTCTTGACCATTCACGTCCCCTCTCGCATTAAATGCATTCATCTTCTCGAGAATTCTTCTCTATATATAGTTTTCTCACCCTCCTCTTCTTTTTTTTACTTTCTCTCTGCAAATTTTCTTCAATTCTCCTCCTCCGCAATTTGCGTTTCTGCTACTGTAAATCTTCCTTTTCTTCTTTCTCTTGATCTTCAATTCTCTAATCATTCCCATACTCTAAGAATGGCTCCACCTGGTCGTAGATATGAAACCCTTTTGGATGAGACTCAAAAGAAATTACAAGAGAAAGGTTTCACCTTGTCTACTATTCCCAATCAAGAATCTTCATCTATTCTTTCTGCAAAGTTGTTTACTGATCATCATTGTGATGATCAAAAAATCATAATCTCGCTAGGTCAGCTTCTCGCAGGTCTTCCCATTCCTCTCTACAATCCCTAACTGCCCTTGTTCTATGAAATCCTTGCTCATGAGAAATTCTCGCGAGCTATTTATCAATTAAGTGGTGATTGCATCCGTCTAATGCTCGAATTCGCCCATCGTGGCGCTGGTAAGGGATCTCTATACCCTGATAACGTCAGAGATCCTAAATTCGCAAACTTAGAGATAGTCACTAAAAAGTACTCAGTAGAAAACCTTTTTGAAAATTATGAAGTGATAAATATGAAGAATGACAAATCTCATTTGGGGTGCCCGATTGAAAAGAAAAGAGAACGTTTCACGATAAGATACTCATGCTAGATATTGATTGGCATTCTGGCAAGAACAATGTTCCTCACTATTCTAAAGATGAGAAATGGCGTGTCTTTCCGCTATTTTTGAACGGACCTTATATTTCAGGTTCCAATACACTCCCTGCGAATCTCGCAAATTATCATCCTTGGGTATTTAATTGGCCCGAGAAAGCAAACGAGGTATACTTCCTAACTTTTACTTATTTTACAATCTTCATTTCCTCTTATATCTAATTTTGCGAATTTTTCAGATCACCAAATTGAGAAGGAGCTACAAAAGAAATCCAAAAGCGAGTACTCTGGCGATACTTCGTTCAATCACGGATGAAGTAAGAAATATTTTTCCTTATTATTTTTAACAATATTGTTGCCTCTGTTTCTTATCTTCATTCGTGTGCGAAGGTTGGCGTTGAAGAGAATAATATTTCTGAAGCTGCGAAGGCTAAAGACAAGAATAAAATCATTCTTCACAAGGATAAATCTTCTGCTCCATCTTCTAAAAAACGGAAAATCTATCCCTCTTCTCACTCTAATTCCCAAACCAGCGAGAACTCTGATGATGATAATAACGAGGTTGATACTTCTTTTGCGAAGGAGAATCATTCAGTCGAATCTGCTATGGCGCAACCGTCTAGTGTTTTCTCTGATTCTACGCAAGGAATGGGAGATGATCGTTTTTATGCTACTTGCGAAGCTCTCGCAAATATCTGCGATGCCCCCCTGCTAGTGGATAATAATTCTTTTCGTGGAGTTTCCGGACAATGACTCCCAGTTTCTTAAATGCACTTAGTGCCTTGGTATGTTCATATTTCTTTATTTCTTTGTGATTTCGATTATAAACCTTATCTTAACAGTTTCTTTACTTTCCTTTATAGTCTGGGAGAGCTTCCTTTGTTGTTGCCTCAGATCTCGAGAAAAGGCGCAACAATCTTGAAAAGAAAAATCTTCAACTTAAGGAGAAGAACAAAGAATTAGAAGTTGAAGTTGCGACATCTCGCAAGAAGGATGAAAATGAGTCTGCCTCTCTTCGCGAAAGAATTCAACAGTTGGAAGCTGAGTCTTCTACCCAGAAGAACAAAATATCTACCCTTCAAAGTGCTAATCAGCAACTTTATGGTATAAAACCCTTCTCTTTTCTTCGTTTCTACTTTGTCATTTATTTTTCTTTGCCTGACTTATCATTTTCGCAGACATTTATAATCTTTCTGACGAAACCGTCCTTCTCCATTCATTTCCTGAGCCTATGTATGATGATGCTCTTCTCGCTCATCTCAACGAATCTTTAAGTAGTTCGTTAAACAAAATTAACTCTCTCTCATTAAATGAACTTCGAACCAAATTTCATCTCTTAGAAATTGAGCATAGATCTAGTTTAGGTTTAGCCAACCGATTTAAACGTCTATATCTTAGTTCCCACGAGAAAAATAATATTCTAAGGAAGAAAATTAGTAGCCTTATAGATGACAAGGATCGCATTGCTAATCAAGGTGCACACAGCATTAGCGAAATTCCAAAAACTCTTCTTGAAGTCCAAATTGAACGAGATGAATCTCTTCGCCAAAATGCCGTACTTAATGAGCGAGAAAATCAAATTCGTTCACTTCTTGTCATAAATAGTGATGATGAATTCGCTTGGGCCGCGAAAGTTCTGGATAATGCCAGAAATAACTTAGGTGTTAACGTCGCCTTCATGCTTGAGCATCTTGCCTTGGTTAAAGATATTATTTACGATGAGAGAAGGTTGTTTCTTGTTCTTCATTACTTTACCACCTCTTTTTGTGAAACTCGATATTAAGTTCTTTGACTCATTGTCATTTGTTCGCAGAATCTTAGAAGAGGTGTCAAACTAGAATCAAGGAACTTGAATCTGAGAAAGCACAACTTGCAAAAGACTTCTCTTCGCAATGACAAATATTCTAAGTCAAGAAGCAACTACAAACTACTGTAGCGAATTTCAATAATGATGTTGTCCGTTTTCGCAATCAAACTATTACAACAGTTTGCAATGACCATAGTATTCCTCTTTCTTCATATCCTTGTCTTCTTGATGAAGTTCCTAAGAATATGCCTTCCTTAGACGTCTCTGATAGTGATGCAAGCGAAGAAGAGGAGTCTGACAAAGATTCTGATGAAAAAGAAGAATGAATTGAGAGATAGCTCCATTTCCCTTTTTCTCTTTTTGTGATAGTTGTACATTTATCCTTCTACCCTTCCATTTTTGTAATCACTTACTGTAAATCTATTATATGAAAATAAATAACAAGTTTTTACTCTAATCATTCCCATACTTGCCTCTGTTATTTATTTTCACATGAGAGATTATATCGATAATCTTTAAGCAATAATACTTCTTATTTTCGCAATTGCTGTTGCTAACCCTTCACAAATAAATGAAGAAATATAGCCGTTTTCGCAAGCTTATTTGCTTACTAAATTTCTTGTGTTGTCTTATCTTCATTTATGTTGAAATTCATTATTGCGACAAGATCCCAGGACGTCTTTACATTTTCATGTAATGACCCATTGATCTTGCCTTATCATTGTTTTTGTGTGGTCTTATTTTGCCTTCCTAGTTAAAGGTCTTATTTTGCCACCCTCATTTTTGCGTCAATATGACAGGCCTAAATATTCTTGCGAACATAAATCCCCATGACATTGCCGTCTTGCGAGAAAATCGCAGGACGTCCTTACACTTTCATGTAACGACCCATTGATCTTGTCTTATCATTTCTTTAGTATTTTTGCCTCTGCAGGATATTTCTCTTGCGACAATATGACAGGCCTAAATGTTCTTGCGAACGTAAAGCCCCATGACATTGCCGTCTTTGCGATGAAATCGCAGGACGTCCTTACATTTTCATGTAAAGACCCATTGATCTCGTCTTACCCTCGCGTTAGTATTATTGCCTCTTCAGGATCATCGCACAAATATGACAAGCCTAAATTTTCTTGCGAAAATAAAGCCTCATGACATTTGCGTCTTAAGACACTTATCAGCTCCCTAATGGAGGGTGTCGCCCTTATCATCTCCCTGGTTGCTGATAGGGTGTAGAATACATCCTATTTACTATCTATTTTTTATGCTTTCTTTGCTATTTTTCTTGTAAATTATGTATTTTACGCTTGTTTTGAGTTTTATATCTACTATGGAGTCGCACGGAGGAAAAGAAGAAGAAATTATCCAATTTGAGCAAAAAGGGCGAAATTGTCATCTTACAGGCAAGTGATATATGGAGCTGACCCAAGGTTAAGGGACAACTCTCTTTTGGAGAAGTATTAAAAGACAGCCAACAAATGTTAAGGGGCTGCCAGATGGTTAGCCCTTAGCAAGGTAACCGGATAATGAATAACCAACCCTACTCTTTTAACCCTAAAATCGAGAGAGATGTTTCTCTCGTTCATCTCGTTCACTTGAAACAAAGAAAAAAGAACAACAACTGCTTAGAGGAAATCAGATCGAAATGGAAGAATGGGTTCATTGATAGTGAGATTCAGAAGGAGATGAGTATTGTCTCAATGATGCTGATTCAAAGAAGATAGAGTTAGCTGATGATTAAAGTGAAATTAGGGTTCGATTTCTGCAATTGAAGAACAAAATGAAATTAGGACGAATCTGAGCTGGTTTCGTATATGGAAGATAAAATTATTGGGATTAAAGGGGGAACTGGAGCTGCCGTTATGTGTGAAGGGTTATGATTTGAATTAGAAGAATAATTAAATGGAGCTTTGGATCTGGTTAGAATAGCAGTGAAGAAAGAACAAGAAATCAGAGATGAGTTAATGACAGAAATTGAATTAAAGGGTTTATGGTTGATTTGAGTTTAACTCAGTTGAGAAATAGAAAGATGAAGAAATTCAGAGAAGAAGTTGTTGCTGTTGAATGAGGAAATCAGAGATGGGTCAGTGACGCTGAGTGAGAAGAAGGAAGTGAAGAGAATGGGTTTGAGGAATCGATGTTGCTGTTGGAAGTGAACTCAGTGGATAGTAGAAGTTGGAGGTCGAATTGAAATATGGGTTCGAGTGAAGAAGAAGATGTTGCTATCTAATTCAGAGATGAGAATATTTTTGCTGTTCGAATCAGGGAAGAAGGTGGATTAATTGACGGCTCTAATGGCTGATGTGGAATCAAAGAAGGATTCTGGGTGATTGAAATTATGAGATGAAGAATGGGTTGTGCTTGAATTGTAGATGTATGTTTAGGAACTGAAGAAATGCCCTGAATATAAACGAAACTCGGCCAGTTTTTCCCTTACGGCGAGTTAACTCAGTGAACCCGATGACCGATCCATCTTTGTGACTCGGTTGAGTAAGACGATTGGACCGATCGAGATGTCTAACTGACTCGGCTGACTCTCCTCCTTTGACCCGTTGACTAACTGAAGACCGTCAGTTTGACAGTTAACTTTAACAGAATCTGGACGGAATATTCCGTCGACAGAGAAGAAGATTTCAGGCGACCGGCGGTGCTGGATTCCGGCAAAATTCCGGCCATAATACCAGCTTTCCGACGACCAAAATTACAGATTTTTGTGTGGATTCTTATCATGGGTGTGAAGACTTGGACTTGGAATTGGATGGAGAATTTGGCTCAAATTTGGAAAGAGAAGATGGAAGATGAGAAAGACTTGAATTTGGAAATTGAATTATTATGGAATGAGGATTCTATTCCTTGGAAGATTTGGAGAACATTGAAGCCTATAAGTAGAGAAGTTCTCTACACACTTTTACACATCTCTCTACACACCTTTTTACACACACAACAATTCTCTCTTCTTTATTCTTTGTGTGAACTCCTTAACATGAGTAGCTAATTTTATTATTGATTGAGGATGAATTCCTAGTTCTTAACATTGTTTGAGTTTTGTTTTCAATTCTATCTTGAAGTTTTCACATGATTATCGTTTGTTTTTACTAATAGGAATGTTTATACATTCATGGTTGATTGATAGGTTGTTTAGAGTGCACGCTAAATTGATTTGTTAATTTAATCTAAAGCTAGTGAAAGTTAGGGGATAAGTAATCGTTTCTTGACTCTTTACATAAGTAGAAAACACGAGACCTTGCGGAAGGATTCCGTGGAGCAATTGTGTGTGAAAACAACGTTAGCAAGTAGACCTTGATCTAAGAGTCTAACTACTAATATCAACCTAATAAGTTCATAAATCTTAATGCGTTTATTTAAATTGCATCTTGAGTGATCTACTACTAGGTGGTTTGGTAAATAGAATCCGGTAGTCGAGAACTTCCGTATCCGGTGATACAAGGGATTTAGGGGTTTAGCAATGATCTAGCTGCTTTACCTACGGTTGGTGATAATCTGTGACTAATAACATGTGGATGAAAAACATAACTTGAATCATTATTTTGCAACAAAGAAGGATTCCTTGATCTTGTCTCTCTTATTGATTTCAACTTTATCTTTGAATTGCTTTGTTTATTTTCTTTTGCTTTATACATCCCCCCTTTTTGTGACAATTAAGACAACTTAAACCTCTTGCTCCTCGTGGGAACGAACTTTAATACACTATATTACTTGTTAATTAGGTGGAAAAATATTAATTAATTTGTTGTGGTTACGACGCGCATCAAATTTTGGCGCCGTTGCCGGGGAGCAACGGATGATTTTAGTTGTTTTTGTTTTTGTTTTTGCTTTATTCTTGCTTTGTTAGATTTTATATCGTATCTAACTTAGTTTCTGAGAATCTTATTTCAGGTACCGGTTTTCCATGTATGGTGGAAAAGAGCAAGCATATTACAACAATCAATACGGTTTTCAACCTCAACATTATGACAACTTCCAACCATCCTTAGGATACAATCAAAACTAATATTTTGGCTATGATAAATTTCCTACAGAACCTTATGGATATTCTCATACATATCAACAACCTCATGACGGTAATGTGCAGACAGAGAATTTGGAATATACTCCTCTTCATCGTGTTTTTCCTTCACTTTTTCCAAAAGAGGAGATACAGTCTAGAAACTCTATCAACGGTGGTAAGCGTGTGAACGTCAGGAAACTTGCACAGAAATTATACAAATTGGAAGATGATGGAGACTCGGAAGAGCTTGTCGCAGAAATTAGTAGGACTATTCATATGGAACTTAAACGACGTCGGGATAAAGGTTATGAAACCGATGAAGATTCTTTTTATGGTGAGTCTGAAAATGAAGATGATTGTGTTGAAAAGGACCAACCTTTGGAGACTTTTGAAGACGCTAGTGTAGCTTACTCGAGCCTTGATCTTAATAATGATCAAGCACCTATTCAAAAGGTAGAGCTTGAGGAAGATGCAATTAGTGCTTGGAAAAAATTCCTTAGGGAAAGATATGAGTCCGCGGAAGTGTATGAGCATTGCAACAATGAGGAAGTTATTCCAACTCCGGATCATAATAATGATTCTTCACCTATTCAAAAGGAGGAGATTGGGTGTGACTTACCTATTGTTATAAACGGTGTAACACCCGCACAAGAGGATCTTACAATCTATACCGACGAGAATCATTTTAGTGAATGGCCCGATTCCGATGATGAGAATATTGAAGAGATGATGCTAGAGAATGAAACCACATTGATTGATTTCGTGGAAGACCCAATTGAACTTGCCAATGATTTTAATGATGCCAAGACTTTGGTTAAGGTAGAAAACGACGAAGAATGGTTGCAAGGTTTAATAGAGGACCACGATATACAAGAGGTAAGTAATTCACTTGAATTTTTTAAGGATGAAGAGGATTCTATAATACAAGAAATTGTGCAAGGTTTGTCTAACCCTTTGCATATTGATTCTTCTCCTTTACCTCTTATTGGTTTGAATGTATGTGCTTCGAAAGTATTTTTGGATGATTTTGTTTCTAGATATCCACCATTGGAAACACTTGATTCTAACACCATGCAGGTTTGCCAAGAGGAACACATGGAAGTTCCCAAATTCTATGTTCTTTATACACTTCCGAGTGTGGACGAGAATAAGTGTGGGGGAAATTTCTATCGAGCGATAATTTCACTATTGTTTTCTTGTGCTAATATTTGTATGGAGTTATTGTTTTCAAAACAGGTATTATGGGTGGATCCTCAAATTTTCAGATTGTTAGTATATGGGGAATGAATCTTGCAAGAGCTAAGTCGGGCCGTCGACTTTAAAACAAGCGCTTCATGGGAGGCAACCCATAGGTTTTGTATTTCTTATCCTTTTGCTTTTTATTTTTGTTATTTATTTTTCTTATTCCATATCATGTTAAAATTTCCCACCTTAACTTTACTAGGACGATTCAATTACATTGAGGACAATGTAAGGTTTAAGTGTGGGGGAGTGGTTAAGCATGTATATTAAAAAAAAAAAAAGTTTTACATAAAACCTCCAACTTTTAGAGATTTTAGAGTCACTAGCATACTTCTAGGTATGTTTACATAGAGAATTCTGACCGACATAATTGAACTTGGAAGTGTTAGGGAACTACATTCGGATTTCTTGCTTGTTAAAGTGTTAAATAATGGATTTAATCATGCCGGTGATGCAAATTTGGTGCAGGGAGAAATGCATTATTAGAGTTGCTGATCAATCATTAGTGGAGACTACCCGTATTCATATCATGTGAGGCACCAGAAATTTTTCCATCTAACTAAAGAGCTTTCTTTTGAGTGTGTGTCACCGCACGTTAATTCCGGGTAGAATGGTGAGCTACCCAACCTCCCACCAATAGAAGCACTACTCTTTGATCTCTTGAGTGCTAATTTTGTCAATCATAAGGGTGACGTCTATAGATGAAAGCCTCCTTCTTGTAGTTCGATTTGCAGTTAGCACCATTCTCTCCACAACAACGGGTCCATAGAAACACCATCATCATCGACAAGGAGCGACATCAAAATCTACAAGGAAAGTTGAAGAAGTTTAAGGTTTACAAGCAACGGAGCGAGAAAAAGAGCAAATTTCATATTCAAGTAAAGCAACATACAAATAGCAAATTTTTACATATATGTTGAGGACTTACAATACAATGAGGTAATTCTATATCCAAGTATAAAGACTTATTCACAAGAGCGAAGAAAATCAAAAGGTGAGAATTGTTGAAGTTTATGATTTCGAGACGATACAAGTTGTGAAGAATCAAGCGGTAAAATACTTCTCCCACGGCCACGGTTTGTTTTATTTTCACTTTGTTATATTTCTCTTGTTTCAAAAAAAAAAAAAAAAAAAAAAATGATTGAAAATTTTCATAAAAAAAAAAGAGAGAAAAGAAAAGATTAAAAAAAAAAAACAAGAGAAATATTTGTTTTGTTTTTATTTATTTAATAAGCCGTGGGGAAGGAAAATCTATAAGGAAGTTTCAAGCAACAAGGATTTAAGGTAAAAAGAGTTACAAATTGTTAAGGATTTACGAAATTCGAGAGTTTATCACCAATAGTTGAATAAGGGAATAATTGAATCTCGCACGCTAAGAAAATATGTTGTGCGATATTTGTGCCTCTTTTCCTTGAATATTGAAGACGAAGACCAAGAAGATAAAGACGAGGAGCGGAAGCTCCATTTCTATTGGATGCTCAAACTTTGCGAAGTGGTGAGAGTGGTGTTATCATAATTGGCGATCGGATGTGAAGGTAAGTAAGTAATCTCATCCTCAATAATAAATGGTTGATTTCCTTTCTTAGAGATCGTCGTAGAAAAATGGTTTTTCAAAATGTTAAAAGATGTGGGTTTTTAAAAATATTTCGGAAGTTGTCTTTCCCACCATTCAACGTGTTGCGGAGGATTTCTCTCTTCATTCCTACTGCACACATGTGAGACCCATAAAAAAGCCGTCTTTTTGAGTGCAATTATCATAAAATCCTTTTTGGTGAGGCGTCTTTCCCACCATTCAAGTCGAGGCGAAATGCTTATTGATCGTTTCTCAAACACGCATTCTCTCATTATGGTGTGGTTATTTCTCACTCAACATTTAAGAATGAGAATATGTTCTTTAGTATTTCTAACTTCTTATTACTAGTATGCAGAAACTCTATGTCCATAACTCTTTGGATGCTTGGGACGCTAGAACACTTTGAAGTTGTAAGTTTTAGTTTGATTTGCTCGAGGACTAGCAAAGTCTAAGTGTGGGGGAATTTGATAGGGTGTAGAATACATCCTATTTACTATCTATTGTTTATGCTTTCTTTGCTATTTTTCTTGTAAATTATGTATTTTACGCTTGTTTTGAGTTTTATAGCTACTATGGAGTCGCACGGAGGAAAAGAAGAAGAAATTATCCAATTTGAGCAAAAAGGGCGAAATTGTCATCTTACAGGCAAGTGATATATGGAGCTGACCCAAGGTTAAGGGACAACTCTCTTTTGGAGAAGTATTAAAAGACAGCCAGCAAATGTTAAGGGGCTGCCAGATGGTTAGCCCTTAGCAAGATAATCGGATAATGAATAACCAACCCTACTCTTTTAACCCTAAAATCGAGAGAGATGTTTCTCTCGTTCATCTCGTTCACTTGAAACAAAGAAAGAAGAACAACAACTACTTAGAGGAAATCAGATCGAAATGGAAGAATGGGTTCATTGATAGTGAGATTCAGAAGGAGATGGGTATTGTCTCAATGATGCTGATTCAAAGAAGATGGAGTTAGCTGATGATTAAAGTGAAATTAGGGTTCGATTTCTGCAATTGAAGAACAAAATGAAATTAGGACGAATCTGAGCTGGTTTCGTATATGGAAGATAAAATTGTTGGGATTGAAGGGGGAACTGGAGCTGCCGTTGTGTGTGAAGGGTTATGATTCGAATTAGAAGAATAATTAAATGGAGCTTTGGATCTGGTTAGAATAGAAGTGAAGAAAGAACAAGAAATCAGAGATGAGTTAATGGCAGAAATTGAATTAAAGGGTTTATGGTTGATTTGAGTTTAGCTCAGTTGAGAAATAGAAAGATGAAGAAATTCAGAGAAGAAGTTGTTCTTTGTTGAATGAGGAAATCGAGAGATGGGTCGGTGTTTGAGTGAGAAGAAGGAAGTGAAGAGAATGGGTTTGAGGAATCGATGTTCTTTGTTGGAAGTGAACTCAGTGGATAGTAGAAGTTGGAGGTCGAATTGAAATATGGGTTCGAGTGAAGAAGAAGATGCTGCTATCTAATTCAGAGATGAGAATATTTTTGTTGTTCGAATCAGGGAAGAAGGTGGATTAATTGACGGCTCTAATGGCTGGTGTGGAATCAAAGAAGGGTTCTGGGTGATTGAAATTATGAGATGAAGAATGGGTTGTGCTTGAATTGTAGATGTATGTTTAGGAACTGAAGAAATGCCCTGAATATAAACGAAACTCGGCCAATTTTTCCCTTACGGAGAGTTAACTCAGTGAACCCGATGACCGATCCATCTTTGTGACTCAGTTGAGTAAGACGATTCAGACCAGTCAGATGTCTAACTGACTCGGCTGACTCTCCTCCTTTGACCCGTTGACTAACTGAAGACCGTCAGTTTGACAGTTAACTTTAACAGAATCTGGACGGAATATTCCGTCGACAGAGAAGAAGATTTCAGGCGACCGGCGGTGCCGGATTCCGGCAAAATTCCGGCCATAATACCAGCTTTCCGGTGACCAAAATTACAGATTTTTGTGTGGATTCTTCTCATGGGTGTGAAGACTTGGACTTGGAATTGGATGGAGAATTTGGCTCAAATTTGGAAAGAGAAGATGGAAGATGAGAAATACTTGAATTTGGAAATTGAATTATTATGTAATGAGGATTCTATTCCTTGGAAGATTTGGAGAACATTGAAGCCTATAAGTAGAGAAGTTCTCTACACACTTTTACACATCTCTCTACACACCTTTTTACACACACAACAATTCTCTCTTCTTTATTCTTTGTGTGAACTCCTTAACATGAGTAGCTAATTTTATTATTGATTGAGGATGAATTCCTAGTTCTTAACATTGTTTGAGTTTTGTTTTCAATTCTATCTTGAAGTTTTCACATGATTATCGTTTGTTTTTACTAATAGGAATGTTTATACATTCATGGTTGATTGATAGGTTGTTTAGAGTGCACGCTAAATTGATTTGTTAATTTAATCTAAAGCTAGTGAAAGTTAGGGGATAAGTAATCGTTTCTTGACTCTTTACATAAGTAGCAAACACGAGACCTTGCGGAGGGATTCCTTGGAGCAATTGTGTGTGAAAACAACGTTAGCAAGTAGACCTTGATCTAAGAGTCTAACTACTAATATCAACCTAATAAGTTCATAAATCTTAATGCGTTTATTTAAATTACATCTTGAGTGATCTACTACTAGGTGGTTTGGTAAATATAATCCGGTAGTCGAGAACTTCCGTATCCGGTGATACAAGGGATTTAGGGGTTTAGCACTGATCTAGATGCTTTACCTACGGTTGGTGATAATCTGTGACTAATAACATGTGGATGAAAAACATAACTTGAATCATTATTTTGCAACAAAGAAGGATTCCTTGATCTTGTCTCTCTTATTGATTTCAACTTTATCTTTGAATTGCTTTGTTTATTTTCTTTTGCTTTATACATCCCCCCTTTTTGTGACAATTAAGACAACTAAAACCTCTTGCTCCTCGTGGGAACGAACTTTACTACACTATATTACTTGTTAATTATGTGGAAAAATATTAATTAATTTGTTGTGGTTTCGACGCGCATCAGTTGCCCCTTCAAGGAGGCGTACATCGGCCATACAAGACTAGATCCTCCCATCCGGTCTTAACAACAACCAGTTGTTTTCGCAGCCTCTTATCCCTTATACCTATAGGGCTTATGGTTACGAGACTGCACCCTAAGTGGAGTTTTCTTGGGCCGAGTGCAGCATGTGCCAAGACTTGCCAAGAATGGCCGAGACACTTCAAATGCCCCAGGCACTCTTGGCTCAACCGTGTACCTCGGCGCCTTGGTCATACACTGACTCCTTTGAAGAGACCCTCGGTCGTCCAACCGGGGAGTATAACCTTATATATATAGTTGGAAATCCAAGGTATCTCCCGGATGGGCTTTATTGACCCCAAATTTTCATGACTCGAGTTCCGGGGGCGGTGTAACCTTTTCCCGAGCCATGTCAAGGGATACCCCCTTATATGACGCACTTTAGGTCTTACATTTGCCTCTTGCGAAATATCATTCGCGAACTAGGGTGTACGCCATAAAGGTTCGTCCCATTCACTCATTCTTTCATTTCTATCAATTCTTGCAATCATTCATTAATTTTTGATTATTTCTTCTTGCTTCATTTGCTGAAATCTCTCTGTAATTATTTAACCAAAATTTTGTTATATTCCTTAATCACGAGACTTTCGCGTACTCCTTCCTTGGTCATCATATTCTTTGTACTTTTGACATATCTTTGTCACCCCAAACATTTTTTTTTTTTTTTTTTTTTTAACAATCTCTAAAATCAATTATTTATTTCTTACACTTCTTACTCCTGTTGCTCTCTGCTTCTTCATTAAAATTCCCTGATATTTCCTTCCCTTTTGCGAGATCATCGCAATTTCCAATTGTTTTCAAGCATTGGTCTCGCAATATATCTTCATCTCTCACTTCTATTGTGTCCACCATCAGTCTTTCCCTTCTTTGTTCTTCTTTGATATTCCACTTCCAATTCTTTTTTTGAGCAGCCCTTTCCTCGCAAGACTCCACATCAACTTCATAGCACTTTTGTCCCTCAACCCAATCTCCTTTTATAACTCCAACACCACTGGGATGAGGAAATTTGATGCACTGGTGGTAAGTTGATGCTACACCCAAGATCTCATGTAACCAAGGTCGCCCAATTAATGCATTATAGGGGGATTCCACATCGACTATACAAAACAAGATTTTGAGTTGATAATCCTTTCAGCGGTATTCTCATGCGAGTTTCTCCTTTAGGTTTATTGGTAGTACCATTAAAACCATAAATCTTATAGGTTGAAGGTATCAGATCTTCATCTTTCCCCCCATAGTCTTGTAGGTGTGGTAAAAAGGATGTTTCTGAGCTTCCAGTATCAATTAAGATTCTATTTATTGCCCATGAATTTTCTGCCCCATCATCTTCATCATCAACAGGTTTTGGGTTAATTTCCAATCTTACCACTAGTGGACTGTCATGCATCTCGCCACCCTTAGGTACCTCTTCTGCGGTAAAATAAATAACCTGTGTTTGCCATTCTTTAAGTGGCGATGTCTTCGCGATGTTCATTACTTCTCTATTGTCAGCATCCCTTGCGAAAACCCTATTGAGAACACTATCATGGAAATCTTCGATTGTCTTGTACGAATGTACAATAGAATTGCAGAACAAGTTTTTGGCCTTCGCTCCAACTTCCACTACAAATGTTTCTTTCCCTTTTGTTGTATTTACTCTGTGTGAATTTCGGAGGTGTTGGTAATGGTTGAGTCTTCTCTTCACATTTTAAGAATTGATTTAGTTTCCCTTGATCTATCATTCGAGGATGATTCTTTTTATATTCCTGCAATCATTCGTTTGGTGTCCATGAAAATGGTGGTAGGAACAGAATTCATGACTTCTGTCACCTGGAGGTGGTTCATTTCCCATGTTCCATGGTGCAGGTATGTTTTCCATCAGGATTATAGCTTCCCATATCTTCTCCACGCTAGCGTTTAGTGGTGGCATCTTGATTTCTTCCCAGACTACCCTATGACCTCGCTGCCCTCTATGATAGTTATGCCTCTGACCTCCATAGATTTCTTGCGGATTATGCCTTTGACCTCCATAAGTTTCTTGCGGCTGATCAAGCCTTTGAATTTTATTATTTCCGCCACGGTTGTAGAAATTTATTTCTCTTTCAAATTCTTCCTGATCGCGACTTCCCATGGCTACCAACTTTTGCTAACCATCATCTGGTATCCTCATTCCTTGTTGACCTTGCGAGGTACTCGCCACAGTGTTTATCAATTTGTGTAACAAACTTGCATTCGCAGCTCCCGAACTTGTATTCGCGATGGGTATGATTCCATCTCATTTTTCTTTTCTTCTAAAGCAATATACTCCTCCCCGAAGCTCTCTGCAGCTCAGTCATTGTGATTGTATTCTTGACTCTAAAAATTTGAATATATAACAGATTTGTCGCAAACATAGCATTAATGAATGATAAGATGAGATATCTCTCCTCCACACGGCCAGCCATTTCGCTACACATTGTCTTCCATCTCACAGTTAAATGCTTCAAACTTTCACCAACCCTTTGTTTTAACCAAAATACATCTTCAATGCCTGGTCGCGAGGAATTATTACTTATATATGCCCCTAAAAATATAGCCTGCAGGTGATTGAAAGATGTGTTGATGGGTGAAAACTACTCCTGCAGAATTTGGTAATTTGGGGTGTGGATGAGGAATGAATCTAAACCTTCAACAAATGCACTGCGCGGTGAGTGCTTGTAGATTCGAGAGATCAATCTGTGCAAGTCCGGCCTAAACCAAGAAATGGCCGTTCCCGGACTTGTTTCGGTCACAAAGTGAAGGAGATGGGGTTGATCTTAGGGAGGGAAGCGAAGAAGGTGTTGAGATTGTGAAGGTGTTGGCTTGCTTATGACTTGTAATGAGAGAAAGATGAGCAAGCCTACGGTTGATGCAAGCAGGCTCGAGTGTTTGAATACGGTTTTTGTATTAACACTTGGTTTTTTCTGTCTCGTCTGAACTTGTGTTGTTCTCCGTTATTCCTTGTTGTTGGAAATAGGGCGGAGAACCTATTTATACAAGTCATTGAGCCTCATTCACGTTTCTCGTGGGAAGTGGAGGTAGTGGAATGATAGAGTTGTGGAGTTGTGTGTCGGTAACACACGACCAGTCTTGCCCACTTTTCCTGTTTATCTCTAACCGTCCATGACTTCCTAACACGTTCTTGTGATGGCGCGTTACGCCGCACGCTATAAACCGCTGAGACCAATACCCCGTATGTATCCCCCGTTTGTGACATGATTGATGTCTGGAATGTGGATCGTGGATCCACGAAAGATAGCATGTAATCTTTGAATTGAATAACTGCGTTATTCGGGAAGTTGATACTTATGAAGTATCATGTGTATTTTATGCAGTCTTTTGCATTGTGGTGTGGTAAGGTGATGGGTAATGACGCCTTGCGACCAATTGACTCACGACCGGGGTTGTATAACCAAGTCTGGTGAAGTTGGACGGATGAGATGAGCCTTGAGACACTCATCTGCGACCGTTAATGAATATTAGGGTTTTTTGAAGAGGTGCGCAAGCATCACTCTCCAGCTTGGTCGAAACCAAGCATGGGAAGAATTTTGGACAGGACCGACCATACATGCGTGTTGACGGCATGATGGTGTAGGTGCCTGTATTCCGTTCCCTCATGAAAGCGCGATCTGGGCCACTCAATTTGACCGTCAAAGAGGAGTGGTCGAGATTGATTTTGCGATAGAAGTTTGATACCGCAAGAAGCCGCGCGCCACACTCTTTTTCGGCGCGTTTCCCAAGACGACCTAACTTGGTCGGTCTTGGCCGGCTGGTTTGACGTGAAGATGGTAGGCTGATGTTCACGCCTATACCTGACTATCCCATGAAAACGTGATCTAAGCCACTCAATTCGTCCGGTGAAGTTGAGCGGTCGAGATCAATTTGCAATTTGGGAAGTGTAACCACGCATGTTTGGGCGGGCGTTTTGGATTAGCCAGGCATGATATGCCTTGGCCGATTACATGAGGGGGTAGATGGGCCCACGGTGGTCATGCTGGTATGACCGGACCTGCTCTATTTGATCTGTGACCCTCCATTCGTGCCGGAGAAGATGGACGCGCGTGATGGCTTGAACCCTAATTTTGGCTTGCAAAGCCGTGCGACCATGCTCTTTCAGGCGGACGAATTTGTTGTAACCAATCATGTTTGGTTTTGACCGATTGGTCAAGTGTGTAGGCGGTCACATGGTGATTGTGTCGACATGCTCCGGGCCCTTTGAGTCTACATCTACACCCTCCATCTATATCTGCGAAGATGGATGGTTGAGACCGTTTTGCGGCACATGTAATATGCCGCAAACCCTAATTTAGGGTTTTTCCGTCCATAATGCTTGGTATGGACGATTTCTTGGCAAGCGAAGGCCAATGGTCGACCATGAGGGGTCGGGCTGTGTGTATTCCATACCGCTTGGGGGTGATGGAATTGATGCGGGGTCATCCAATCATGCTTGTGGAGTTGGATGAGGCTGCGATCGAATCATATCCGGATCGATATGGTCGGTCTTGGGATGCTCAATCGGGCTAGTATAACACACCGAGAGGGGCTCAATCGGGCTAGTATAACACACCGAGAGGGCTCGGGCTAGTATAACACACCGAGAATCGGCCTGTACGGGTATTTCGTACATGGTTTCATTATAGTGCTTGGAGGTTCGTGTTACTCGAAGAGTAACACTCGGTCGTCATGCCACATCGATAATGATTCATTATAGTGCTTGGAGGTTCGTGTTACTCTGTAAGAGTAATACTCGATCGTCATGCCACAACGATAATGAGTACTTTGGAAAATACAAGGCTGATATGAAATTCACGGGGAAGGGATTGTTGCTACATGCTCCAACCTGGAGGAATTTCATGTATTCACAGAATGGGATTGTTGCTACATGCTCCATTCTTGGTGAATTAAGTGAGGAGTATCCGTCACTTATAAATGGCTTTATCTTTTACAAGATGTCAGCGTATGAGCTTTCCGGTTATTTACAAATTTAACCTTAAACGAAAATCCACCATCAACATTAAGTCCCCTGCCTAGCACATAATGGTTACACTATTGTGTGGTAGGCATGAGATGGTGACATACGAAATGACCGAGCTAGAGTGAATACATATTTTGGGATAGTTTCACATTGTCAGGCGTTTCCCTGGAACTGGTCGGTCTTGATTAAGGATGCGAAGGAAGCAGGACTTGATCCGGTGAGTCGCTTTGGTTTCTCTTGTACATGTATGAGCTCGGCCGCTCCTTCAGGTGTACTTCTTTCATCACATACGGCTTTCCTCAGGTATATCTGATAAGCCTCGTCGATTGTTATCCCGAATTAGCAGCCTTCATAGGTGGTAAGTAAAGACTTCTTTTCCTTCTGGGATTCTGTCGACTTGTGAGATTATAAAGAATCATCTCACGTGGTCGTTTATTCCATATCTCAGGTACTGCTCTGATTTTCTGATTAACTGATCGATAGATTTGATGATCCTTGTAGTTGCAGGAAATCCCACAATACACCCCTCACTATATTTTGTTAAACTAATCCATTCAAAAGATAATAGAAGAACAATTATGAATGTTTATTAATAACCTTCTTGAATCTTTACACGGAAAATGAGATTACACTTACAAATGTTTTCTCTTTCTCTCTCCTAATGACTTACTCTCCAATCCAAAAGGACCTCCCCACGACAGATCCACTCATCCCTTTATATAGGGTAGTACATAGTGAATGACATGACTAATTTGTCCCCTTATTTTCGGAAATGTCTTGCGAAGCGTCGCAGCTTACAAATATTCATATTCGCGACACTTCTTAACTTTCGCCAGATTTCATATCTTCTATCGTCATCCGGTCGTCATTTTCATTTAATCCTCTGCGGTGACTCGCGGTTTGTTATTCGTTGTCTTCGCGAATTGTTGTTGTGGCGATATTATGATCCTACATCTTGCCTCTTCTCATGTCTTCTCTGCGAAGGAGAGAATGTCATGAGAATCGATATTTTTAAACCGCCGCAACCGTTTATTTGTACTTATTTCAGTTTCATCTTTCCATACGGACTTTATTACAGATGTCTATTCCTCCATTCTATTCCTGACACGTTTCTTTCATTCGTTTATTCGACCGTTCACGTCCCTTCTCACATTAAATGTTCTCGCTTCCCCAAGGATGTTTCTCTCTATATATTTTTCATATCTTTCTCTTCTCCTCTTTCGTTTTCTCTCTGCAATTTTTCTTTTATCTTCTTCTTCCGCAAATCGCGCTTCTATTACTGCAAATCTTTGATCTCTTGTCATATCTTAGTCTTCGACTCTTTATTCATTCCCATATTTGATAATGGCTTCACTTAGTCGTATGTATAAACCTCGCTTTATTGAGATCCAGAAAAAGTTGCAAGATGAAGGTTTCACCCTTTCTACTATTCCTGATCAAGGAGGTTCATCTATACTGTTTTGCCAAGCTTTTCTACGATCATAAGTGTGATGATCACAAGATTATTGTTTCGTTAGGTCAACTTCTCGCGGGACTTCCCATTCCTTTGTATGATCCCGAGATGCCACTCTTTTATGAAATCCTTTCCCATCCGAGCTTCGCGAGTTTTGTCTATCAACTATGCGGCGATTGTATTCGCCTAATGCTCGAGTTTGCCAGTCGTGGTGCTGGCAAAGGATCCCTATACCCTAACAGTGTCAGACATCCCGAATATGTAAATTTAGAAATAATCCCTGAGAAATACACTGTGGAAAACTTCTTTGAAAATTATGAAGTAATAGGCATGAGAAATAAGAAATCTCGCTGGGGCGCTCGGTTGAAGAGAAGAGATAATGTCCCTGAGGATAAATTACTTATGCAAGATATCGACTGGCATTCGGGTAAGAACACTACTCCTCGCCACTCTAAAGATGAGAAGTGGTGGGTTGTTCCTTTGCTCTTAAATGGACCTTACATAGCAGGTTCGCATGTACTCCCGCAAATCTGTGAGGCTATCATCCTTGGGAATTTAAGTGGCCCAAGAAGGCAAAAGAGGTATGTCTCCATAGTTTGCTTTTGCAATCCCTCTTTCCTCTTGTATTCATTGATTTTGTAAATTTTCTGATTGCCAAAGCGAGGAAAAGTTACAAGGCAAATCCATCGGCTAGCACCTTGGCAATACTTCGATCGCTTACGGATGAAGTAAGAAATATTCTTTTTGTATTACTTTACAATATTGTTGCCTCTATTTCTTATATTAATTTTTATGCGAAGGTTAATCTTGAGAAGCAATAGCTGCGAAAGTTAAAGGCAAAACTAAAGCCACCGCACGCAAGGACAAATCTTCGCTCCACCATCTAAGAAGCGAAAAGCTCGGCCCTCCTCTCATCTCGGCTCAAGTTACGAGTCTTCCGGTGAAGATGATGATGATAATGATAATGTTTTGGATTCAACTTTCCAAAATGAAGCTCAACCATCCAATTCTCCTATGGATCAATTGTTCAAAGATCTTCTCGGATTCTCTTCAAGGACTTGGAGATACCCATCCGACTTCTATATGCGAGAGCCTCGCCACCGTATGCAATGCTACACTACTGGATGGCAACAACTCTTTCAAAGGAGTTTCTAGATCTGTATCCCCTAGCTTCTTAAATGCACTTAATTCGTTGGTATGTACTTATTTCGGTTCTCCTAGCTTCTAGATCTCACGTTTCCTTTCCAATTTCATTTTCTAATTTGTACCTTAATAACCTTTGTATCTTTCTTCGCATTTTGGAAAAACCTCTTTTGTGGTTGCCTCGGATCTTGAGAGGAGGTATAATATTCAATTGAAAAAGAATACTCAATCTTGCATAAGGATCAAAGAATTAGAAGCCGAGTCATGGGATATCGCGAAAAGATCCAACAATTGAGGCGAAGTTTTACGCCGAGAAAGACAAAGTTACCACTCTCCGAATGCTAATTTGACTTTATGGTATAAAAATTTTTCCCTCTTATTATTTTATTTTATCAATTTCCGTTGCTACTCGACTTATCACTTTCATGAGATGTATATAATCTCTCCGAAGAAGCTATTCTTCTCCATTCATTTCGAGCCTATGGATAATGATACTCTTCTCGCTCATCTCAACAACTCCTTAAGTAGTTCGTCGAACGAAATTAATACTCTTTCATTAAGCGAACTCCAAACCAAGTACCGCCTTTTAATAATTGAGCACAGATCTAGTTTAAGTACAGTACCAATACCAGTTTAAACAAATGTATCTCGAATCTCATGAGGAAATCAAAATTTTAAGGAAGAAAATTAGTGACCATATAGATGACAAAGATCGCATTGCTAATAATGGTGCCCAGGCATTAGCAACATTTCAAAAGTCCCTTCTTGAAGTGCAAATGGAGCGAGATGAATTGCTTCGTCAGAATTCTTTACTCACTGAGCGAGAAAACCAAATTCGTTCACTTCTTATTATAAATAATGACGAATTCGCTTGGGCCATGAAAATCTTAGATAATGCCGGGAATAATTTAGGTGTTGATGTTAGTCTTCATACACAGAGCATACTTCCTTGGTTAAAGATATAATATCCGACAGAGAAGGTTACTTATTATACCTTACTGTTTCTTACCTCTGCAATATTGTTGTTGAGTTGTTAACTTATCGTTGTCTATTTGCAGAGTCCGAAAAAAGATTTCGAGCAAGAATTGAAGAACTTGAATCTGAGAAAGCACATGCATTTCAAAGAATCTCAACCTTCGCGAGAATAAGTATTCCAAGTTGAAGAATCAATTCCAAACTACAGTGGCGAATTTTAATAATGATGCCGTTCGTTTTCGCAATGAAGCCATGAAGTATGTTTGTAAAGATCCTAAAATTCCTCTTTCTTTATATCCTTGGCTTTAGAAGAAGTTCGAGAATTTGCCTATCTCGGACATTTCGATAGTGAAGCCGGCGAAAGAAGAAAATTTTGGCGGCGAGAATAATAGAATTGAAGGATCGGATAGAGGAGAAGAATCGCCAAAGAGATAGTTCTTTTTGTTTCTTTTCTTTGCGTGTAATATCTGTGCATTTCTGTGTCTTTTTTGTAAACTTCTTGGGTTTGTTGTCCATAAATTCCATCTTCATTCCCTTTTCTTGGCAATTTTTCCCTTGTAATATAATTGGCTAACATTATTAATGTATAACTCTTTCATGGGAAGATGGATAACAACATTTCATCTTTTCCATCCCACATTTGCCTCTGTTATTCATCTTCGGATGAAAGAATGAATTTTTTGATATCCGCACGTTCTTCTTCTGATCAGGAATGATGTTTTAAATTTATAATTGCGATGGAATCGCAAGAACTTTTCATTAAAGAAGAGATTGTTTGGTCTCGCCTTATCATTTGTGGTGGACTTCTTTTCATTAAACTTTCTTTGTAATTTGTCAAAACTTCTTTTTGTTTGTAAGGATTAAGTCGTTGATCGAGTAATCCCCTTGCTTTCTCCTTTTCCTCTTATTTAGGATTTTTGACCATAACTTCGCGAGCATGTTCGCTTACTGAATATTTTGTTAAGTAAAATCGCCTCAATTAGGAATTCCACTTTATCTCTTCTCATTGCGACAAGATCGCAGGCCGCCTTTACATTTTCATGTAATGACCCATTGACCTTGTCTTATCATGTTTGATGGTCTTCTAAGTTTGACCTTCCTAATTAAAGGTCTCACTGCCACCCTTTATTGCGACAAGATCGCGGGACGTCTTTACATTTGCATGTAAAAACCCATTGACCTTGTCTTATCATTATTCAAGTATTTTTGCCTCTGCGAGGATATTTGGCTTGCGACAATATGACAGGCCTAAAATCTCTTGCGAAAGAAAAGCCCCATGACATTGCCGTCTTGCGACGAAATCGCGGGACGTCTTTACACTTTCATGTAAGGACCCATTGATCTCGTCTTACCCTCGCGTTAGTATTATTCTCGCAGGATCATTGCACAAATATGACAAGCCTAAGTTTCCTTGCGAAACAAAGCCTCGTGACATTTGCGTCTTTGGCACTTATCAGCTCCTAATGGAGGGTGCCGCCCTTATCACCTCCCGGTTGCCCCTTCAAGGAGGCGTACATCGGCCATACAAGGCTAGCTCCTCCCATCCGGTCTTAACAACAACCAGTTGTTTTCGCAGCCTCTTATCCCTTATACCTATAGAGTTTATGGTTACAAGGCTGCACCTAAGTGGAGTTTTCTTCGGGCCGAGTGCGGCGTGTGCAAGACTTGTCAAGAGTGGTAAGGAAGTTCCATGCTCCCGCACTCTTGACTCAACCGGGTACCTCGGCGCCTTGATCATACGCGACTCCTTGAAAGAGACCCTCGGTCGCCCAACCGGTATAACCTACATATATAGTTGGGAATCCAAGGTATCTCCTCCGGATAGGCTTTCATGGGCCCCAAATCTGCATGACTCAGTTCCAGGGGCGGTGTAACCTTTTCCCTGAGCCATGTTAAGAGATACCCCCTTATATGACGCACTTTAGGTCTTACATTTGCCTCTTACGAAATTTTGATTCGCGAACTAGGGTGTACGCCATAAAGGTTCGTCCCATTCATTTATTCATTCATTGTTGTTAAATCATTCAATCATTCATATTTAATTGCTGAGTGATATTTAATTTGCGAAGACATCGCACAATGTTGTTCATTCATTTTTGCCTCGGATTCTTCTCTTTGTCAAAATTCTCATATATCATTTCTTCTTAGTCTTGCTTTTGATATATCTTTGTCGAGTACTTATCGCAGATCATTCAGCTTACTTTTTATGCCTTTTGTTCATTGCACTCTTTGCCTTAGTGTTATCCCCACCCTTGAAGGACTCCTTTCCATCGTAACGTTCGCCTGCTTCCATGCATTCCTCTGCGGCACTTCGCGATGTTTCTACAGCACTTCGTGATGAACTACAACCAATTATCTTTGCAGCATTGTAACATTCGCCTATTACTGCGACACTTCGCGATGCTTCTTCATTTCTTATTTCAATAGTATCCACCATCAGCTTCTCTTTTCTCTGTTCATCTTTGATATTTTGTTTCCAATCTTTCCTTTTAGCATTTCTCTCTTCACAACTCTCTACATCAACCTCATAGCATTTCTGACCTTCCTTCCAATCTCCCTTTATAATGCCAATACCATTTGGATGTGGAAATTTTATACATTGATGGTATGTTGATGCTACTCCCAAGATTTCGTGTAGCCACGGTCGCCCCAATTAATGCGTTATAAGGAGATTCCACGTCAACCACTTGAGAATAAAATGTTAGCCGATAATCCTTGTAAAGGTATCCTCATGTGAATCTCTCCTTTAGGTTTGTTCATTTGTTAGTTAAAACCATAAATTTTATATGTTGAAGGAATCAAATTTTCATCCTCTCCACCCATGGTCTTATAAGTATGGTAAAACAGAATATTCACCGAACTTCCAGTATCGATCAGGATTCTATTGATTGCCCAACAATTTTCTGCTTCGTCATCTTCTCCATCAATTGGTCTTGGATTAATGTCCAGTCGCACCACCAACGGGCTATCATGTGCTTCTCTTCCTTTCGGTACTTCGTCTGCAGAGAAAGAAATAGTTTTTAACTGCCAATCTTGCAATTGCGACTTTCTCGCCGAGTTCATCACCTCTTTGTTATGAAAATCTCTTGCATATACTCTACTAAGCACGTTATCGTGAAAGTCTTCGATTATACGATATGAATGAACGATAGAATTGCAAAATAGATTTTTGGCCTTTGTTCCCACTTCTATTACGAGTGCTTCTTTTCCCTTCTTTGAAACTGTTCTTTGCACTTCGATGGTGATGTTGTTAGTACTTGCTTCCCTTTCTCTTCATTTTTAGAAAGTGAGCCAACTTCCTCGATCAATCATTCGGAGAATGATTCTCTTTATGTTTCGCAATCATTTGTTAAATGTCCATGAAAGCGATGGTAAGAACAATATTCATGACTTCTCGTCGCTTGGTGGTGGTTCTTGCTTTCGCATTCCATGGTGGTGGTAACGTCTTCCATTACAAGTATAGCTTCCCAAATTTTCTCAACACTAGCATTTAGTGGTGGCATTCTTATCTCTTCCCATACCACTCTACGATTTCTTGGCCTTCCATAGTTATTTACGCCTTTGTCCTCCATAAGTTTCTTGCATATGATCTAATCTCTCGAATTTTATTATTGTTGCCGCGGTTTTGGTAGTTTCTTTCTCTATCAAACTCCTCCCGATCTCGGCTTCCCATAACTACTATTTTTCTTGTCCATCATCAATCCCGTTTTCCGGTTGCCCTTGCGAAGTGGTCGCCACCGAGTTTAAAAATTTTGGTAATAAACTTGCATTCGCAGCATTTGAACTTGTATTCAGAATGGGTATGATTCCATTTCATTTTGTCTTTCTTCCAAAGCAATGTATTCTTCTTGAAGTTCTCGCATGACTCGACCATCGTAATCGTATTTTTAATTGAATATTTGAATGTATAATAAACTTGTTGCGAATGAGCATTTACAAATGATAAAATGAGATATCTTTCCTCTACCCTTCCGGCCATTTCACTGCACATTGTTCTCCATCTCATTGTCAGATGTCTTAAGCTCTCGCCCACTCTTTGTTTCAATCCGAATACATCTTCAATTCCTGGTCGCGTGGAATTGTTACTTATATACGCTCCCAAGAAAATAGTTTGTAAATGGTTGAATGACGAGATTGTGTTTCTCGGTAATCCTTCAAACCATTTCAGTGCTTCTCCAATTAAGCTTGATGCGAAGTATTTGCACAATATGGCATCATGATTCTCCCACTGTAACATACATCTCATATAAGCCTTGATGTGTTGTATCGCACAGGTTGTTCCATCGAAAATGTTGGTTAATGCAGGCAGATTGCACTTAGGTGGTATCCCTCCCATTTGTACTTCTATTGTGAAAGGAGTCTTCGCAGCTTCTGCGATGGCTTCGTCCAACTGTCTTCTTCCTCCTTCCTTCCTACTGTTTAACAATTTTCTCATTTCTGCTAGTTCTTTCAAGATTTGCTCATTTTCCTCAGGATTTGATTCTGCTGGTCTTTTTAGCTCTGCCTCTCGCCGCCTGCGATCATGCCTGTTTTGATCTTCTTGTTCGTTATTTTCTTCTCTCCTTTCTCTGCGATTTTCTCCTTCGTCTCTTTCATCAATTCGCACACCATTATATCTATCGTTCTCTCTTCTTGGTTCTCTATCAACTCTCCTCTGCATCCTCTCGTATTCTCCATTGACACGATTTTGTGCTCGCCTCCTTTCTCTGTTGTCGTGATTATTTTGTCGGATTGCTTCTTCAAATTCTTGATTTTCCACTTCTGCTCTTACTCTCTCTCTCGCGGGCTAAGCGTGCTTGTGCGACATAATGTTTCTCAATGTCGTCCACGATCTCTTGTTGCCTTCTCAATGCTTCTCTTCCATGCGGTATTGCTCTTCCTTCCGCTGTTTGGATCATCTAGCCCCTGAAATCGCCTAGTTCACGATTTTCTTCATTCTGCTCATCTTGGAAATTCTCGGGACGGGGAATATAACGATCTTCGCGTCCTCTCTTCTTTCATGATGTTACGACCGAGATTTTGTGCTTCCGTTGGTTTTCTACCTCTGTAACTTCGTTGGTAAAGCTCTCCTTCTTTCTTCCCTAGTCGATCTTGAACTCGATCTCGCAGTGCTTCTCGATCTCTATTTTGCAATCTTATATTTTCCATCCTTAATTCATGATTCTGTCTCGTCAAGTTTGCTCGTTCTCTGCCTCTAGTCGCCTCTCTTCATGTATCGTTTGTCTCAATGTTTCCAATCTTTGTGAGTTCTTCATTTCTGGATTCATTTCTCCATTCATTCTTTGATCTTCTTCTCCTTGTCCATTTGTTTACCAATTGTTGCTCTTCTTCCCTTTTATCCTCGGAATCCGTCCTCCAAGTGTGCACACTTACTCTATCGTAATCCACAGTTTCATTTGTTAGGTGGAATTAAAGCTTGGACATGATTCTCTTCATCATTCCTCATATTCATCCTTGACGATTCTCCTCTTTCAATTCTCTGTCTCAGCCAAGTCTTCCACTTCTTCTCACCGGTTGTTCAAGTACATTTCTTCTTCTAGCCATTTCTCTTTTGGTAACTTCTTTGAAAATTATCTCAAATTTCTTTCTTATTAATTCTCTTCTTTTAATGCATGTTCAAAGCATTTCTAGCGCCAATATGTAGTTGCGGGAAATCCCACAATACACCCCTCACTATATTTTGTTAAACTAATCCATTCAAAAGATAATAGAAGAACAATTATGAATGTTTATTAATAACCTTCTTGAATCTTTACACAGGAAAATGAGATTACACTTACAAATGTTTCTCTCCTTCTCTCTCCTAATGACTTACTCTCCAATCCAAAAGGACCTCCCCCACGACAGATCCACTCATCCCTTTATATAGGGTAGTACATAGTGAATGACAGCTAAGTTGTCCCCTTATTTTCGGAAATGTCTTGCGAAGCGTCGCAGGCTTACAAATATTCATATTCGCGACACTTCTTAACTTTCGCCAGATTTCATATCTTCCTATCGTCATCCAGTGCGTCATTTTCATTTAATCCTCTGCGACTGACTCGCGGTTTGTTATTCGTCGTCTTCGCGAATTGTTGTTGTGGCGATATTATGATCCTACAATCCTCTCTTTTTTTTTTGTGCTCATAACCTCCTCTTCTCTGCAGATTATCATGGAAGCGGTAGACGCTCATTCTGTTGCTTCCCCAGAAAGAAGTTTTGAAGTTGACAAGCCTGAAAACCATGCGCACGGAGAAGTAATGGCTAAGATCGATCTTCCTCTTCGCGAAGTCGGCCGTGCTATCCAGGGGATGTCTATCCCACACCTTCGTATTGCCAGAGGACGTATCTGTGCACTTTCGGCTGCGATTGACATGGAGGAGCGGCGGAGGCGCGAGGAAACGCTGCTAGACACTAGTAAGCGCAAGGGCGAGAGAGATTTGCGGCGCGGTTGAAGAGGCGGAGAGTTGAGCATAAACGACCTCCAAATGAAGACAAGTGTGATTACCCGATCCGGGACGGCGTGATAATTCTTGATTACGATACAGAGGAGTCGAACATGTGAAAGAAATTTGCGCTGACTGGTGTTGCTATGCCCTTTGATGCTCCAGTTGCTGATGTTGGGATGGAGTGCGGCTGCTCTTTGCGGAGATGTCGATGCGAGAGATTGAGGGAGATTCGAAGGGAGGCGCATCAACAGGTGATGGAGCGAGAATGCGCGGTGATGCGGCGAGGTGACTCTCTTGGCAATTAGAATTTCATTCTTTCTTTTCCAAGCATGTTAGTACCTTTGAATGTCTTCCTTGTACTCGGTGGCGAAGTGAGTTCAAGTTTTCCTTTCGTTTTATGGTTTGAACAAAAGTTTTTTTTTTTTTTTATAATCCTTTGCCAAAATTGCATTTGAATCTTCTCGGGAACAAGGGTGTTCCTCCACACGTGATTCTTTGTGATAAAAGAAGTAATTATCATGATGGAACATTTACGGACTGTGATGCAAGATCTTCCCGGCTTTCTTTGGGGCGGATAGCAATCGTTTTCCTTTCGTGCACACGTTCTGTTTCCTTCTTCCCATGAGATACTTGCTTAGGGTTTCCCTTCTTGCTCTGCTCTAGTGTGTTGATTTAGGCCGACTCAGGGCTTTGTGCTTTTAGAAGTAGAGAGGTTCTCGGATGGAAATAATACTTGATTAAATTGAGGATTGAAAATTGGAACCCTAACTATGAATGCAAGCATTGCAATCATTTTTTGGAGGAATTACAAGCATGTCATGAAGCGCAAAAGGAAACATGCTGGAAAAAATAGCACGAGCGTTTTAAAGTGTGGAGAATGTTGGAAAGCGGTAGCACGGTATCTTAAGTTCGGTAAGGTTTGAGCCATCGTGAGTGAATTGTTATGCCCTCCGGGTTATCGGGCGTTGATGAGCTTGCGGTAGCCACCTAGGATAACATCGCTGCAGTGTACGGTTCATCTTCTCTTTTGGTGGGTGAGTCAGGTAGAGTGGTCATCTTCACCGTCATGTTTCCAACATTGAATGTAGTCGCCTTCGTCACTAGGTATCCAATTCCGAATGGGTTTGAGCGTGCAGACACTTGGACCTTGGCCTTGTTGTCTTTGACCAAGACAGCTTCTATGCTCCTGATAAAACGTTTGAAAGGGCCGGCTTCCCATTCACATCTCTAGCCGGGGTTGGTTTGTCGGTTGGAGCCGGTCCCGGGACTTGTCGAGAATGAGGGCGGTAGTTTGCAAGGAGGGTTGTGTGATGAGACTTACTTGAGACCGGAACCTTTCGGTGTATCCGGCTGGCTCTCTCGGGAAGTTGTGTCATATTGGCAAGTTCTTTGGTGCGGCGCGGACAGTCATCAGTAGTCCAGCGGGCGTGTTGGAGACTCTTTCGAGGTATCGAAACCGGTAGAGAGGACGGACTTCGGTATGGCTTCGTTGTCATGCGTCAAGAGCGCCCTAGGATCATGTCGTAGTTGGGATGATCTTTGACTACATAGAACTTTGCTCGTGTTGAGGCATCTCCCAATTTGACTTCAAGGTCGATGTATCCATATGAATCTCGAGTTCTCCTCATGAATCCACGACCACGGTTGGATGACGAGTAGCTTCTTGCTTTGAGATCTTTGCCGCTCTCAAGGTCTAATGATGAAGTATCGATCAACGCGTTATCAAACTCAGCGTTTCTCAAACGAGTGACGGTTAAAGTCCCGGTTTCGTTGCTCATGTCTTTCGAGAAAGGCAGGGTTCTGGATCACTCTTTTGGATGCAAACGCCTCCACGACACAACGTGGTTGAGGGCCGTGAACATGTCTTGACGTTGTCCTTTGGAGAAATATAAGATTTCACACATGTGATCCATCATAGATTGCACGGTCTTGCAAACGAGTCCCCAGAAATCATGCGGTTCACGATAGGTAGAGGATCTCTATGAACACCTTCGTTTCCAAGTGGAGTTCCCTGTCTCTACCTTTTCCCTGAATATTTGTTTCAACTTTGTTGCAATCTTTGGTTGGATGATGGACGAACTGTGGTAGCAACAGTATCACGGGATCTGCTATTTCTTCCTCGGTCGGAGGACGCTTTGATAGGGGTAGTTTTACGGCATCATCTTGGATCCACGCTTCCAAGAGCTCTATCACTTCATTCATGGGAAAAGGAAAACCCGTGTCTTTGGCGTTTTGTGCGGGAGTTTTGTACATTCCTTTTCGAGACGAAGTCTTGTGTCTTTGAGGATGTTCGCTTGGTTTGTTGTTCCGTTATCGAAGCTTTCCTCTTTTCTCCTCCGCTTACCACACTCACGAAGGGCCGGTGTTGTATTGTTTGTTTGTGAGGCGCTTTGCTTCCTCGACTTTCACGCAAATCTTCACTTGAACAACTCTGGTTCTTTCTAGTAGTCTTTGATGCGTTGTTGCTGAACGTTTTGCGGCTTCGTGGAGTTCGAGAGAATGTTTGAAAGCCCAGATTCTCTAACAGCGCGGTATATGGGTATCATCCCATTGATGCATGATTCCACCAATTGCCGTTCGGTAACATTCGGGTCGTGACAGTCCGAGTGCTTGGGTTGAATCTTTTAACGAAGTCGTTGGGATGTTCATTGTTCATTTGGAGAATTCTTCCCAGTCTGAAAACGTGATTTGTTGGACACGAAGAAATACTTCTGTAGAAAGCACTGACCATCTCGCTCCAATTGGATATCTTTGTTAGGCGCAATGTTGTTGTACCAGTGTATGCCCTCCCAGTGAGTGATTTTGAGAATTCTTTTAGGCGTAAAACATGATTGTATTCATGTTCCCCAAGGCTTCCAAGAATCGAAATGTGTTCACGAGCATTACCGTACCGTCGTAGAGGGAGGCGGGGAGAGGTGTAACCTCTTGGTAGAGGAATCCGTTGCACATCTTGAGGGTACGGCGGCTGATGTTGGTGTACGTCCGTTCGGTCCCCTTTTCCTCGATTTTGGAGAAGTCGCTCTAGATCTTCACGCGTAATGAAGTTGGAAGACTGGTCTCTCCCCTTGGCGCTCGGGAGCAACACGAGTTTCTTCATTCATGTGAGTCCGAGTGGAAACACACACTCGGGGTATGAGCTTTCCGGTTATTTACAAATTTAACCTTAAACGAAAATCCACCATCAACAAGATGTTATTGTATTCTTCGGTAACCCTTCAAACCATTTCAAAGCTTCTCCTGTCAGACTTGATGCAAATATTTGCACAATATAGTATCATGATTCTCCCATTGTAACATACATCTCATATAAGCTTTGATATGCTGTATCGCACAAGTTGTTCCATCGAAAATCTTTGGTTAATGTCGGTAAGTTGCACTTCGGTGGTATTCCTCCTAATTGTATCTCTTGTGTGAACGGGGTTTTCGCGACTTCTTCTATGGCTTCGTCCAACTGTCTCTTTCCTCCTCCCTTTTCTGTTCATCATTCCTCTCATTTCTGCCAATTCTCTCAAAATTTGTTCATTTACATCAGAATTTGAATCTATTGGTCTTTTTAATTCCTCTTCTCTTTTCCTGCGTTCATGTCTGCTTTGACTTTCATCATTATCTTCTCGTCTTTCTCTGCGATCTTCTCATTCACTCCTTTCACGAATTCGCACACCGTTATATCTATCAATTTCTCTTCTTTGTTGTCTATCAGCTCTCCTTTGTGCTCTTTCATATTCTTCATTAATATTATCATTGTTGCGATTTTGTTCTCGCCTTCTTTCTCGATTGTCATGATTCTTCTGGCGAATTGCCTCTTCTAACTCTTGTTCTTCCATTTCCTATCTCAATCTTTCTCTCTCGCGAGCTAGACGTGCTTGTTCAACATAATGTCTTTCAATTTCATCCTCAATCTCTTTTTGCTTTCTTTGTGCTTCTCTCCCATGCAATATTCTTCTTCCTTCTTCTTGATTTTCTTCATCAACTGGATTATTCTGCCTCTGACACTGCCTATTTCCTTGATTTCCATCATTCTGCCCATTTTGAAGAGTCTCGGGACGTGGAATATAACGATCTTCCATCATTTCTCTTCTCTCGCAATGTTCTATGCTTGGATTTTGCGATTCTCCTTGGTTTTCTTCATCAACATTTTCTATAGGTAAATTTCTCCTTCTTTCCTCTCTAACTGATCTTGAGCTTGATCTTGTAGTGCTTCTCGACCTTCTGTTTTGTAATCTCATGTTTTCCATCCTCAATTCATGATTCTGTCTTGTTAAGTTTGCACGTTCCTCTGCCTCTAATCGTCTTTCTTCATGTATTGTTTGTCTCAACGCCTCCAATGCTGCGATTTCTTCATTTCCATGAATTATTTCTCCATTCCCTTCTCGGTCTCTCCCCTCTTGTCCATTGTTTACCAATTGTTGTTCTTCTTCCCCTTCGTCCACAGAGTCTGATCTCCAAGTATGCACGCTTTCCCTATCATAATCCACAGTTCTATCCGCTACTGGTTGAATTGGTGATTGAATTTGATTTTCTTCATTATTCCTTATGTTCCTTCTTGAGGATTCTCCCATTTCATTTCTCCCTTCCCCGGCAAGTCTCCTACTCCTTATAACAGTTGTTGGTTGCTCGGATACATTTCTCCTTCTAGCCATTTCTTAATTTTGGTAAACTGTTGAAAATTATATGAAATTCCTTCCGTTCTACTCCAAATTCTTTCAAATCACGATGTCAATCCTTACTCTCTCCCTGTTTCTAGCGCCAATATGTAGTTGCAGGAAATCCTACACTACACCCCTCACAAGAATCCATACAACTAAGACATTTGAAGATGAATAACTATGATTTTATTGATTAATTCCTTGAACGTTTACAAGATAAAATGGATAAGAGATAAAGAAATTTCAATCACTACAAACTTTCTCTCTCCTAATAACTTGCCCAACACTCGGAAAAAGATCTCTCCACAACAAACTTACTCGACTCTTTATATAGGGTATTATACAATGGATGACAGCTAAGCTGTCCTTTATTTTCGGGAATGACTTGCGAAATATTGCAAGTGTACAAGTATACAATCTCGCGACACTCCTAAACTTCGCTAGATTTTCACATATTTCTCGTGTTTTGGCTGTCGTCATTCATTGCGCCATTTATATTACTCTTCTGCGACGCCTTCGCAATGCTGTCATTTACTTATCTCGCAAGGTATCGATGTCGCGATATTCTGATCCTACATGTAGTAAGAAGTTACACATCCATATGGCTTGTGTAATCTGCAGTTTACACATCCATATGCCAACACATATAGATACCTAGAAATGTGGAAATCACAATCAAATTTTATGGAGTCATGTTTACCTGAAGCTCATTCGACAACACCATCCTCATCTGCTTAACCACTTTTGTGGTATCAATATCAACACCACCACTCCCTGCAATCCACACATACACGTAAACAATGTATAGAGTCATTAAGAACCTTATTTTTCTGAAACTTCATTTGGTCAATACTATCCTAGCAATTGAAAACAGAAACACTGAAGATATACTTTGCTTCATGTCTTAGCAATCGAAACTCAAAAACTTGCATTCATGGACAAGCATTATAAGATTATATTGAAATAAATTATAAAGGAACACTTATCTTTTGCGAAGGTACAGAAGTATAGATTGACTTTAAGGTAATGAGATTACAGAACATGTAGCTTATCCGTTTGAGCAAGATTGTTACTGAAATTTGAAACACTCAAGTTTGTTGAAGGATAAACTTCAAGACCTGCATCTGTGGATTCCTTTTCAATCATCATAAGAGAATGGAATTGCCGCAACAACTAACGAAACAGAACATGTAGCTTATCCAACAAACACAGTTCCGATGCTAGTGAACTTCCCTCTGCAAATAAGAGATAAGACAAGTTAAAGATCACCATTACTTCACATATCAATTTGTTTACTTTACAGTCCACCTACATGTCTTTTTGAATCTGAGAGTTGAGAAATTATTTCAGAATTGCAGTAATACACATATTTCAAAAAACAAACCTATAAAACACTAAAATAAATCATAATTTCAAATCATATTCACATTAAAAAAAGTTCACACATATTTTCTCTTCCTGTTCTACAAGTTTTATCCATCAATCTCATGAACCGTAAAGAAGCTCAAAGAAACTTATCTAATTTCACCGAGTTTCTGTCGAAATTGTTTAGATTCAACCTTACGCTACCAGGTATCTTCATTGATTAAGATTTCATCCTCAGGACAAGATACTGAATGTAGAAAATATATATTGAACTTAAAACAATCTGCCAAGAACAAAATCCACTAAAAATGAGCTCAAATCAGTTCGAAAATCAAAGTAAATGAAATTCGTATCAAATAAATGGGTAAAACAGATAATGATTCACAGATTTCGAATATGAAAACCGATTTTCGATCAAGATAAGAGATTAAAACATAGATCGAATTTCGTTCAAGAACCCTAGAAAATTTTCTCTCATAAGTAAAATTGAGGTGAGATTACAACAGATCTAACTCTGATTATGATTTCAGTAACAGATTTGAACTGAAATCAAACTATTAAAGTTTTCCAATGATTTTTTAGAAAATAAAAAACGAAATCTAAGAATTAAATCAACCGATTGAATTGAAATGTTACCTGTTCGTTTGATTTTTCAGGAGAATCTTCAGATTCAGTTGCTGTTGATGATGATTATCACTCATTTTCTATTGATTTTCATCGAATCTTCGAAGAACAAGTGATGTTGATGTCGAATTTATGTTCAGATAATCAGGATCTTTGTTTGTAAAGCTTAGATCTAGGTTTTGAAATCATTTTTCACTGAAAAATTCACTTAGAAATCGTGTCTTCTCGGCCTGTTTCTTCATCAAAGAGAGAGCGAAAGAAAATGAGAGAGAGAAAAAGAGAGAGAGAGTGAAAAATAAAATGAAACCGAAAATGAAATCTAGACCTAGTTTTATTACCTATATATACTAAAGGGCAGTCTTGGTATTACGAAAATGTCACTTTATTATCAAGCCCTGAAAATAAAAGTTTTGGGCCTAGAAATATCAAAATGTGAAAGAATGGAGTTGATAGTGAAGGATCCATTTTGTGGGTCTTCTATATATTGAACCCATATAGTAGGGGGGTTATAGTATTTTTCACATTTTATTATTATTATTATTTTCTTCCCTATTTTGCAGAGGTTTCCTCGTTCCTTCGTATTTTTGAATGCTCGTTCGTGCATTCAGGTGCTCGTTAGTGCATTATTGCTGAGTACACTTGCACCATTTTCACGGGGCTTACTCAATAGTGGCTTAGATACCCGTACGTTGAATATTTATTACTAAACCATGGAATTCTGCTGGGAAAAGCCATGAATTGAAGTAACGAAATATTATGAAGAACGTAGAATATTTTCTAGTAATTCAATTGATGAATCTTGCGAATAGAAATAATTAATTTATGGATCTATACTAGCACGTTGTCTAGGAGCATTAATTATTCGAGAATTGAGCGATATGAGCTAATTGAAGCGTCATATTTATTACGTATAGTCATGGAAATGTTGTTGCATCCTGAAGACGTTATCGCTCTATACTAGCATGCAAGCTGTCTAGGAGTCGTACAATCATTAAGATTATATACACATGTCTTTTATATAGTCAGGGAAAACATTGTTACATCCTGAAGACGTTATCACTCTATACTAGACAAAGCAATTTGTCTAGGAGCCATCTAATCGTTCGATTCTATATAAAAGTGATTACTGAAATTGTTCAGTATTAATGAAATATGTTTTGATCTCAATTGAGAGAATGCATTTGCTCTGAGAAGTAATACCCTCAATCAGAGGTTCTTGTGGCATGAGTTTTCATGCTTTGATGAGAGACATGAGCCTCAATACTCATCGATTTTGGATCGGGAATATGTAAGATTATGGTTTTATGATTTTAGCCTTTGTCGAAAATCCACCATCAACAACTTTTCTTAAGATTGAGTCGATTTGTCTAGTTGATTCTCTTGAAAGTATATTGGAGTTTGTCCATACAGATTGCTAAGTGAAATATTGGGTGTGGTTGTTAGACCCCTACTTTTTCAATTGGTATCAGAGCAGGCAAACACGTTTAAAGACCTCATAAGTCTGTGTTTGTAGCGATCTGACTATATGGACAGTAGAGTCTCTATAAACGTTTCACCATGATTAAAATCTGATCGTAGAGAAAGTTCTGAAAATCTTGTTATTCTTCAGAAAAAGTTGGATGAACAAATCCGGATCAACTCTGATCTTGTTGCAGAAATTACAATGTATAAGGATTTGAAATCTGTCAAACTTCCTTATATGGATTTGAATAACTCTGTTTACTCTTCCCTGAAGAATGGTTGTAAGATAGATGATAAACAAGGTTTAGGCTTAGTGAAATCTGATTGGACTAAGAACTACTTAAACGAGATTAAAGATGTTGGTCCATGTATGTTCTGTGACTCTTACAATCACTTTCAACATACATGTATGCCCTTCCGGAAAAGTTTAAAAGTTGCAAGTAATCTTCATAATAAAGCTGAACAACTGTTTACTTCTCTAAAAGGATGTACAAAACTAACAAGAAATCCTAAACATGATAGTAGTGTTAGTATGGGAGCTTTTGTTTTAAAATCAACATCTCCCTTTCAATGGTTTCTTGATATTGGATGTAGCCGACATATGACTGGTGATCTCTTGTGGTTTGTAACTTCAAGCGACTATGAAGGAGGTCCGGTAACATTAGGAGATGTGAGTTGCTGCTACATAAGCAAGAAGGGGACGATCAAGCTTCCCGGCGTTCCTGAAATCCATGATGTAGTATACGTTAAAGGTATGACTGCAAACCTTCTTTATATTAGTCAAATCTGTGACAAAGGCCATAGAGTTATCTTCAATGCGAATGGATGTGACATTATAGACAAAACTGGGAAAGTAATTTTTTAGGGAACTCGTGGTAAAAAAAATTGTTATCTTCTGGATACTCAGTTCAGTAACTGTTGCAATTTGACTAAGGTAGAATCTCCACATCTTTGGCATGAGCGTTTTGGTCACATCAATTATCGTCTTCTAACTAAGATCATTAATAAAGAACTTGTTAGAGGCGTTCCCAAAAATCAATGCAAAGATTTATGGTGTATGTGGTGCCTGTCAAAAGGGTAAACAAACTAAAGTTCACCATAAATCATCTCGAGATATTCTCATTAAAGCCCCACTTGATTTAATTCATATGGACCTCTTCGGACCTATTCAACAAACCACGGTTGCGGGCAAGAAGTACGCTTTAGTTATGGTAGATGATTACACCAGATTCACTTGGGTAGCATTTCTATCTCATAAGATTGAAACCCTTGATGAATTCAAGATTATTGTTAATAGAATCCAGAACGAACAAGGTCGCAAATTAAAGAAAATTATAAGCAACCGTGGAACTAAATTCAATGACACTAAGGTGTTTGAATTTTGTGACGAACTGGGGATTATTCAACAATACTCACCACCCATTACTCCTCAAGCTAATGGAGTTGATGAAAGAAAGAATATGAACATTCAGGAAATGGCCAGGGTAATGCTCCATAACAAAAACTTACCTTTAAGGTTTTGGGGAGAAGCTGTCTTCACAGCATGTTATTTGATCAACCGTGTCTACCTACGGTCTAAAACCCTAAACACTCCTTATGAGTTGTGGTACGGTAGAAAACCCAACTTACACTATCTCAGAGTATTCGAAAGTAAGTGCTACATTCTAAAAGATCGAGAACAGAGAGGGAAATTTGATACTAATAGTGACAAAGGTATCTTTCTTGGCTATGCTTCTGATAGTTGTGGTTTTCGAGTATTTAATCTCAGAACCCAAGTTATGATGGAGTCTTCTAATGTTATCATTAATGATATTAGTAATTTTCATCATGATAATCCTCCTACTGAATTGCCTCCAACTGTGACAATTGAGAAAGTCAAAGAAATCCAGAATCAGTTGAAGTTGTCCCAATCATTCGATCCCGATATTTCTAGTGACGAGGAGAAGAGCAACGATCAGTGCTCCTGTTGAACAAGAACGTGTCCCTCCTAGACACCTATGGGTTCAAAGGAATCATGATCCCAATAGTATTATTGGAGGTAGAGATTCTATTGCTAAGACAAGAGGCCAACTTTAAAATATTTACAATTTTGGTTGTTATCTTTCACAAGTAGAACCGAGAAATATTGACGAAGCTCTTATCGATCCCTTTTGGGTAACTGCAATGCATGAAGAGTTGAATCAATTTCAAAGACAAGACATATGGGAACTTGTACCTTGTCCCTCCAATATCAATATTGTTGGTACCAAATGGATATTCAAGAATAAGTCTGATGAATTTGGCACAATTGTCAATAATAAATCCAGACTTGTCGCTCAAGGATATTCACAGATTGAGGGGATCGACTTTGACGAAACCTTTGCTCCTGTGGCACGCCTTGAGTCCATTCGGTTGTTATTAGCTCACGCTTGTTTTCTTAAGGTTAAGCTGTTTCAAATGGAAATAAAATCCGCGTTCCTAAACGGAAATTTAAAGGAAGAGGACTATGTCGCTCAACCTAAGGGTTTTGAAAATCCTGATTTCCCAGATCATGTCTTTAAGCTTAAAAAGGCATTATATGGGTTAAAACAAGCACCTCGTGCCTGGTTCGAAAAACTAACTACTTCTCTTCTTAGGAAAGGTTTTTCGAGAGGCGGAGTTGAAAAAACCCTGTTTACCAAATGGAGTGGGAAAGATGTAGTCATTGCTCAAGTCTATGTAGATGATATCATCTATGGTTCAACTTCTGAAAAACTTGCGAAAGATTTTCAAGTCTCTCTTGGAAAAGAATTTGAAATGAGCAATGTTGGTGAATTAAAGTTCTTTTTTAGGATTACAAATTCAGCAACATAAGGATGGAATTTACTTATCTTAAGAAAAATATCTAAGGATCTTGTCTCAAGGTTTGGTCTGGATAAGTCAACTCCAAAACTGACACCTATGCCCACTACTGGTAAACTACATAGAGATGAGAAAGGAGTAAATGTGGATCAAAAACTATATCGATCTATTATTGGTAGCCTTTTATATCTTACAGATACTAGACATGATATTGCGTTTAGTGTGGGTTGTTGTGTTAGATTTCAGGCTAATCCAAAGGAATCTCATCTTGCAGCTACAAAAAGGATCATACGATATGTCAATCACACGGTCGGGTATGGTCTATCTTACACTTTTGATACTAACACTGATCTTTCTGCCTATTCAGATGCTGATTGGGCAGGATGTGTGGAAGACAAAAAAAGTACATCAGGGGGTTTCTACTATGTAGGACTGAATCTTGTGGCTTAGCATAGCAAGAAACAAAATTCACAATACCTGTCCACATGTGAGGCAGAATATATTGTTGTCGGCTCATGTTTTACTCAACTTCTCTGGATGAAACAAATGCTTGCTGATTATAGAATGATACTGGAATAATGAAGATCTTCTGTGACAACTCTAGTGCGATTCGAATCACGGAGAATCCCGTTGAGCACTCAAGAACTAAGCACATTGATATAAGGTACCATTTTATTCGAGATCTATATGAAAATGGTATTATAAATATGGAATTTGTGCCTTCAGAACAACAATTGGCTGATATTCTTACCAAACCATTAGATACTGCTACATTTCAACACTTATGGCAGTCCATTGGTGTTGTTTTGGTTCATTAATCCTTTCTAAAACTCTTGCCCCTATGCTTATCTCGATATGTTGGGCAATTGAGTTTGGAATTCCAGTAAGTGTTGCTTCAATTCTACATTTGTTTGATGTAGTTGATTTTTACGTCGGGTTTCGAGTATAATGTCCAAAGAAATCCTTCTTTTCTTGTGAAAGTAAGGTCACTCTTGTTGTTCTTTCGAGAATGACATTTTATGGGGGAGAGTTCTTAATTGAACTTGTGCTTAATTTCCAAATCTTTGTGGGGAGTGTGGATGTGGAATATTATAGGTGTTATCTTCTATCTTTATAAACTCCTTGATGAATGCATTTAGTTTTGGCTATATGATTGCATATAAAAAAAGTTGATATGTGCTTTCTTTTGGTCATGAAGCGTCTCTATGGAAATTCCATTAGGGTCCCACTAGTTTTCGTACCTTTGCCAATTTTATTGACAAAAAGGGGGAGAATTAATATGTAGTTCACACTACAAATACATATGGTTTTCGGATCATTATGTAAGGGGGAGTGGTTTTCATGTGAGATGAAGTATTGAGTAAGGGGGAGTGATACATATCAGCATAGTATTGTTGTCGAAGTTGTGATACAATTGAACTTTGATGATGTGTAATAATACTATGACACTGTATAACAATGATTGAGAGCTATTGTTTTCTCATTGTTATGGCTATGGATCTTCAACAACGATGATGCTGAATTGAATACCTTTGGAATCATTGGAGTACTTGGAAGTGACGAAGATTTCGAGTAGTGTTGAAGAACCAAGGAGATCAAGCATGTGGATGAGAAGCTGCAAAGTTTATTTATTTTGTATTCCATATGTATTGATAGTTTTTCACTAAAATTGACAAAGAGGGAGATTGTTAGAGCACTGCTCGGTCGAACTCGCAAGCGTTGTTATATCAAGCTTGTTTGTCAAGTTTAGTTGCCAAAACTATAAGTCTTGATTTCTAGTCTACTTATATCTAAGTCTCGGACTAGGATAGTAAGTGTAGTTGAGCTCTAGACTCCACGACGTTCATCATGCAAAGAAGAAGAACTACTCAAGGAACTGGTGGAACTTCATCGACAAAAAGGTATGTGGAGACTTGAACTTATCTATCACTCAAAAGTCTATCTATTATATCTCATATCTTGAGACAAAATTCGTATTGCTATATAGACTTCGATTATACACATTTGCTATTTCGAGCCGAGTTTATCTCGCTTATCTATTTCTCGAAATATGTGTTGGTAACCTTTCGCTTTGGCCAAGTTCATCTTTACTCGTGACGAAAGTCATGTTGATTATATCAATAACTTGAAAATCGCTTTGACGAAAAATAGTTTGTGAATAACAACTATATAACGTCCTCTAAGAAAGTTTTAATGATTGAAATGAGAGTTTAGAATATATAACCTTGATTGGATATCAACATTGTATGTGAACTCATACTTGTGTAAGTACAAAATCCTTGAACTAAAGTATGCGTACTTTACTATTTAGGATGACCGGAGCTAAGTCAGCGTACCAGTACGCGTACTGTCGGAAGTTCACATCCCGTTAATTTCTGCTGGAGTTTGTGAACCAAAAACAAACTCAATCCGGGTAATTAAGTATGCGTACAATTATGCGTACTAAAGTAGGTTATTTTCTAAAACCGGTTTGTTCATGAACTAAAACATTTATATAATAAGGAATGCAATCTTTGCAAACGATGGCTATAATGTTCATGAATCGATTCGAGTGAATGAAAACCGATTTTACTTTGATTATGTCTTGTATACATCTATGAGATCTAAGAAATTGAACAACTCTCTAACTAGTTCATTTGAGTCATTTGAACTAGTTATGGTGAAGATGAATATGGTTGATATGAAAGTGTGTACACGTTTAGGTACGGTTACTCAAACTTGAATGAAGTTACATTTCATTTGTGTGTAACAAGCTAAGTTCGATCTAACGGTTGAAAGATATTAGATTGAATCTAATCAGGTTTTCATCTAACGGTGAATATTGAATGCTTTGTTACCAAGGTAACTTAGATTGCAAACTCTGATTTGGAGACTATATAAAGGAGAACTCTAGCAACTAGGAAACCTAATCCCCACACCTCCTATGTGATACTAGTTGAATAACTAGAGTCGATTCTCCTTTAACCTTAGCTTTTTCATGAAACCCTGTAGGTTAACGACTTGAAGACTTCATTGGGATTGTGAAGCCAGACCCAACTATTTTCTCTGTAGTTGCATGATCTGATCTTGATATTTCTATCGTGTTGAGTACAATTGTAAAATTGGCTCGAGATTAATTTCTCCGATAAGCAAGATAGAAAAGTAGTCACAAACACTTCGTCTCATCGTTTGTGATTCCACAATATCTTGTTTCGCTAGTCAATTAAGATTATTGTGAGGTGATTGATATTTCTAGGTTGTTCTTCGGGAATATAAGTCCGGTATATCAATTGGTTCCTGTTCACCTTGATTTATCAAAAGATGGGACAAACTCATACGTATTTCTGTGGGAGACAGATTTATCTATTCATATAGACTTTTCAATTTGAGACAGATTTGTTTATTAAAGTCTCCGACTTTGGGTCGTAGCAACTCTTAGTTGTGGGTGAGATCAGCTAAGGGAATCAAGTGCGTAGTATCCTACTGGGATCAGAGACGTAAGGAGAGCAATTGTACCTTGAATCAGTATGAGATTGATTGGGGTTCAACTACAGTCCAGACCGAAGTTAGTTTGTAGTAGGCTAGTGTCTGTGGTGGCTTAACTGTGTGGTGTTCAACTGGACTAGGTCCCGGGGTTTTTCTGCATTTGCGGTTTCCTCGTTAACAAAACTTCTGGTGTCTGTGTTATTTATTTTCCGTATTATATTTTGTTATATAATTGAAATATCACAGGTAGTGTGTTGAATCGATCAATTGGTAAATCCAAGTTGTTGATTGAAATTGATTGATCCTTGAACATTGGTCTTTGGTACCGTTCAAGTTATATCTCTTATATTCAATCGGGCTCGCAAATTATCATTTGTTTGACTGCGGATTGAATTGAGAGATTGAGATATAAACTCTTTGATATACTTTTCTTAAGATTGAGTCTGACTTTCTAGTTGATTCTCTTGAAAGTATATTGGAGTTTGTCCATACAGATTGCTAAGCGAAATATTGAGTGTGGTTGTTAGACCCCCACTTTTTCAAACTCGTCTCTGAAGAAGTTAATTTCTAAATAAAAAAATGATAGGAGCCTAAAATACATCTTTTGAATGTCAATTTCTTATGCTTTTCTTAGCTATCTCTCTTGTATTTTTCGTATATTATGCTTTGCTTTCCTTTTGTAGGCATTTTGGAGTCATTGGAGTAAAAGAAGAAGAAACTTGTGCAAAAGGAGCAAAGCATTATTATTTGGAGCCAAGCCAAGGATAAGGGGCAACTTCTTGAAAGATTCACTAAAGGCAGGTGTCTTCTACTAAGGGGCGAGACACCTTCTATCTTTATAACAAATCATGTTCTCACTTCTCATTCTTTAGTCAGTGATGTTGTCGTTTCGGCATACATGTGGTTCTATGTTGCTGCCAAGGTGCCGGCAAGCTCAGTCAATTGGGTTGTTCTCGTCAGGATTCAGAGTTAAGACAAGTATACAAAGGCAAGAAACACACATAGCAGTACTGAGTTGGTTCGAGTTGAGTTTAAAGCGAGAGAAGACAGGGAAGAATACTGGTTTGCCTTTCTGCCGTCGATTTGTAGCCATGAACGGAGAAGACTAAGATGGGTTTTAAAGGTTTGACAAGAATAAGGAATTGGGTTTATGCTCAAACTCGAGTCAAGAGGATTTGGGTTCATTTCAGCTGGACAAATCAGGTAGAAAAGAAAGAGCTACTGCCATTGAGTTTTGTTAGTTAAGTGTGAAGATTTATGAATGTTTTTGAGTCCTGAATGATTAAGAATGATGGGTTGTTGTGTGATTGAATTCGTGCTATGCGGGGAGGAGTTGTGCAATTCAAATGTACGGCCGGTGCATAACCATCATCAGTTGCCAGGACGCACGCAACTTTGTTCGTTGAAAGGCATGAGCCACCAGTGCTACACAAGCTCAAGATCAGTTGCCAATGGTTCACCTCACTATCTCAGTTACGGCTAGCCATGGGTCTCAGGGTCATACACGATGGGTTATAAGAAATTCACGAGTTCAAGAAAGGCCATGACTTATTTTATGTTGAGATACATGAAAACGGGAGCCGACAAGACAGGGGAAGACACAGGAAGTTGTCGTGGTTGGGTTTATGATCAACGAAGTAGATTGAAGACGTGCTTTAGAATCCTAGATGAATCTGGAAATTGGGTTTGCGTGGTGGATTGTTGTTTGGCTTGTACTGTGGCTAGACAGGCAGAGAAATTGCAATTGGCTATGTTAACAGCCAACAAGGAAGTGGTTGTAGGCTGATCTCGTAAGCCGAGGAAGGACGAGAGTTTCTTTGGAGGAGGCAGTGCTACTGTTGTTGCGACAGAAGTGCAATGCGGGGAATGAAGTGAAGTGGTGCTGATGTTTGCAAGGTCAAGAAGATGGAATTGCGCCAGGGAATGGAATGAAGTGATGCGGTGTTGTTTACAAGGGTCTGATGGCTGGGTATGCGGCGCTAGAGAGAATAGCCAGGACTCACTTAGAAGCAAGGAGGGTTTACTGGCAAGGATGTAGAAGGCAGTGAAGATTAAAAAGAGTATGGACTGATCATGAAGCTGGTGTACAAGTGCTGCAGCTAGGAGTTGCCGTTGATGGCGGGTCTGCAAGTGTTCAATTGGAGCTGCAGGTGATGGGATTGGCAGGTTTAAGTATGAGGCAATGATGCATATAAAGACACAACATATGCAGGTTTGTCAGAGTTGCGACTGAAGCTGTCGTGCTGTTGGTGGTAGTCAGGCTAGGGTGTTGCGGAGCTGACTTTGAGAAGACAGGTGATGCTGCTGTGTGGTAATGGAATTGTGCAGGGAATGAAGAATGAATGATAAATGTATGTTAGGGACTGAAAATGGTGGAATGTGGTGGTTTGAGCCGAATTGTGATTGAATGTGTATGCTTGTGTTGGAATTTGATACTGCAGAGAAAGAGTTGCAGTTGTGCTTGATTATGTGCAGCTGGCTCTGTGGGCAGTTTGTTTGGCAGGTCTGTATTGAGTAGGGAAGTGATTGAATGCCTGAACTAGTTTGAAATGGTGCGAAAAGTGAGCAGAATTGGTGCACCGGTGGTACTAGCCCCGGTTGTCGGATTTCTGAAGTTAAAGTGTGGATTGTAAAGTTTCATTGAATCGTGAAGGGGGTATGAGTCGGATGCAAGAGTCGACGGTCGGATATATGAGCTACGAGTCGCGCTTTTGGGCACGTTTCCGCAAGAACAAGGAATTGGCTTAGATGATTTCTGTGAATGTACTGCAGAGAAGGAGAGTTGAGTGCTGGAAGTATATGATTCCCTTGTGACAGTTTCAAGTAGCCGGAGGTGAGTTCAGGTAGTCGGAGATAGTTTCACGGTGACCGGATTCCGACGACTGTGACCGGATTCCGGTGATGACGTCAGCAACCCGGTGACCCAATTTTGGACAGAGATTTTCACACGGGTATTTTCCACACATGGGCTTGGTGGACCACTTGGAGATGGGTTTTGAGAAAACCTAAATTTGGAAAGGGTATCCTTTTGGAATGGGAGAAACATATAAATAGAAAACTCTTTCTATAAACCTAATATCTCCATTAGGGAGGCTTCTACTTGTTTTCTAGGGTTTCACATGATAGATTCTTCTAAACTCTTTGTGATGATTTCCAAAAACCCAAGTAGTTGATTTATTGTTATTGGTTAAAGATGTAGTTGGATTTTGAAAACAAGTTATGATTTTTATGAATTAGTTTTCTCTCAATATTATCGTTTGATTTCTACGGGTTATAATAATTGCATGATTGATGTATTGCAATATGATTGAATGTTTGTTTAGTTAAGTCTAGAATTGATTGAACTCACATCCATATCTATAGCTAATTTAGGGTTCATCATCGAGCGATAACCTTGAATACGAGTAGCATGATATGATTATGGCTTGTAGTGATACATTCTTGTAGTCATATGTAGAAATTGACCTTTGTTCGAATTGTGTGCGCAATGTATTACAATTGCATTGATTAGCCTATTTCTGAAACTTAATGCTCCTAGGAATTGAACTTAATTAGCGCAAGGCGTTAGGTTATTCTTTAGGTAGAGTTCACATACGCAGCTCTAATGTGTGTGTTGATGACTTAGGAAATTTATGGAGTATTCTTGCAATAAGATATTCTAGGGCTTTTGATGACAGCGAGATTAAATAGGAATTCTAATCATACATTCAAAACTTGTTTACAATTGAAGATGAAACCTTTATCCAATATTTTCACATCCTTGATTTGCGTGTTTATTTTATTATTTGCTTTTATTTTATTTTAGTATATAAAAATCAGAAAATCCCCGTGTTACTTATAAGATAAGAAACATATTGACAACCCAAGTCCTCTCTGTGGGAACGATCCTTTCTTGCCCTTGCTTCATTATATATTTTGAGTAGTAAGAAAGTGTAATTTATTTGTGTCAGCTGACAACCAATCAAATTTTGGCTCCGTTGCCGGGGAGGCAGCGGTTGTCACTTGTTTTTGGTTTCTTATTTTTTTTTTTTAGTTTTGTTTTACTTATTTTTATTCTTTGGTTCTTAACCGAGTTTTGAGATTCTCGTTTCAAGTATCAATTTCTATGGACGGAGCATATTGAAGCAATCAATACGGCTTTCACCCTCAACAATATGACAACTATCACCCTTACGGGGAGTACAATCAAAATCAATCCGTTGGTTATGGTCAATACTCCACGTACCCTTTTAGTTGTACTCATACATTCCAACTTTGCCCTCAACAATATGACAGCGATGTAGAAACTATCATGCCTCCTTGATTTGCGTGTTTATTTTATTATTTGCTTTTATTTTATTTTTAGTATATAAAAATCGAAAATCCTCATGGTTAAATGTTACTTATAAGATACTTGACGCGAAATATTTGAAACATATTGACAACCCAAGTCCTCTCTCATTGGGAACGATCCTTTCTTGCCCCTTGCTTCATTATATATTTTGAGTAGTAAAAAGTGTAATTTATTTGTGTCGATTGCCTCCTCCATCTCTTGAAATCAAATTTTGGCCTTCTCTCCTCATTTAGAAGATTTTCAGCCGAGGGTTGTCTGGATTTTGTGTTTCTTTTTGAAATTCTCCTTCTTCTTCTCCATTTTTGGTTTCTTATTTTTTTTTTTTTAGTTTTGTTTTACTTATTTTTATTCTTTGGTTCTTAATTGCTTGCTCCTCCTCCTCCCTTGTCCATTTGCCTACCAAGAATTTTGAGATTCTCGTTTCAAGTATCAATTTCTATGGCTTCTTCTTCTTACAATCACGGAGCATATTGAAGCAATCAATTTCTACGGCTTTCACCCTCAACAATATGACAACTATCACCCTTACACTTTGAAGTTAAAACACTCTTTAAACTCTTTCTCTCTCCTCTAATGGAGTACAATCAAAATCAATCCGCTATCCTTTATTTTGGTTATGGTCGGGCGACACTTCAATACTCTACCCTTTTAGTTGTACTCATACATTCCAACCTTCTTATGGTGGGTATGTAAGTGGGCAACCACAAAGAGGGGAGATTAGTTGTACTCCTATTAATATTTCTTCTAGTTTGGTAGATGAAATGCAACAATTTATGGTCAGCATGGAGTCATTTTGTGGACAACCAAGCGTGGAACCAGTTTCATCGATCGAATGTGCTCATAGTATGTATGGCCCAATTTCTGATCGTAGTTTTGATCATTCACCCATTCAAAGGGAAGATAATTGGCCTAACAATACTGAAGTAAGTAATTCTACTTTTGCCTTGTCGGATGAGCTTTACAAACAAATGGAACATTATATCCAAATTTTGGATGGATCACTCCAAGAGCTTCAAAGAGGTGTTTCCGACGTAAGAAAGGGCATTGATTAATACATAGAGGGAATGAATAATTATGTTGAAAAAGGCGAACCTTTGGGGACTTTCGTTAATAATTGTGTAGTTAACTCAACTCTTGATCGTAATAATGATCATTCACCTATTCAAAAGGATGAGTTGGAGATTAGCAACACTAAATTCAGCGAGGACCAATCTTATGTTGACTATGATAGTGACGGTGATTATGATACATTGCTTAAACCAACTCATGGTGACATCCCCGAGGAGTGTACAATGGAGTCTTTTTGAGATCAAGGTGAAGTTGAAGAGGAATATGTCGACACTTGTGTAGATTACTCAAGCATTGATCTTAATAATGATCAAGAGCCTATTCAAAGGGTGGAGCTTGAGGATGATGCATTTTCGAGTGTTCTAAAAAAGTTCCTTATAGCAAAATTTGGATCCGCAAAAGAGTGTGTGCCTTACAACAAAGAGGAGTATGTTGAGAATGAGACCGGTTTGACCAATATTGTGGAAGACCCAATTGAGTTTGCAAATGATTGTAATGAAGATGTTGATGCCGAGATTTTGGTTAAGGCAGAAACGGACGAAGAATGGTTGCAAGGTTTGATAGAGGACCATGATATACAAGAGGTGAATAATTCACTTGAGTTTTTCAAGGATGAAGAGGATTAGTGATACAAGAGATTGTGCAAGGTTTGTCTAACCCTTTGCCTATTGTTTCTTCTCCTTTACCTCTTATTGGTTTGAATGTATGTGCTTCGAGAGTATTGTTGAATGACTTTGTTTCTCGATTTCCGCCATTAGAGATACTTGATTCTCATACTATGCAGGTTTTGGAACAAGAAACCGTGGAAGTACCCGACTTCTATATTCTTTATACACTTCCAAATGTGGACAAGAATAAGTGTGGGGGAAACTTTTATCGGTTAATAGCTTCATTTCTGTTTTATATTACTAATATTTGTGTGAAGCTAGTGTTTGCAAAACAGGTTCTATGGAAGGATCCCCAACTTTTCAGATTGATGGTATATGGGGAATGAATCTTGCAAGGATATAGTCGGGCTGATGACTTTAAACCAAGCACTGCATGGGAGGCAACCCATAGGTTTTGTATCTCTTATCTTTTATTTTCTTTTCTTGTCATGTTTTTACTTTTTCTGATTTCTTATCGCATATTGTTATATGATTTCCCACCTTGACTTTCTTTGGACGATTCAATTTACATTGAGGACAATGTAAAGTTTAAGTGTGGGGGAGTGGTTAAGCATTTGCGTTGTAAATTTTTCAAATTTTTCAACTTTTGTGTAAATTAGTGAATAAAAAACTCCAACTTGTAGTTAGTTTAGAGTCACATAGTATACATGTCGCTAAGATTACATCGAGAATCTCATATGAGTGACTGAACTTAGAGATGACAGAAAATATGATCGGGTTTCTTACTTGTATGAGAGTTAAAGTTGGATTTAACCATGCCAATGGCAAATAAGGTGCAGACTGAATTCGGTATTAGAGTAGTGATCCCCTATAGTGGAGACTACCTATGTTACATCATGAGAGGCACCGACCTTCAATTCTTTGTACCTGTCTAAATTTGTGCTTTTAGAGTGTGTGTCACCGTACGTTAATTCCGGGTAGAATGGTGAGCTACCCAACCTCCCACCATAGAAGCACTACTTTGATCTCTTGAGTGCTATTTTTATCAATCATGATGGTGACATCGAATTTCTAACTTACATACCACTTGTAATCTTGTTCGCAGTTAGCACCATCCACTTTCTCTCTCTACACCAACAAGTCCATAGAAACACCATCATCATCAACAAGAGGAGCATCACAAATTCGAAGGAAAGTTGAAGACGTTTAAGGTTTACAAGCAACAACACAGAAATGAGCAGATTTCATATTCAAGTAAAGCAACAAGACAAGGAGCAGAATATTTACAAGTTGAAGACTATTATATAAGAGCAAAGATTATCAAGATGAGAGTTCGAGAAGTTTATGATATCAAGACATACAAGTTGTGAAGAATCATGCGGTAAAATACTTATACCACGTCCATTTGTACTTATTTTATTTTTAGTTTGTGTTTAGTTTTCTCTCTCAAAAAAAAAAAAAAAGAAATTGAAAAAAAAAAAAGACAAGAGAAAATTGTTAGGTGCATTATTATTTTGTTTTGTTTTCATTTTGTATTTGTTTTATTTTTCTTGTCTCATAAAAAATATAAAAAAAAAAAGAAAAAAAAAAAAAGAGAGAGACAAGAAAAATTCATTATATCATATTTTTGGGTTTGTATAGTTCGTTTTTAGTTTTGTATTCTTTCAATAAAGCCAATGGAAGGAAGAAATATCTATAATGAAGTTTCAAGCAACAAGGAATTAGAGGAAAAAATCACATTGTCAAGATTCTACGAAGTTCAAGATTTCATCATCACAAGTTGAAGACCGAAGACGAAGATGAAGACACCGATTGAAGACCGAAGACGTTTCTATGGATGCTGTGAGAGTGGTGCTAGCTGTACGCCGAACAGATAACGAGGTAAGTAAGCATATTTCCACCTTCGTTAAGTGGCTGATTTCCTTTCTTAGAGATCGTCAGAAAAATGGGTTTTCAAAAAAGATAAAAGATGTGGGTTTTTAAAATACTTCGGAGGGTTTTTGCCTTCCTACCATTCAACGTGTCGCAGGATTCTCTCTTCATTCCTACCTGGACACATGTGCGACCCATAAAGAGCTATTTATTATTGAGAGCAACTTCATAAAACTCTTTCTTGTGAGGCAGATTCGAGACTTTTGATCACTCCGAACCCGAATTTCTTTCGAGAAGGAATGGTTATTTCTCTCTCAACTTTTAAGGATGAGATTGTGTTCATTTATGTGTCTAACTTCTTATGACTAGTGTGCAGAATTTCTATGTCTTCTTAGCGCGTTGGATGCTATTATTACGGAGAACTAGTAAGTTGGAAAAGTAGGTTTTGTGGGTATATCTCTAGTAAACCCTCACGAGACTATAACTCGTCCACTAGGGACACCTAGGGGTTTAAAGGCTTGTTATTTATGCTAAAAGTAACCGTAGCCTCGACGACACGGAGTTGTTGTATTTTAGTTTTGTTTTGTTTGCTCGAGGACTAGCAAAGAATAAGTGTGGGGGAATTTGATAGGAGCCTAAAATACATCTTTTGAATGTCAATTTCTTATGCTTTTCTTAGCTATCTCTCTTGTATTTTTCGTATATTATGCTTTGCTTGCCTTTTGTAGGCATTTTGGAGTCATTGGAGTAAAAGAAGAAGAAACTTGTGCAAAAGGAGCAAAACTGTTATTATTTGGAGCCCAACCAAGGATAAGGGGAAACCTGCTAAAAGATTCACTAAAGGCAGATTGTCTTCTACTAAGGGGCGGACACCTTCTATCTTTATAACAAATCATGTTCTCACTTCTCATTCTTTAGTCAGCAGTATCAGCTGTCGGCATACATGTGGTTCTATGTTGCTGCCAAGGCGCCGGCAAGCTCAGTCAATTGGGTTGTTCTCGTCAGGATTCAGAGTTAAGACAAGTATACAAAGGCAAGAAACACACGGAGCAGTACTGAGTTGGTTCGAGTTGAGTTTAAAGCAGAGAAGACAGGGAAGAATACCTGCTGCTGCTGCCGTCGATTTGTAGCCATGAACGGAGAAGACTAAGATGGGTTTTGAAGGTTTGACAAGAATAAGGAATTGGGTTTATGCTCAAACTCGAGTCAAGAGGATTTGGGTTCATTTCAGCTGGAAAAATCAGGGAGAAAAGAAGGAGCTACTGCCATTGAGTTTTGTTAGTTAAGTGTGAAGATTTATGAATGTTTTTGAGTCCTGAATGATTAAGAATGATGGGTTGTTGTGTGATTGAATTCGTACTGTGCAGGGGAGGAGTTGTGCAATTCAAATATACAGCCAGTGCATAACCATCATCAGATTGCCAGACGCACGCAACCTGTTCGTTGAAAGGCCTGAGCCACCAGTGCTACACAAGCTCAAGATCAGTTGCCAATGGTTCACCTCACTATCTCAGTTACGGCTAGCCATGGGTCTCAGGGTCATACACGATGGGTTATAAGAAATTCACGAGTTCAAGAAAGTCCAGGACTTATTTTATGTTGAGATACATGAAAACAGGAGCCGACAAGACAGGGAAGACCTAGAAGTTGTCGTGGTTGGATTTATGATCAACGAAGTAGATTGAAGACGTGCTTTAGAATCCTAAATGAATCTGGAAATTGGGTTTGCGTGATGGATTGTTGTTTGGCTTGTACTGTGGCTAGACAGGCAGAGAAATTATAGTTGGCTATGTTAACATCCAACAAGGAAGTGGTTGTAGGCTGATCTCGTAAGCTGAGGAAGGACAAAAGTTGCTGGAGGAGGCAGTGTTACTGTTGTTGCGATAGAAGTGCAATGCCGGGAATTAAGTGAAGTGGTGCTGATGTTTGCAAGGTCAAGAAGATGGAATTGCGCCAGGGAATGGAATGAAGTGATGCGGTTCTGTTTACAAGGGTCTGATGACTGGGTATGCGGCGCTAGAGACAATGGCCAGGACTCACTTAGAAGCAAGGAGGGTTTACTGGCAAGGCTGTAGAAGGCAGTGAAGATTAAAAAGATTATGGACTGGTCATGAAGCTGGTGTACAAGTGCTGCAGCTAGGAGTTGCAGTTGATGGCGAGTATGCAAGTGTTCAGTTGGAGCTGCAGGTTTAAGTATGAGGCAATGATGCATATAAAGACACATCATATGCAGGTTTGTCAGAGTTGCGACTGAAGCTGTCGTGCTGTTGGTGGTAGTCAGGCTAGGGTGTTGCAGAGCTGACTTTGAGAAGACAGGTGATGCTTCTCTATGGTAATGGAATTGTGCAGGGAATGAAGAATGAATGATAGATGTATGTTAGGGACTGAAAATGGTGGAATGTGGTGGTTTGAGCCGAATTGTGATTGAATGTGTATGCTTGTGTTGGAATTTGATACTGCAGAGAAAGAGTTGCAGTTGTGCTTGATTATGTGCAGCTGGCTCTGCGGGCAGTTTGTTTGGCAGGTCTGTATTGAGTAGGGAAGTGATTGAATGCCTGAACTAGTTTGAAATGGTGCGAAAAGTGAGCAGAATTGGTGTGGTACTCGCCCCGGTTGTCGTATTTCGGAAGTTAAAGTGTGGATTATAAAGTTTTATTGAATCGTGAAGGGGGTATGAGTCGGATGCAAGAGTCGACGGTCGGATATATGAGCTACGAGTCGCGCTTTTGGGCACGTTTCCGCAAGAACAAGGAATTGGCTTAGATGATTTCTGTGAATGTACTGCAGAGAAGGAGAGTTGAGTGTTGGAAGTATATGATTCCCTTGTGACAGTTTCAAGTAGCCGGAGATAGTTTCACGGTGACCGGATTTCACGGTGACCGGATTCTGGTGATGATGTCAGCAACCCGGCGACCCAATTTTGGACAGAGATTTTCACATGGGTATTTTCCACACATGGGCTTGGTGGACCACTTGGAGATGGGTTTTGAGAAAACCTAAATTTGGAAAGGGTATCCTTTTGGAATGGGAGAAGCATATAAATAGAAAACTCTTTCTCTAAACCTAATATATGTCCATTAGGGAGGCTTCTACTTGTTTTCTAGGGTTTCACATGATAGATTCTTCTAAACTCTTTGTGATGATTTCCAAAAACCCAAGTAGTTGATTTATTGTTATTGGTTAAAGATGTAGTTGGATTTTTAAAACAAGCTATGATTTTTATGAATTAGTTTTCTCTCAATATTATCGTTTGATTTCTACGGGTTATAATAATTGCATGATTGATGTATTGCAATATGATTGAATGTTTGTTTAGGTAAGTCTAGAATTGATTGAAATCACATCCATATCTATAGCTAATTTAGGGTTCATCATCGAGCGATAACCTTGAATACGAGTAGCATGATATGATTACGGCTTGTAGTGATACATTCTTGTAGTCGTATGTAGAAATTGACCTTTGTTCGAATTGTGTGCGGAATGTATTACAATTGCATTGATTAGCCTATTTCTGAAACTTAATGCTCCTAGGAATTGAACTTAATTAGCGCAAGGCGTTAGGTTATTCTTAAGGTAGAGTTCACATACGCAGCTCTAATGTGTGTGTTGATGACTTAGGAAATTTATGGAGTATTCTTGGAATAAGATATACTAGGGATTTTGATGACAGCGAGATTAAATAGGAATTCTAATCATACATTCAAAACTTGTTTACAATTGAAGATGAAACCTTTATCCAATATTTTCACATCCTTGATTTGCGTGTTTATTTTATTATTTGCTTTTATTTTATTTTAGTATATAAAAATCAGAAAATCCCCCGTGTTACTTATAAGATACCGAAACATATTGACAACCCAAGTCCTCTCTGTGGGAACGATCCTTTCTTGCCCTTGCTTCATTATATTTTTTGAGTAGTAAGAAAGTGTAATTTATTTGTGTCGGCTGACAACCGATCAAAAAACTAGACCTCGACAGAAACGAACAAGGTCTAAACATTCTGTGAAAAAGGGTGTTAAGAATTTCGTACAAGAAGTGTATGGTAGACTGGTTATTGTTCAACCCAACACAACTTAATTGTGTTGAAGGTGCATCTTGTCTCATATGCCTAATTTCAAAGGAAGGCTATTATTGGGGTGTCACATTCCATTGGAGGGGCGTCACCTAATAGGACAAAAACGGGTCACCCGTAAGTAATTTCAAAAATCCCTTATCTCAAATAATTGTGTAATGACTAAACAACCCTTGTTTGGCTTTAGTTTAATTAATTAAACCTAGATACGTAATCAACTAAACCTAGGCGTAAAATTGGAATTACGCCTGGAAATCAACTGAACCTAGGCGTAAAATTGGAATTACGCCTGGAAAATAACTAAACCTAGGCGTAAAATTGGAATTACGCCTGGAAATCAACTAAACCTAGGCGTAAAATTGGAATTACGCATGGAAATCAACTAAACCTAGGCGTAAATTGGAATTACACCTGGAAATCAACTAAACCTAGGCGTAAAATTGGAATTACGCATGGAAATCAACTAAACCTAGGCGTAAATTGGAATTACACCTGGAAATCAACTAAACCTAGACGTAAACGACATGCAAATCAAAGTTTACGCTTGAATTGAACTAAACCTAGGCGTAAGTTCTTCAAAAACTAAATTACGATTGAAAAATCTAGTACCGTACCCGGGCGTAACACTAGCGGAAAGTAAATAAAATCCTAATTTTACTTCGATTTCATTCGATTTAAGCACAAAAACGGGTACAAAAAGATGGGTTTGTTTGATTATTACCTTACATACACCATGGGTTGAGGAGTTTTGAAAACATGATTCTTCAATTGATTGAATCGGTGGAATGAGTTGAGGATGAAGTTGAGGTTGATTGAGTTGTTGATTACCATCACTAGGATCAGTTTGCTTCTTCCTCATCTATTTTTAGTAGTTTTAATTGAAGGGTAATTTTGACAAATTGCTATGGAATCAAAATATCCCTTAACCATATTTTTGGTCACCAAATATCCAAGTGAAGCCCCTTTAATGGAGTGTGACGCCCCAATAATAGCCTTCTTTCAAAGAGACAAGAGATGTGCACAGATCAGGTTTTAGGAAAAGAATTTTTTTTTTTTTTTTGTGTGTTTTTTTTTTTGGAATTCTGTTTATCCTTTCATATCATAAATTGGTATTGAAAAGGTTTTCCTTTTTTCATTAAAAGAATGTTAGAATCGACAATTCTACCTTATTTAGGGTTATGAATTAGTCGTACGTGAATCCTACTATGTATATAGGTTCCGTAACCCTACATTCCTTTTTCCTTCTCTGAAAACTCTTTTTATCACAAGATTGCTTGTAGAGCTTTAATTGTGTAATTCTCTCACAATTCCATATTTGAATGGAGACTCCAAGCATTATATCTTTTGATGTAAAAGATGTTAATATGATTGTTAAGCCATCAATCATGAAGGAAAAAGATAAATCTCATTCCTCTACAACTTTAAAGAGAAAAAGGAAGAATATGAAGAAACCAAGGGTTCTCCCCTCTAATCTTCAGAAGTTTTCTGGTATTCTTAAAGAGTTGAATGAAACAAGGAAGGAGATTCAACAAATAAAGGCTATTGTTTTAAGAGCTCTTGAAATTCAGAAGGCTCTGATTCGACATCTGTCAAGAAGGTTTGTTGGAATTGACTCCTTTCTTCATGAACCTTATGTTCCAATGGCTGTTGAAGACAAGGAGTTCGGGGATGATAAAGAATTTTTCAAAGGTCTTAATGTCTAGGAAACTTCTTATGAGAATTTATTCTTGTGTTTTTTTTAAAAATGATAACTAGGGTTTGGAATAGCAATTATTGTGAGTACACATAGCTATTGCCTACGGTTTTCATCTTGCAATGTTTTTAGATTTATTTATTTAAATTCTAAAGTTTATTTGGAAGATGATTTTGCAGTATTAATCTTTATTGGTTTCATATATTGCAAAAATTATTTAGGTTATGTGTGTTTAAGTCCGTGAACTATGACTGTCCCATATATGTCTATTATGTCATTATGCAAATATTGATAAATGATAGAATGAACTTTTGAATATTCCGCAGTATTGATCTTTCCCTGATCCACTTCTTTGTGAAAGTACTGTACGGCTCCATAAGTTCTCTTATGTTGAGCATTTCCGATTAAATTAATCATTGAGGTTACTTTGTGGTTAATTAAATTGAGTTTTCTGGATACAAATTCATGTTTCATGTAATTTGTTAATGTCCAAAGAAATCCTTCTTTTCTTGTAAAAGTAAGGTTGCTCTTGTTGTTCTATCGGGAATGACATTTTATGGGGGAGAGTTCTTAATTGAACTTGTGCTTTATTGCCAAATCTTTGTGGGGAGTACGGCTGTGGAATAATGTAGGAGTTATCTTGTATCTTTATAAACTCCTTGGTGAACACGCTAAGTTTTGACTATGTGAAATCATCGAAACAAAGTTGATATGTTCTCTTTTAGTCATGAAGTATCTCTTTGAGAATTTCATTATGATCCCACTAGTTTTTGTACCTTTACCAGTTTATATTGACAAAAAGGGGGAGAATTATTTTGTAGTTCACACTACATATACATATGGCTTATGGATCATTATGTAAGGGGGAGTGGTTTTCATTGTGAGATGAAGTATTGACTAAGGGGAGTGATACATATCACCGTAGTATTATTGTCAAAGTTGTGATACAATTGAACTTTGATGATGTTTAATAATACTACGATGACACTGTATAACAATACGAAAACATCTTGTTTTTATATATTTTTATGGCTACGGATCTTCAAAAACTATGATGCTGAGTTGAACATGTTCAGAATCACTGGATACTTGGAGTGACGAAGAATTCAAAGAATGTTGAAGAACCAAGGAAATCAAGCATTTGGATGAGAAGCTACAAAGTTTATTTATTTTGTAATCTATATGTATTGATAGTTTTGTCACTAAAATTGACAAATGGGGAGATTGTTAGAGCACTGCTCGGTCGAACTTGCAAGCGTTGCTATCTGATAAGTGTCGTAAATACCTAAATTTATATCTATTGTTTATGCTTTTTTTGCGAGTTTTCTTGTAAATTATGTATCTTATGATTACTTCTGAGCTAATCAGGTATTTTGGAGTCATTTGGAGTAAAAGAAGATGAAATCATTCATTTGGAGCGGAAAAGACAAAAAAAAGAAGTTCACAGGCGATATTTGGATCAAGGCTAGGATGCGCAAGGAGGAGGTGAAGAATGAACTGTCAGGTTCCCAAAAACTGACAGTTGAGTTGAATAGAAATTTAGGATGTCGGTTATTCGGAACTGACAGGCCATGTATGGACTGGGTGGCCCTTATCGACCGCATCTGAGTGGCTATATCCATTTTATATTCCTACAAAACCCTAAGATCGAGAATTGGTGGCTGTCTTCATTACAGTTTTTCCTGAAATTCACAGAAGAGAACAAATAGAGCTGCTGATGAAGATGAATGAGATCCAGACGAACTAGGGAAGAAGATACGGTTTCTGCTGATGTATGAGTGAATCTGGTAAGGGTTTCGTCTGGATTATGTTACCATGAATACAACCAGAAGATGGGTTTGGATCGTTGAGACTGATAGACAGTGGGTGAAATCGATGGATGCATTTAATTGATTCAGAGATGGTTGTGCTTGAAATGTTAGAAGATACTGATGAATTAGAGACGGGTTTGCTATTGATTTCAAGGTGGAGGTGAATTGGTTGATGCTGTAGAAATAGAATCTGGTAGTTGGGTTCTGATAAACTGATGGTTAGATGATTTGAACATGGTGGTTGTGAAATTGGGCATAAATTGAGTTCAAACAGATAAATAACAGAATGGGTTTTAGGTTGATTTTCATGGGAAGCTACAGAGAGAGGATGAAGTTGTGAAAGAAGAAGGTGATAGGCTGAGCAAGATTACAGGGAAGTGATGATGGAGTATGTAATGGTTTTGTGTAGTGGATGTGCAACTGGTGGTGTTTATGAAGTGCAGGTGCAGGCACTGATGCAATTACAGAGCAGTAAGGGTGATACTGGAGGATGAAAGGGCATTTGTGGTGGTTGTTGTTGTATGGAGAAAGGAAAGAATTGAACTAAGACAAGGAGAACTGGATTGTGTTAGTTTTCAGCAGATGAAGTCTCAATGAGTTGGTGATGCTGGTAAAGATGAATTGCAGTTGATAGACAGTGTTTTGCTGTCAGGGTTTGTCGACTCAGAAACTTGAGAAGAACAAGTAGGAAATAAAAAAGTTGTGTTGCAGCTGAGAGTTCAGTGCAGTTAGAGATGCAACTAGGATCGAATGATGCTGTCTTGAAGAATGGTTTGAATTGAATTGGTGGGTCTGTCATTTGCAGTGGTGGAACTGAAGCTGCAGTTTGATTTGGAATGAAGACTGATGCAGCTGAGTTAGGTAGTGATGCAATGGGTGTTTGCTCTGCGTTTGTGGCTGTTGCAATCGATGGAAGGAGGTAGAAAAAATGGGTTTGATGCTGATGAATCAGACAGATGATCTTGCTGGAGGCGATGAAGTTGTTGCAGTTGTTCGTTGAAAATTTGATGTCGAGGTTGGTGCTTTGTAATGATCTGACTAACCTGAGTTGCGAGGATGTTGTTGGTGTGTAGAGTTGGAGGTTATTGCAGTTGTAACGCAGAAGCTGAGATGATGTTAGTTAAGGTGGTATTGGTTGGCCTGAGATAACAGTGTGGCTCAAGGTGCATTGGTTGTGTTACAGAAATGATAAATGTATGCCTAGGTTGCGAGGGAATGGAATTGCAGGTGCAGATTGAGTTGCAGGAGCAGCAAGGTGCTGGTGTTGGTGGTGCGCAATAAGTATTCAAGTTGTTGTAGGAGTTAGAATGCAGTTATGGTGATTCGAAAATGGAGTTTGAGCTACAGGTGAATAAAGCTGAGAAGGGTAGTGTGCATATGCATTCGGAGATCGAACTGGTGGGTTTGATGCAGTTTCTGTTGGAGATGGAGCTACATTACAGCGTTACTGAAATGAGTTGATGCAGTTAGACAATATTCTGGTGGAGGTGTCGTGACAGTGGATCAAGCATCGAGTTGCAGCTGCAATTAGGTGCATGAATTGAATGAATACAGTGAAATGATAGAAGCTGGAGTTTAGATAATGGTCTTGCAAGTGGAGATTTTTACAACGTTGTTGGTGCAGCTGAGGATGGTGGCAACTACAGGGTTCTGGTGGTTGTGTTACTGAAGAGTGCAGGCTTGTAACCTAAGCATGTAATGATGATGGAACTGGTGATATTGCGGCTGTTGAAATGGAGTTGTTGGGGGTCTGTTTTGATTGAGTTGCTGCACAGGAAACGATTGATTAAATGGTGTATGAATGAGGAAGGAGGGACCAGAAAAATGGCTTGAAATATGGCTCGAATGAGCCTGAATACAGGAAAGACTCGACCGAAATCGGAGCCCGGCGAGTCAACTCAGTGATCCGATCCGTTGACCCGGTTTTGGCAGGAAAGGCTTGAACTTGGCTGAGCCATGGGCTTCTTGTGCGCTGTTAGAGGTTGGCAGAAAATTACTTGGGTTCGACTTAGATTTCAATCAGTGGAGAAAGGAGAAGTCTATAAAAAAGGGAATCACTCATCATATCTTATCTTTTCTTCTACTTTTGTTCTAGGGTTTTAGACATGGAAACTCTTATGTTCCTTCTTGTTATGAACTTCTATGCTATGAGAATTTAATCTTATCATTGGTTATGGATTAGTTTTGTCTCCATGCTTTATCATTTATGATTCACCATTAATATTGTCATATGAGTTGAATGCTTGTTTAGTCGAGTCGCGAATCGATTGAGTTTACTTTCATCTCTATTGCTATATTAGAGTTTATTATACGTAAAAGTGATAAATTTCTGATTGCAAGTAGCATAATTTTGGGTAGTGCTTGTAGTGATATATCTTACTAGTCACAAGTGAGTCATAACCTTTGTTAAATCGGATTAGTGCTTTTACACCTTCGATTGCTTTGATTGGCCTGATTTCATAGAACTTAACGCATCTAGGGAATTAAACTTGATTAGTGCTTTAACACGTTAGGTTGTTCTCTAAGATAGAATTCATATTCGCATCTTTTAATGTGTTTGTTGATGACAAGAGGAGATTTGCGGGATATTCTTGCGATCAAGGTATTCTAGGGCCTTTGATAAAAGTTGAGATTAAAATATCAATTCTAGTTATTGTGTCGAAAACATGTTTTTGATTGAAGATGAAATCCTTAACCAATGTCTTCACATTTTTGCGTGCTTGCTTTGTTTGTTTGCTTTTAGTTTAGTTTGCTTTATTAAAAATCAGAAAAATCCCCCCTTTGTTTATATAAGAAATCGAAACAAACGACAACCTAGACCTCTCTGTGGGAACGATCCTTTCTTACCCTTGCTATATTATATATTTTGAGTAGTGAGAAAGTGTAATTTATTTTTGACGCCTAAGACAGCGATCACTATCTCAAGCTTGTTTGTCAAGTTTAGTTGTCAAAACTATAAGTCTTGATTTCTAGTCTACTTATAGCTATGTCTCGGATTAGGATAGAATGTGTAGTTGAGCTTTAAATTCACGACGTTCATCTATTGAAGACGAAGAACTACTAAAGGGAGCTTGTGGAACTTCATAAACAAAAGGTATGTGGAGACTTAATCTGATCTATCACTCAGAAGTCTATTCTATTCTATCTCGTATTGAGACAAAGTCGTATAGTTATATAGACTTCGTTATTATACACATTTGATATTTCGAGCTGAGTTTAACTCGCTTGTATCTTTCTCAAAATATGTGATGGAAAGCATTTTGCTTTAACCACGTTCATCATTATTCTTGACAAAAGTCAAAAGATGATCATGTGAAAATCACCTGGTAACATCTTACATGATTTGTGTGAGACAGTCATTTGATGTAGACTCGAAAAGTTTCATATTGATCATTCGATCACTTGAAAATTGCTTATAAGATAATATTTTTTGTGAGACAACTATTGTCATCTTCTAAGAATGTTTCAATGATTGAAATGAGAGTTAAGAGCTAAAACCCATGTCTGGATACATTACGATTTGTGTACTAAGTGTACAAACTGTTTTGATAGAATTCAGGACCAGAAGTTAAGTTTGCATACCCATTCGCAATCTTATTCAAGTGTTTAAGTCAGGCTACTTAAGTTTGCATACCCGTTCGCAAAGTGATTTAACCGTTGAAGTCCGGGAACCAAGTTTGCGTACCGTACCCGTTCGCAAACGGTTTCAACTGTGTTCGGTCCGGAGCAAAAGTTTGCGTACCCGTTTGCAAACTTAAGTGGTTCAAGTTCTAAAATCGGTTAAGTATGATTTCATACTCATGAACAAATACATGTATAAATTAAGGAATGCAATCTTTGCAAACCGTGGCTAAAATGTTCATGAACTGATTCTTTGAATCAATCCGATTTTTCTTCAATTGTGTCTTGTATACTTCTATGAGAATATAAACAATTGAACAACTCTATGAGTAACACAATTAGATTCATTTGATTATCATTCTTGTTTGATTGATCATCATATGTGATCTAGAAGTGTTAGATGAACAAGGTTAATACAAAAGTGTTCATATGGCTAACTTGGGTTAACTGTTTGAAATGACGAGGGTACCCAAATATACCTCAATCTAAAACTTTTCTACCTATAAGTCCTTTCTCCGAAAGTGATTGTCTATGGACTGAGTCGAGACAATACAACTAATCGGTTCACACTTCGTGTGATCGTCTATGGATACGAGATCGAGACAATACAACAACGAAGTATGATTACTTGATAATAGGTTCGGACTTAACCAAACACTATAGGATTGCTATCAAGTAATTAGGAATTAACATTTGTTTATTTTACTTCTAATTATAATAAAAACAATTATAACTGCGGAAATAGAAAAGTAAAAGACATAACAAGATTTTGTTAACGAGGAAACCGCAAATTCAGAAAAACCCCGGGGCCTTGTCCAGAATTGAATGCTCTCAGGATTAAGCCGCTATACAAAATCTAAACCAACTTCGTATAGTTGAGACCAAGCAACTAAACCTATAGTTCACCTAGTTCCGTCTTTATCCCTGCGCCTCAAACTTGTAATAAGTCACGCACTTGGAACAATTCCTTTGGTTCGTATTCCAAACAGTAAAGGAACAACAAATATGTTCGGTAACAATTCTTTTCAAACAACGTGATATGAGTTTGACAAAAGGCTCTTCCGTTTATTCCAATAAACTCCTTTGTCGGGTTCTTAGATCAATCTGATTAACAACTACCAAAGTAATTGTTTAGACTATGCAATCAATACTATGAATCACAAAGAAATGTATTGATGCCGATCTACACAACTAATCAATCCAATCTATCAAAAGATAAACTGATTATAGTTGGATCCCCAGCCGATCAAGTTTTGTGCACACCAAAGATTATGAACTCAAATAAGAAATCTTCTTTGTCTTCAAATCTTCTTAGATCTTCAATAAACACCTGCACACAATCAACATGAATCTCTTGTGATCAATCACACACAGAACGGAGTTTGTTAACAATGGATTATCACGAGACGTCTTTAGATCTACAAACAATCTAAAAATCCCCGTCGAAACTTCGATCTAGTTTGAGTGAATCTTATATCAGAAGAGAAGATTCTCAAGCATAAACAAACTAGGTGCAATCAAAGTTCAACAATCATTAGTCAATCAAATCAATCGAAAACTAATAATAAACTGCAATTATCTAGTTTCCCACCAACGGTACTCGTAGAGCTTCCCAATCCCAAAGAAGTCTTTAAAAAGAGCGGTCGTAAGAGATTTCACTTAGTTAGGGTACTTTACTCTCTGAATAGACGGCTCCACCAGTAACAACACAACAAGGTAGTTTTGCTGGCTCTGAGGATTAGTTTGCTTGAAATGCAAACTTCAATATTTATAGACCAAGGAAGTTTGGACACCAAGGAATTTCCAAAACCGAATATTCTCAAAGATATGCAATAAATGCCCAAATCGGTTTTCATAATTCCTAGAAATGCTCTGTCCAAATATTGACCGAAATCTCAGTAGAAAATCTCCAATTAGTAAATGCACATTGCCAATTTTTATTTTCCAAAGATATGCATTTAATTGCTGGAAATTAAAAGCATATAAAACTAAAAACCTTAATTAAAAGATTCTCAATTTATTTCGATCCGGGATTCTCCTTTAGTTATTAAGGAATATCTTTGAACAATAATAGATAAGAATTATTGCACGTGTTCAAAGTATGTCGACATCTTTACTTTGTAAATCCTCTTTCATATTTACAATCTTGGAACCGATTTGCCACACTTCCAAACGAGTTTAGAATTGGTTCATCTGATTTCCAAGAACTATGTGATTGATCAAAAATATTCAATCACCATTCATGGGTTTAACGGTTCTACCAAAACAAGTTTTGGTTCTACCTCCAAGTAGCTACTAGGATCGGTCACATTAGTTTCCATAAAATGGTTAACTAAGTACCAGGATCGGTTACCATTATTTATTGTACTTACTTGTGATCGGTTGCACAAGTTATAGGATCGGTTACACCAATTTCTAAAACTTGTTAACCTACTACAAGGATCGATTACACATCTTGTGATAAGTCCCACCAAGTTCTAGGATCGGTTACCCAATGACTAGGAATGGTCACACCAATTACAAATATCGATCATACCATCTCAGGTGATTACTTAAGATTGGTTTCACTAATAAAAAAGTCATACCGATACATAAGTCGCATTGTGAATAGTTTTACCAAGATACATAAACAAGTTATGAGCGGTTATACTAAACACACATATTGGTAATCCAAAGATTTGCAATGAATAACAATACCAATAAGCCTAGCGATTTCCCTTTCGATTCACAAAACAAGTTTATGAATGTACTTCCTTTAAACGAATGTAAAAAATTGTTTCCTAGGACGAAATCTTCACCCATACCCATACATAATCACAATAGGATTCATACGATTATGTCAATGTCTTATATACGAAGTTCAAAAGATAGGCGTTATACTTCGTATTATAATTCATTAATACTACGTCTAACTAGAGTATAATCATTCACAGCTTCGTAGTTATGTTTTCAATATAGCACGACTTGAAAGATACGTTAGGAATGAAACAGTTCAAGTCAAAATATTACTAACCTCAAGAGGAAGGATGATGTCGTCATTGTAGATCTTTACTTCTTCACATTCTTCAAGTCTTCGAGTAATACTTGTATGTCTCATATCCTAATAAATTTCTAGCTAACCTATACGAAGTTGACTCTAGTAAATAATCAAGCGACTCTTTAAATGAGTTTTGGTTCACTAAAATATGACAACCAAACTTGACATACCAACGCTTGGTGGGTTCAACCGAGCTATGCTCTAACACTGTTATTGAGCCAACTCAATATACATATTTAGGTACGGTTACCCATATCTAAATGAAGGTATATTTCATTTGTGTGTAACAAGCCAAGACAATCTAACGGTTGAAAGATATTGGCTTGAATCTAATCAGGTTTTCTTCTAACGGTGAATATTGATTGCTTTGTTCCAAAGTTATCAAACCATGATTTGAAGACTATATAAGGGAGAACTCTAGCAACCGGTAAACCTAATCCCCACACCCCATGTGTGATACTAGTTGCGACTAGAGTCAATTCTCCTTTAACCTAGGTTTTTCCTAAAACCATTATAGGTTAACGACTTCAAGTCTTTATCCTGGTATTTTCAGAGTGGAGAGATTATCTCAAAAAAGCAACTTAAGAAACATTATGATTGCAGAAAAATCTTTTTGCATCTTAGCTTTAAAAGATATTTATATGCTTGTTTTAAATATCTGACTATCTTTCATATTAATCTATACTCTACTTTATTTGCTTTACAAACTAATCTTATATTTAGGTGTATCGTTCAGGATGAAATAGATAGAGGAAATGAGTTTAAAGTTCTATCTTGGAATTTATATGGCATTATATCACAGTTTAAACAAGACCATCTAAATCACTTAAATAAATCTCATAACTTAGATGTATGAAACTAAAAGACTGGTTTATCATGTATTCAGTTGGTAGATCAGGAGGTTTTGCAATTGTTTGGAATCGGGGAGTATCTGCTAAACTGATAACTTTTAAACATAACATTTTTCATTTTCAAGTAATTAAAAAAAAATCTATATGTATGTTTCTTTTATATATGGTGCTTTAGACAATAAAATTAGAGATGAACAATGGAATTTCATCAATAGTATTATTGAACTAGAATCTCCATAGACAATAATTGGTGATAACTTTATTTTTCATAAAGATGAAAAAGAAGGTGGAAATAAACCATCAACGAGTAGTTTTGCATATGTTTTTCACGGTATTCAGACTTTAGGATTAGTTGACCTAAATTTTACTGGCCAACAGAAGAACAGGGGAGCAAAACATACAAGAGAGAATAGACATGGTTTTTGTTAATCATAAATGGCTAGAAATGTTTCCCACATCAAATAATACACATCTTACTATGGTTGCCTCAGACCATGCCCCAATTTTATTAGAAACTATACTACATAAGGACAAAGTTTTCAGACCTTAAAAATATATAAGGTGTTGGATAGAACATAAAAATTATAACAACATTATAAATAAGTCTATTTCTCACAGTAAAGAAAAACAAAATAATATTCTAAAAATGCTGAAAAATATAGAATTTGATCTTATATCATGGAATAAGTCAGACTTTGGTAATATTTTTAAGAATATCTCCAGTATCCTAGAAAGCATTGAAGTAGAAAATAGAAAACCCTACAGTTTAGAAACTAAACACAATATAGAACAACTTCAAAATGAGCTAAGCTCTTGGTATGAAATTGAATAAATATATTGGAGTCAACATGTAAAAGACAAATGGATCAATGAGAATGATAATAATACTCAGCTCTTCCACCAACAAGCTTCTAATAGGAAAAGATTTTAACAATATACATGCACTTAGGGATAATACGGGTTTATGGATAGAAGGTCAAGACCTGTTAAGTACACTGTTAACAAACCATTTTAAGAATGTATCTCAAACTAGTTGTAGAGATATTGATCCAATTTTTGAGGAAATTCTTAAACCTATTATTAGTATGGAGGAAAATTTAAAACTATGTGAAATACCAAATGAAATGGAAATAAAATAAGCCCTTTTCATGATGAATGCTTGGGGAGCTCCAGGGCCCAATGGGTTCCCCCCAGGTTTCCATCAACAACACTGGGATATCTAAAGGATGAAATTATTTCTTAGGTTCATAAAGTTTTTAAGGAAAAAAATTTAATCAAAAAATAAACCATACTTTTATATCTTTGATTCCTAAAATCAAAAGTCCAAAACATCCTAGTGATTTTAGGCCCATTAGCTTGAGTAATGCCCTTTATAAAATTATTTTCAAAATTATAGAAAATAGACTGAAACCATTGCTTGACAACCTAATTTCTCAAAATCAATCTGCTTTTACTCCTAAGAGACTAATCACTGATAATATTGTGGTGGCTCACGAAATTCTACATACTATGAAAACTAATAAGAGGAAAAATGGCTCGATGGCATTAAAATTGGACCTTTCAAAGGCTTTTGATAGGATTGAATGGGATTTCATTCTTTTAGTTTTTAAACAGTTTCGTTTTTCGGATGATTTCTGTGAGCTTATCTTTAACTGTATTTCTTCAGTTACCATACAAGTACGCATACTTAACTCAGAAGTCTATTTCTTTTCTATCTCCTATTGAGACAAAGTCGTATAGTTATATAGACTTCAATTTATATACATTTGATATTTCGAGCTGAGTTTAACTCGCTTACATATTTCTCGAAATATTTATTGGTAATCTTTCACTTTAACCAAGTTCATCTTATATTCTTGACGAAAGTCAAAAGATGATCATGTGAAAATCCTGGTAACATCTTATATGATTTGTGTGAGACAGTCATTTAATGTAGACTCGGAATGTTTCGTATTGATTATTTGATCACTTGAAAATTGCTTTGAAGCTAATAGTTTGTGTGAGACAGCTATTCACGTCTTCTAAGAATGTTTCAATGATTGAAATGGGAGTTTAAAACAATTAACCATGATTGGATATAACATAGTATGCGTACTTGTATGGTAACTGTTGCAAGTATATTCCAAGTCCGGGAACTTAGTATGCATACCCGTATGCATATTGGTTAAACAGTTGAAGTCCGGGAACTATAGTATGTATACCCGTATACGTATTGATTTCAACTGAGTTCGGTCGTGAACGACAGTATGCGTACATGTTGCATACTGGCGAACACAGACCAAGTCCTGCTACTTAGGTATGCGCACCCGTTTGCATACTTGAGTGGGTTAAGTTCTAAAATCGGTTGTTCATGAAAAAATATATTTATATAATAAGGAATGCAATCTTTTGCAAACCGTGGATATAATGTTCATGAATTGATTAGAGTGAATCAAATCCGATTTTGCTTCAATTATGTCTTGTATACTTCTATGAGAATATAAAAAATTGAACAACTCTATAACTAGTTTCATTTGAGTCATTTGAACTATTTGTGATTAAGAAGAACAAGGTTGATATGAAAGTGTTCATATGTCTAACTTCGGTTAACTATTGTTGAGCCAACTAAGTGTACACGTTTATGTACGGTTACCCATATCTAAATGATGGCACATTTCATTTGTGTGTAACAAGCTAAGAAAATATAACGGTTGAAAGATATTAGCTTGAATCTAACCAGGTTTTCATCTAACGGTGAATATTGAATGCTTTGTTACCAGGTAACATTGATTGCAAACTCTAATTTGAAGACTATGTAAGGGAGAACTCTAGCAACTGGGAAACCTAATCACCACACCTCTTTTGTGATACTAGTTGCGACTAGAGTCGATTCTCCTTTAACCTAGTTTTTTTTCTAAAACCATTGTAGGTTAACGACTTAAAGACTTCGTTGGTATTCTGAAGCCAGACCCAAATATTTTCTCTATAGTTGCGTGTTCCGATCTTACTTTGTTATATCGTATTGACTACTATCTTCTCTAAGATTTTCTCGAGATTTAATCTCCGATAGGTAAGATGAAAAATAGTCAAAAACATCTTCGTCTCATCGTTTGTGATTCCACAATATCTTGTTCCGCTACCATACGGTTAAGATCATTGTCAAGTGATTTAAATTACTAGGTTTTTCTTCGGGAATATAAGTCTGGTGTATCAATTGGTTCATGTTCACCTTGATTTATCAAAAGACGGAACAAAACTCGTAGGTATTTCTGTGGGAGACAGATTTATCTATTCAATAGACTTTTCTGTGTGAGACAGATTTGTTTATCAAGTCTTCGACTTTGGGTCGTAGCAACTCTTAGTTGTGGGTGAGATCAACTAAGGGAATCAAGTGCGTAGAGTCCTGCTGGGATTCAAAGGCGTAAGGAACGCGACCGTACCTTGATTAGTGTGAGATTGGTTGGGGCTCAACTACATTCCAGTCCGAAGTTAACTTGTAGTAGGATGTAGTCTGTAGCGGCTTAATACAGTGTGGTGTTCAAATCCGGACTAGGTCCCGGGGTTTTTCTGCATTTGCGGTTTCCTCGTTAACAAAACTTCTGGTGTCTATGTTATTTCTCTTCCGCATTATATTTTCTATATAACTGAAATATCACAGGTTGTGCGTAGTTCAATCAATTAGATAATCCAACCTTTGGTTGTTGATATTAATTGATTGACACTTGAACATTGGTCTTTGGTACCGTTCAAGTTGTTTCTCATAATAATCAGGCTCACAGATTTCTATCTGTTTGATTTGCTGATTACGTTGAGAAATAGAGTTATGACTCTTGGATATATTTCCATTGATTGAGTCTGACTGTATAGTTGATTCTCTTGGAATTATATTGGAGTTTGTCCATACAGATTGTCGAAACGAAATATTGGGTGTGGTTTTTAGACCCCCGTTGTTTCAGTTTACAATAGGATTCAAGGTTGGAAGGCTAAATTTTTATCGCAAGCAGGTAGAACAACTCTCATTAGCTCTGTTATTACAACTATGCCTACGTTTCAAATGATGTGCTTCCTTATTCAAAGAGATTTTGGTGGCAAAAAAATAAGTGCAATAGAGGTATTTACCTAAAGGCTTGGAATTCCATGTGCATTAGTAAAGCTAATGGTGGTGTGGGTATTAAAAACCCTTATAAATTTAATTTAGCTTTGTTGACCAGACTGGCCTGGCGACTTCTAGAAAATCCAAATAAGTTGTGGTGTATTATTGTTAGACATAAATATTTCCCTAAAGATGATCCTCTCTTTTATAAAAAGAAAAAAAAAAATCCTGGGTTTGGACTAGTATATGTAAAGGTCTGGATATAATTAGGGAAAACCACTGTTGGGAGTTAGGAAATGGCAGAAATATAAAAGTTTGGAATGATAGATGGTTACCAAATGGAAAGTGCCCAAATCCTAGAAACAGAAATAGCTTACAAGTAGTTAACAAAGTCTATAAACTGTTTGATATTAATGGAAATTGGAATCATAACTTGATAAACAATCTGTTTGAGGAAAATGATGCTAAAGAAATAAAATTGCTTGAGCCATGTAGTAATATGGATAAAGAGGATAAAGGGAGATGGATAGGTACCAGAGATGGTTCAGTCTCAGTTAAATCAGCTTACAACTATCTTTGTAACAAAAACCATAATAATCAGAATGTTGAATAGGTTGGCATATGGAAGCTAAATTTTATGCCTAGAGTTAAGAATTTCCTCTGGAAAGCTCTTAGTGGATGTCTTCCAGTTAGAGAGAGTCTAGGTAGATACACTCACATTGATATTATCTGCCCTTTATGCAATAGTAATGCTAGTGAAAATTTAGATCACCTTTTTACAAATTGTATTTTCTCTGGAGCTATGTGGAGGGGTGTTTCTCTTACCAGTACTTACTATGCTGGTTCTAACTTGAGTTTCAAAGATTGGGTTCTGCTTTGGTTAAAGGGTTCAACTAATAGGGATCAAATTGCTTATATTTTATGGTATATCTGGAAATTCAGGTGCAGGCACTACACCATTATTAGTGATTAACAATGGCACAATTCAGTTGCAAAGAGGGGTTGCAACAAAGTCGAACTATTACGAAAGTCGATGTTGCAATATTTCGCAACGGCTCATAAGCAGTTGCAAATTTTCAGTCGCAATAGTAGTGAACTGTTGCAACGTAAAATAGTCGCAACAGTTCCTAACTGTTGCGAAATCAGATGGTCGCAACAGCTTTTAACAGGAATTCCGAAACAGCTTGGTGCAGTTCCGATTTTTTTGCAAAAAATAGTGGTTTTGACCGGTCAAAACCAGGTCAAAATACAAGTTTCCCTGGATATCAAACCAGTCAAATCAAGTCAAAATCAGGTTTCTAATCCAACAAAATTACCAAAAAAATAAAGTTAATTCACCATGGCATTTGATGATTAACTCCATATACACAAAAAAGTAAGAAACACATCACAAACGTTCTAAGGACGTACAAATTTTGTGTGTAGTATCAAAAGAATGAAAGTACTACTCTTTGTTTTTCAGATATAATAAAATGAAGAACCTTGAACTTTGTCGACGAGATCATGGCAATCATCAGTGCATCTATGCTTGAAGCCTTTTGCTCTTCTCCTCCAACACCTACACCTGAAAAATACAAAACTATGCCCTCATGAAAAATGTATAAACCCAAATTTATTTGCTAGATATTGCCCTGAAAAAGAAACAAAACCTGATAATAGCATATCTTGTTGGCTGCGGCATAATTGATTTATCGCAATGGGCAAAATATACTGCATTAGCATGTGATAATCATGCGATTTTAGTCCGATAATCTTTCGATCTTTTCGATTCACCAGGGTTGAAAAGTTTGAACAATACCCTTGTGGAACCTTTATCTCGGATAATGTTGCACAGAACTTGTCATTTTCCTCCGGGCTTAATGAGTGACATGCTGCCTTTAGTATATATCCCCCTTTGCCATTTTTCCGAGGTTGCAACTCGTCTCTAAAACCCATCTCCTTCGGGTACATTCGAGCAGCAAGGTGGTCTTTCGACTTAAATTCATTGTTCAACAATGTTCCAACGATACTCTCGCATACATTCTTTTCGACGTGCATGAAATATATGCAATGGTGGACAACATGATACCGCCAGTAGGGGAGGAGCCTGAACCATATATTGAACTTTTTCCAGTAGCGCCTTTCGGTCTCCTTCTCCTTCCCCTTCCCCTTTTTTGGGTCGATGGTCTTTTCGATTCTCTTCATCTTTCCACCTCTTCCAGGGTTATCCTGCACGAATTCCACCACAATGTTCTTCCGTCCCTTTCCCCATTTATTCTTTATAGACTTTACCTCATTGTATATTTGTGATGGGGTCATAAGTTCCGGAGCCTTTTCAGTTTCATCTTTTTTCGTTGAACCCCTTCTGATGTCTGAATGGATGATCGTATGGTAGGTATCTTCTATGCCCGGTATAAACCTATTTTCTACAATGTTTTAGCCTGACATAGTAAGTATTTCTCCCACACACCTTACAGGCGTCTCGTCCCTGGTAGGGGCAGCCACCTGATGTACCGAGAGGGGTAATCATTTATTGTCCATAAAACAACCGCACGTAGAGTAAACATCTCTGTTTCAGCGCATCAAAACATTGGACTCCCTCAAACAATTCCTTGAGATCCTCGACAAACGGTTGTAACATAACATAAATGTCCTTACAAGGCCCCCCATCGATAATTAATGACAGCATGGTGAACTTTCTCTTCATACACAACTCGCGGAAGGTTGTAAATCAGCATCACAAAATTGGCCACACACTTGTGCTTTGTTTTTGCATGCCTTTGTTTACGTCAACCCCGTCAGCCGAAATGCCTAGCCGCAGATTTCGAGGATCATCACGAATTACGGGATATCTTTCATCTATATTTTTCCATGCTGGTGAGTCCGCCGGATGCCGTAAAACACTCTCTTCTTTCTTTCTGGTGTCGTACCACAATAAATATTCGACAATTCTCTTTGATTGAAACAACCATTTCAGTCTTGGGATAATTGGGAAATACCACAAGACTTTTGCCGGAATTTTTTCATAAACCTCGTGGGTGGTTTCGTCAACTTTCCATCTTGATTCCCCACAGGTGGGACACTTGATGTGATCCTTGTAATCCTTCCTATAGAGAATGCAGTCATTGATGCATACATGTATCTTTTCGTAACCTGAACCCAAATCTCTCATCACCTTCTTAGCTTCATATGTACTTTTCATCATCTCATTTCCTGGAGGGAGCATGGATTTTAACAGCGGTAGAAGTTCATTAAATAACTTGTCGGAAGCTCCGTGCTTGCTCTTCAGGTTAAACAGTTCACACATTGCATATATCTTTGTAAAATCGGCACATCCTTCGTATAGGGGTTTCCCAGCATCTTCGAGTATCCGTTACATCTTCTCATAATCCTTTGAAAAGTTATCTCCTAATAAAGCACTAACCATTTCTATAGTCTCTGCAGCATGTGTTGGTTCATCAGAGTGCGGACCGTCGCTGCCATTACCATCCAGAAGTGTCCACCTTGATGACTCATCTCCTTCTCCGTGCTTAGTCCATATCGCATAATTTTGAATGAATCCAGAAGAATATAAATGATACTTAACTTTACTTGCCTTGTGCGCGTAGAGGTTGAGACATTTCACACATGGACATAGCAACTTAACTTTGCCCTTGTCGTATGGTTTCCGTTTCCTATTCGCAATATCCTGTTGGTATGTATACGTAGAAAACTTTATAAATGCATCGACTCCGTCTTGATAACGCGGTTTGGTTTTATACATCCAAGATTTATCCATTACTCTAGGATCCATTATGAATTCTCTATTTGATACATTCGGACGGAGAAAAACTTGTGAACATCTTGTGAAAATGCTATTGTGGTCCGAATAAAACTACGAAATATCATTGCAAAGAGTAATACGTACACAAAGAGTAATCACAAATCACAATGTGAGTTCATTTATCATATATGAATCATACAAATAATCAGAGGTTATCTACCTACATACGTTATCTACCTACATTGCATGTGAAGACAATATTTACCCTACTATGACCATTAGAGTTACAATCTCGGTTAACAAAGTAGATCGAAAAGAATTACTTACACGGTCGATCCGATTATTCCGCAAAGCAAATCGACGAGGGAATATATGGTTTATCCATAGATGAATCAGATGATCAAGGTAAACCACTTGTTTTGTTTTCTAGGGGAGGTTAGAAGATTTAAGATTAGAAACATGAAATGATTTAAGACGAGAGAGATGAACACAAAGGGTAAATGGAAATTTGGCAATATTTTTCCTAATAAATAATTTGGAAAAATATTTAAGTGTATATCGTAAATAATTTGGTAAAACAGGAAGGTAAAGATCCTTCAATTTTCATGCTGCACGTTCTATGTTAAGAATTTTCTCAGTCAAATCTTGTTATCTGCTTTGCATAATTTTTCTTGCTTTGACGGCTCTAAAATGGAGTGCAATGCGACTAATATTCATTCCATCCTAAAGATTTTTTTTTCGTACTTCGAATTGAGTAAAATAAATCAAAATGATAGCTAAAAAGCGGAGTACGTGTTCTTTGCAGAATGTTATAACGGTACTAAAGTAAAAAACTAACTTTGTAAAAAGCGGAGTACGTGTTGGTACAGTAGAAAAATAAAATCGTAAGAACTGGAAGAAGCTATGGCCCCAATTAGAATTAAGTGAATTAAAACACATTACTCTAATTGTGTGTTAATCAATTAGAATTAATATCTAAAACCAACGCTTGATTCACCCAATTAACATAATAGGTTTGATCATTGATGGATTTCATTAAAGTCTCACAATCGATTCATAGATAACATAATTAAAGTTTTTAGAGGGTGCCGTAGTAAGTGCCCGGCAAAGATAGCCTTACATTCCATCTCCTCAGCTTCAACTCCTATCTTCCTTCCTCCATTGAAGCATTGTCCTTGCACCCGAAAGCAGCTACCTGCACAATTCCTCACTATTAGCCATATTCCACCTTGTAATGAATCTGACTTAAAGAAGCATCAAAATGTAGAAGAAACAAGATTAGCTCCAGGAGACACAAAGCCATCTATTGACATTGTCCTATTTGGAGTTATGTTCTGAAAAATCTTTGAAAATCAAATAATCCAAACTGATGCTTAAAAAAAATGTCCAAACTGAAACCATTAGCAATTTATTAATCTCATGTCTGGTAATTCCTGCACCAAAGGTAATATTGATATTTAAAACCAACCAAATAGATCTAGCATAACCACATTCAAGGAATAGGTGATTACTGGATTCCACAGGATGATTACACAAACTGAAATGTAGTGAAGTAAACAATTGCAATGCCAAATAAGAGTATGAAGTCCGATTTGACCCACCATTGAGTTCTGGTGATACTCCGCAACTGGTGGTACTCCGAAAATATGAATACTATGAAGTAAACGATTTCATCAAATGTGAATGCTTCCCCCTTTTCCTCTAAGTAACGCGCTTTCACGGCTTCGTGATACAAAAACAACACACAAACTTATTTGGTTACATAAAAGTTGAAAAAAGTATTGTGCCGAATAAACCATAAAGATACATACAAGTTGTAGAGGGGACAAGCTATGGTGGCTTGCGTGCGATATCCGGTGTTTGATTTTAAAAAACCCAGATACCGCATCTAGGATGATGTTGTGCCTATCCTTGATTTGTTGAACACTTCTTCTTTTCGGGTTCCCATAATCTTGGCTAAATTTGTTATGTATCTTCGCCCAATAGGTCTCTGTCGAGCAGCGATCTAGAACTCGACTTTCGGCTTCCCATGCTTTGGTGATTGCCAAATCTTCTGCGGAGTCAAACGATGCCATTTGTTGTATGTGGAGGTAGGGAATGAGTAGGTTCTCTAATAGGATACAAGTGGATTGCACGTGCGTTGCTGGTCGAACACCGAGTTTCAAATACGTCTTCTTCCCTGTTAAACCAGTTTCTTAGCATGATAGAACACCGTTGCAAAGTGAAGAAAAACAAAATCGAGAGAATACAGCAACAAATTCTCCTTTCCGGCTCTATAACAACGTCGGCTTAATCTACAATGCAACTTTTACTCCTTACAGCAACAAAAGCTAATTCCTAAATCCATAAAAAAACCACTAGTAACAAAATTTAACTCAACCTAAACAAAATTCCACAATTTCCATCACAAAATTAATACTGTCTAACAAAATTCAATAAGGAAATCATAAGGAAACGTGATCATCCATGTGAACCCAAACCCAAAATTACAATCTTATTATTATAATTTATCAGAAAATGCTCTAGATGAACTCTCTCTAAATTGGTTTATGATCATAAAAAAATGAAAGACCTGAACAAAACAAAAGAAACCCTAACAATATCGATGTGCTTCCACAATTTTCATCACAGATAAGATATATAATCACAACCAAGATCATAAAAAACTCTTAAAATTGATAGAACCCTAGGTTTACAGAATATAGTAGAAAACGATTTTAGTTTTAGGAAATGTATATACCCCTAAGGATAGTAATTTCAAATTAAGAAAAACATCCCCATTCTTGAAATTAAACAAGTTTGCATTTAATCTGATAAGAGAAGGAAATAAAAATTTTCTCTATTTCCTTACCTAGGGTTTCTCTATTTCGCCTCTTCCAGTCTTTCTCCCGCGCGTGCAAGTAAGAGAAGGAAATAATCTTTTTTCTTTTTTCTTTTTTCTCAACTAGTTGTTAAAGATATTTTAATTAACCAAAATGCCATTTTACCTAGGTTTATCACGTCATTATGACATAGTGGGTAAGGATAGATTCCACTAGGGTACGTGTTGGATTAAAGCTTTCAGGGACCTGATTTGCTTGACCTATGTTTGACCTGATTTGTTTGACATTAGTTGATTAATTAGTTGTTGGTCAGGACTCAGGAACCAGGGTATTGAGATATGGCATGATGTCTGAGCCAAACCATGCTGCAGTTCAGGATATGGCCCATTTGTTAACTAATTAAGATTAAATAATATACACAATTGTGCAGGGACCTATTATTTTTGACCATTTTTTTGGGAATTATACGGATTCGGGGTACAGGTAGTAGTTCGGGATGGCATACGTACGAGAATTATACGGATTCGGATAGATCGGATTCAGTCAAAAATCCGGTCAACGGTTCGTTGTTCGGACAGTAGTTCGGAACGGCATATGTACGTGCATATTCGTTTTATAAATGTGAGTTCGGCACTTAAAATTCGGCTAACATATATGATAAATTGATAAGTATTATGACCTTATTACGAGACTAATTTGATTTGTATATGATTTATAAGATGGAAAAAAACATTTTAGCATGATTATTTAACAAGAAGTAAATAATTTAATCGCATAAATGTATTATAAAACTTATAGACTTTTAAAAAAAAATCAACACATAAAACACTTGGTTAAACAAGTACCAATAATTGTATTTAAATATAAAGTATATACAAAATCAAACAAAAACCAATCAACAGAACTCTGGTGAGAGAGTTACCTATGGGAGTTCTAGTTCGGAAATATCATTCAGATACAGTCAGTTCGGATACGTTCGCAAATCATTCGTGAGGTCCATATAATCCGGGAAATAGGTTCGGAGTTCAATTAGTTCGGAAGTATCATTCGGTTCGGATACATTCGCGAAACATTCGTGAGGTCCATATAATCCGGGAACTAGGTTCGGAGTTCAAATAGTTCGGAAGTATCATTCGGATTTGGTCAGTTCGGATACGTTCACAAATCATTCAGGAATGATTCGGAGAATTACTATCCCACCCAACCCATGCCCAACCCGATCGTTATGAGAACATGGGCAATGTATTTCAAAACTTTGGGCAAGCTTGGTCATAAATTTTATAAACCCGAGTTAAATTTGGGCAAGCATCGGCACAAATGTTTCTAGCCCAAGCAACCCACCCAACCCGAAGAACAATGATATAGCTATATAAAACTATTTTTATAATTGACATTATTATCTATTTAGAGTAATTTTAGATATTATCTTCAAATCTAATAATGAAAATATATATTATATTTATCTCATGAATCATGAGCCATTATTATCTATTTAGAGTAAGCCTTCTAACCCGCCCAACCAACCCAAGTCCCACCCATATGTCGGGTACTTGAGATATGGCATGATACATGAGCCAAACTTGTGAACCCTGGTGAACCATAATACTACAGTTATGGCCTTCAAATTAGGAAACCACCTGGTTTTACTCTTAAAGATAACGTTGTGTGCAATTAAGAGATGATGAGACGGCTAATAATGATGTATTTTGAAAAATTGTGTCTTGACTCTTGACACTGATGAGGCATGGTCTGCCAAGGGACAAGAAGTTTAACCATGCGCCATAAATGGACATTTATGGTTAATCTAACCACTCTACAAAATCATAAGAAACTGATAATCAATTACTTAATCAAAACAAAAAAATAAAGAAAATTTGCAGAGAGAAGAAGATAAAGAGATGGCTGAACCAAACCAACCTGATTTTGTTGAAAATCAATCACCAGCATTAGAAAATGCAAAACAAGCAACTCATGCATTAACAAGTGAAGAGGCTGAGAGATTGATTTCTTATTTAGAACAAGAAATTCCAAATTAGAGGATTCAGGAAGAAGAAAATAGGAGACGGGAAGAATTTGATAGGCAAAGGATTGAGAACGAAGAAGAGTACCAGTTTTGGATCATAAAATATGAGACAAGATGTGCAAGGAAGAAGAGAGAAAGGCTAGAGAGATATGAACGTCGTTGGATTAAGACAAGAAATGCCACAGAAAGTGAAAGTGATGAGGAAGGTGGAGAAGAAGTAAAACTTGATGAGGATGATAGAAGCAGTGAGGGATCTAATGATCCATAAAAAGAGGATAGAGAGAGACAAAGGCAGGAGAGAGATGATGCAGAAATGTATCTACTCTACTTGGAAGAGAAAGCTCAACCCAGGATATTTGATCGTACCATGTCTGAATCCCTGAACGTGGATTTAGACGGTGAGGAGATACCAGGGATGGATGTAGATTGCAATCCTATTGCAAAGAGAGGTTCGGGAAAAAGAAAATGAAGGATCGAGAAGATGGTGAAGATGATGAAGATGATGAGGATGGAGGTTATGGTCCTGCAGCTTCTACCAGCACTGATGGCGGCGTAGAATTCTCCTATGAAGAAGAGGGCTTTAACACCAACGATGACGATGATCAGTGGTGATCATCTGAAGAGCATTGGGAAAATCTTTTGAGGAAGACTTAGGAGGATTGCATTCCTTGAAGTCTTCAGATCATCTTCGTGAAAATTCACAAAGATTTTCCTAATTCTTGTAGTTGCTGGTGCTGTTGGAACTGAAGGAGAGGTCTAGTCTTCTGTAATACATGATACATCTTCTAATGCATGGTAAATGTTTTTTTTTGGGGGTTTTTTATTTCGGCACAAGGTTTGATCTTGTAAAGGTGTTGTTTTGGTGTTGACAAAGATCAAACTCGGTAGTAGTTGTGGTAGGTATTTTGCTGGTACTTGTTATGGAGGTTATGGGAATTTTGCTTATCGGACGGCATCGGAGTTGGTTGTTCAGGTGTAAGTCGAACTGGAATTGGTAGTGTGTCTAGTTATTTTGCTTATGGTTTGATTGTAAATGGAACTACTTAGTAATTAGTGGTCTGATCTGTAATGGTGATGGTGTTTGTAAATGTGGTTAATGAAATTGCAATTGTCTTTTTTTCGGTTTCTCTTTGTGATTTCAACCGTGGTATGTTGAAACAAAATAAGCATTATTCTCTATCCAGTCTAATTCACTTGATGGAGAGGCATATACACACCTAGTCTGAATCTACAATCTGAGATGTTCATAATCACCAAAAGATGTTCATAATCTTAAATCACCTACAGTCTAAATCTACAATCTGAGATGTTCATAAAGCATGCAATTGAGATGTTCATAATCACCAAACATTCTCAAATCAGGGTACAATTCACAGCAACATAAAAATAAACCTAAAATCTGAAACATAGAAATGTTCATACTTCATAATCACCATAATAATAAATTGTACCATTCAATAAATATACACAAGTGTGTTGATTTTTTTTGCTTATTGACCTATTTTGTTTGACCTATTATGTTTGACCATTTTTTTATTTTAATTGTTGGTCGGGGGACTTGAGATATGGCATGAGACATGAGCCAAACCATCTTTGTGATTCAAGATATTGCAATACACACGTCACATAATGCACATAATGCCAGTCTTTGTGCCGGCTCTATGAAAAAACGCGTACGTAAACCCTGGTAAACCGTGCATGATCAACAAGTGCTGGTGTCTATGAATTTTGCAAAAAATCAATTATGATTGTAGTAATAATGTAGTAGGAAAAGTTGCGTCTGAAATTCAATAAGGAAGGAGAATTTTGTTAAATAAGGAATGTAAAATTTTAATTTTAACAAGTGTACTATCTATCTCATTGACATGAATGCTTAACGTGTCAGGATATTTAGAGATATCTTTAGGGTTACGACAAGATTATAGGCGTCTAATTAGAACTGACAATCAGTAGTCTAATCCTACAATCCTAAATTAAATATTTTTCTGCCCGGTCTCGCAAAATCCGCAAAATCCCACTTTACATATATCACCTTGATTTTCGTTTGTTATATTCATGGTAAACATAACCCACCCACTATATTTAGATTTGCATACTAGATATGTATAGAAGAAAAAAACACTATATTTAGCTAGATTTGGATCCTAGAAATAAGAAATTAGATACCTCGTTCATAAGTAAAACAAATAAGGAATTGAGAGGATGAGTTCTAATGAGAAATGTGTTGTTCCTGCCAATGGTCTTATTAATAATGATCCTCCGCCTCCTCCGAAGGGCTTTGCTTCATGGGATGACTTTGTGGAAAGCATTGGTGATATACTAGAAGATTTTGTCGATGAAGAATGGGAATTGGTTCATATTAAGAAAATGATCCATGTTGAAAATGATCCTCCTCCTAAGGGTTTTGCTTCTTGGGAGGCATTTGAGAAAAGCTATGGTGAACATTTGGATAATGATTTTAATGAATAAGAACATGGGAAGCCACCAAGACGAGCAAATTTATGGTTGAGCACTCGGCATTGACTAAATTCAAGTTTTTTACATTATTTTTAATATGCTAATTCTATTAATGTGTAAGAAAAATTATGTGGCAGTCAAAGGCCTACTGTTCAATTGTGCTCTCAATTCGGATTTTTTTTTTTTGGTTAAGTTTGTCAAATTTGTGTTTATGGGTGAAAACTATCTCTGCCGGTTTTGGTAATTTGGGGTGTGTGGATGAGAAATGAGTCTAAACCTTAAACAAATGCACTACATGGGAGTGCTTGTAGATTCGAGAAATCAATCTGTGCAAACCCGGCCTAAACCAAGAAATGGCCGTTCCAGACTTGTTTCGGTCACAAAGTGAAGGAGATGAGGTTGATCTTAGGGAGGGAAGCGAAGAAGGTGTTGAGATTGTGAAGGTGTTGGCTATGTATGACTTGTATGAAAAGGTAAAGAAACCGGATTGCCGGATGTAAGCTATCAGTTCTGGTGTTTGAATACGATGGTATCAACACTTGCCTCTGTTCTCTGGACTTGTTATGTTTTGGAAATAGGGAGGAGAACCTATTTATACAAGTCATTTGAGCCTTACTCACGTCTCTCGTGGGAAGTGGAGGAAGTGGAGTGATGGAGTAGTGGAGTTGTGTGTTAGTGTTACACGACCAGTCTTTCCCACTTCTCCTGTCATCTCTAACCGTCCATGACTTCTCGACACGTTCTTGTGATGGCGCGTTGCACGCCGCACGTTGTAAACCGCGGACCAATACCCCGATATGTATCCCCAAGTTTGTAACATGATTAATGTCTCGAGTGTGTGGATCGTGGGACCCGAGAAAGTAGCATGTGATGCTAGATTAAATAACTAAGTTATTTAGGAAGTCGATACTTGTGAAGTATCGTGTGTATTCTATCTGAGTCTTGCATCGAGTATATTCAATGCATGTATGAAGCATCGCTGTTTTAAGGCTTAACGAATTTAAGCGTCTTAAAATAGCATCATGTCCAGCCATCTTTGAGTGATCGTTTGGAGGCTATGCAGGCAAGCCCTGGTTTGGCCGATCACCTCATGTGGAAGAGTGGTGGTCGGTGATTGTGGTGATGCTTTGTTGGTCTCTTAACTCCTAACCAGGGCTGCTTGACCAAGCTGGTAGAGTTGGACGGACGAGATGATCTTTGACGCTCATCTGCGACCGTTGATGAAGTTTTAGGGTTTTGAAGAGGTGCGCAAGCATCACTCTTGACTTAGTGAAAACCAAGCATGGGAGGTGTTTTGGAAAGGACCGACCGGGCATGCGTGTAGACGGCATGCCAGTGTACATGTCCGTACCTCACTGTCCCATGAAGGTGCGATATAGGCCACTCAATTTGACCGGCAAAGAGGAGCGGTTGAGATCAATTTGCAACAAAAATCCCATGTTGTAAAGGAGTTGGAAACCGCGCACCATGCCTACCGCCGGGCGCGCGTTTGAGACATCCGGCCATGGTTGGCCTTGGTCGATCGGTCATGTGTGTAGGTGGTCCCACGATGATCATGTTGACATGCTCAGGACCTTTTAAGTCTACATCTACACCCTCCGTCCAAGCTTGCGAAGATGGACGCTCGTGATCAATTAGCGACACATGTAACATGCCGCAAACCCTAAATTAGGTTTTTGGATCGGTCGTGTGTACACGACTTCAACCTAACGGTTTGGAAAGCTATGCTCCTCCTTTGGGGAGGCCGACCATGTGGGGCCCACATTGGGCCGGTGGTGATCACGCCAATACCTGTCTGATGGCTAGGGGTCTGATCTAAGCCATCCAAACATGCCGGTGAAGTTGGATGGTCGGGATCGATTTAAGACCCTTAGTGGAATTTCCCACGACCCTTAAAGCATCACGCCGGCCAAACTTCAGGTAGGCGTTTGCTCCCTCCTGGCTAGGTAGATGGTCGGCTATGCAGGTAAAAAGGGGGCACGCCGGTGTTCATAACGGTGCTTGTCCGACCGGAAATGGGGCGATCCGCGCCGTCAAATCGCGCCGGCGAATATGAACGGACGTGATGGATTTGATACTGCTGTAGGCAGCCTTTGTTCGTACGGACTCCTCCAAGCCGCTCCATACCAGCTTGGACATCCAACTCCAGGCTGGTGTTTGGTGGTTGTTTGGAGGGCGTGACTTGTACTTGACCGGCCATGGCACTAAGGGGCCCACTGGTGGTCATTGTTGTGGCTGCCTGCTCCTACTAGGGTTCGTCTAGGCTGGTTAAATCGTGCGGCCAACTTGCGTGGTCATGATTGTTTCTGAGACTGATATGGACATTCTAGATTCAAAAATATGCTCAATCGGGATAGTATAACACACTGAGAGTTGTAGCCTGTAAGGGTATTTTGTACATGTTTTATTACTAATGCTTGGAGGTTCGTGTTGCTCTGCTGAGAACAACACTCAGTCGTCATGCCATACCGTTAATGAGTACAGGAAATACAAGGCTGGTCATGCATTAATTAATAATGCTATAAATTCACAGTGTGTATGGGATTGTTGCTACATGCTCCAACCTGGATGAATTTTGTGTATTTAATTCGCAGAAACATTGGGATTGTTGCCACATGCTCTATTCTAGGTGAATTAGTAAAGTGAAGAAGTATTCATCACTTATTAATGGCTTTATCTTTTGCAAGATGTTAGCCCATAATTTTGGCCTTTACAAATTTAGCCTTAAATGAAAATCCACCATCAACATTAAGTCCCACAGCTAGCGCATAATGGTTACGCTATTGTGGGGTAGGCATAAGATGGTGAAAAGTTTGTATCTGAGAAATGACCAAGCTAAGGTGAATATACATTTACCGCATAGGTCGACATCGTCAGGTGTTGTCTAGAACTGGTCGGTCCTGATTAGGATGGTGGAAGGAGCAGGACTTGATCTGGCGAGTCGCTTTGGTTCCCTCCGCACTATCTGGACAGAGCTTGGCCCATTTCTTGGACTAGGTGCACTCCCCTTCGTTACACGACAGCTTTCCTCAGATATATCCGATAAACGTCATTGATCGTTATCTTGAATCGGTAGCCTTTATAGGTGGCAAGTAGAGACTCCTTTTCTCCTGGGATTATGGTGACTTGCTAGATTATAAAGAAAAATTCTAAGGATTCTTCTCATCACATAGTCGTTCCTTTTGTATCTCAGGTATTGCTCCGTACTCATCTGATCTTCTGACTGATGATGACACATACATTTTGTGTGCTCATAACTTCTTCTTCTTTGCATCTTATCATGGAAGCGGCGGGCGATGATCATTCGTAACTTCCCGGAAAAAAGTTTGAAGTTGACAAACCCGAAACTAATGCGCCTGAAGAGGTAATGGCTAAAATTGACCTCCCACTTCGCGAAGTCGGTCGTGCCATACAGGGGATGTCCATTCTGCACCTGCGTATTGCCAGGGGACGCATATGTGCCCTTTCAGCTGCGATCGACATGGAAGAACGGTGGAGGCATGAGGAAGCGTTGCGATCACCAGTAAGCGTAAGGGCGGAAAGATTTGCAGCGCGGTTAAAGAGGCGGAGAGTGGAGCATAAACGGCCTCCGGATGAAGATATGCATGATTATCCAATCCAGGACGGTGTGATAATCCTTGATTCTGACATAGACGGACCGAGTGTTTGAAGGCAATCAGCGCAAACCCTAATGTTCTTTGTGGGCTTTGAGGAAGACTTGGAAGTTGTTCCTGCCGATGATGTTAGGACGGAGAGCGTTGCTGCGGAAACATCTGAAGCGGAAGCTGAGGCTCTGAAGGGAGAAGCGGTAGCAGGTGATGGCGTTGAAGAAGGACCCAGCAGTGGTGCATGGGCGGTCATTCTTCTTGACGGCTAAACCTCTTCTCTTATTTTCTTCTTTTCAAGTGTATTCCCGTAATTTTTGAACCTCTTTCTTGTACTCAGTGGCGGCTGAGTTCAAGATCTTTTCTTCTGTTTGCTTACCATTGAATAAAGGTTTATGTCATAACCCCTCGTTAAGATTGCATCTGTATGTGCTCCTGACGTGAGATCTCCTTGGTCTTGCTGGGGCAGATGGCTCAAATCATTTTCCTTTTGTGCACACATTCTATTTCCTTCTTCCCATGAGATGTTTGCTTAGGGTTTCCTTCCTTGCTCTAGTGGGTTGATTTAGGCTAACTCAGGACTTTGTGTTTTTAGGGGTAGAGAGGTTCTCAGATGGAAATAACGCTTCAATTAAATTGAAAATTGAAAATTGAAACCCTAACTATGAATGCAAGTATTGCAATAATTTTCTGGAGGAATTACAAATATGACATGAAATTGTAAAAGGGAACACGCTGGAGGAAATAGCACAGCGTTTTAAAGTGTGGAGGACGGTGGAAAGTGGTAGCACAACATCTTAAGTTCGGTAGGGTTTGAGCCATTGTGAGTGAATTGTTATGCCTTCTAGTTTATCAGCGTTGATGAGCTTGCAGTAGCCGCATAGGATAACATCTGCTACCAGGTACGGTTCATCTTCTCTTTCGGTGGGTGAGTCGGGTGGAGTGGTCATTTTCACCGTCATGCTCCCAACCTTGAATGCAGTCGTCTTCGTCACCAGATCTCCAATTCCAAATGGGTTTGGGCGTGCAGATACCTAGACCTTGGCCTTATTGTCTTTGACCAAGACAGCCTCTACGCTCTTGATAAAGCGTTTGAAGGGGCCGGCTTCCCATTCACATCTCTTAGCCGGGGTTGGTTTGTTGGTTGGAGCCAGTCCCCATGACTTATCAGAGTGAGGAGTGATTGGTTGCAAGAAGGGTTGCGTGATGAGACTTACTTGAGCTCGGAACCTCTTAATGTATGCTGATGGGCTCTCTCCAGGAAGTTGTGTCACATTGGCAAGCTGCGAGTGCGGCAGACTTGATCTTGAGTCCAGACGGCTTGTTGGAGATCCTTTCAGGTGTCGTAGATGGTAGAGGGCAAACACCCAGTATTGTCTTGTTGTCGTGTACCCAAGAGCGTCCTAGGATCATGTCGTAACTCGGATGCTCTCTGACTATGTAGAACTTTGCTTGTGTCGAGGCATCGCCCAATTTTACTTCAAGATCGATGTATCCATATGCATCTCTGAGTTTTCCTTCTGGAGTTTTAATCAGAATTGGGTTGCGAGTAGCCTCATGTTTTGAAATCTTTGCTGCTTTTAAGGTCTAGAGAGTGATGATGTTGAATTCAGAGGCCGTATCGATCAATGTGTTATCGAACTCGATATCCTTCAAACGTGCAACGGTTAAGAGTCCCCAATTTCCCTTGCTTGCATCTTCCATCAAGGACTGAGGTTTCGAGACCGCTTCCTCTTCCGGATACAAGCGTTTGCCTGACACAACACGGTTGAGGGCTGCAAATATGTCCTGACGTTGTGCTTTGGAGAAGTACAAGATCTCGCATAAATGTTCCATCATAGATTGTACAGTCCTGCGAACGGAATCCACAGAAATCATGTAGTTCCTGACAGGAAGAGGGTCTCTACGAACACCTTCATTTCCAAGATGGAGTTCTCCCGTCTCTATCTTTTCTTTGAAGATTTGTTTCATCCTATTGCAGTCTTTGGTTGGATGGTGAACGAACCTATGGTAGCGACAGTACTTAGGATCCGCCATATCTTTCTCAGTTGGTGGACGTCTGATAGGAGGCAGCTTGATGGCATCGTCTTGAATCCATGCCTCCAAGAGTTCCACTACTTCATTCATGGGGAACGGGAAACCTGTATCTTCGGTGTCTTGTGAAGGAGTCTTGCCCGCTCCCTTTTGAGAAGAAGTCATGTGTGCTGGAGCCGCACGCTTGGGTTGTTGTTACATTCTTTGAAGCTTTCCTTTTTCCTCCTTCGCCAACCACGCTCACGAGAAGGACCCAGTGTTGTATTGTTTGTTTGTGAGATGCACTGCTTCCTCGACTCTCACATAGATCTTCATTTCGAACAACCACTGGTTCTTTCTAGCAATCTTTGGGGAAGTTGTGGCCGAACGTTTGGCAGCTTCATGGAGTTCGGAGAACGTCTGAAAGCCCAGATTCTCTAGTAAAGCGCGATATATGGGTATCATCCCGTTGATGCACATCTCTACCAGCTGACGTTCAGTGATGTTCGGATCATGACAATCTAGTGCTTGAGTTAAACCTCTTAACGAAGTCGTTCGGATGCTCGTTATTCCGCATTGAGAGACTCTCCCTAGATGCGAAAAGGTGATCTGCTCGAGATACGAAGAAATACTTCTGTAGAAAGCACCGACCATCTCCCCCAATTGGATATGTTGTCGGGTGTGATGTTGTTATACCAGGTGTACGCCCTTCCAGTAAGTGATTTTGAGAACTCTTTGGGCGGAGAACATGATTGTACTCATGCTCCCCAAGGATTCCAAAAATCGAGAAACGTGTTCACGAGCGTTACTAGTACCATCGTAGAGGAGAGCGAGGAGAGGTGTATCCTCTTGGAAGAGGGATTCATTGCATATCTTGAGGGTACGGCGGCTGATGTTGGTGTGCATCCATCAGATTTCCTTTGCCTCGGTTTTGGAGAAGTCGTTCCATGTCCTCACGTGTGATGAAGTTGGATGGATGGTCCCTCTCTCTTGGGCGTTCAAGAGCAACACGAGCTTCTTCACTCATGTGGGTCCGAGTGGAAACGCCTTCTCCGGGTGTATTGAAGGAATCCCTTGCTGGCTCCAAGGGTTGCCGTGAATCTTGTGGCAATCGTTCGGTTAAAGTTTTAAGGAAAGTGAGTACCTCTTTCTGAGTTGCGGCCATATCCGTTTGAGTCTTAGTAAGAATATCCTGCTTCTCCATCAAGTCTACAATGGTAATGGGCGGTGGTCCTCCTCTCCTCCCTCCGGCTCCTCGTCCTGATGAAGGAGTGAAAGTTGTTGCTCTGGTGACCACTGGAGGCGTTACACTTGAGGAGATGCGGGATTCGTGGATGCTCTGGCTCACAGTGATGGGAGGCGTTACACCTACTGGAATGTCTCCTGCTCCGCTAGCGTTGGGGATAGAAGTGACGGCTCCACGAGATGTATTGACCACGGTAGCTCCACTGACAGGTACATCGACACCGGGAGTGTTATCCGTACTAGCTCCATCAGAATTGATTGCTGATCCAGACCTGAGTTCTACCATCTTGAAATGAATTGTTGATTGAATTGGTTCTAAGATCTACCCTTTTTGAAATTGATGAAATTAAATCGGATTTCGAAGAAATTGACTTTACAACCGAGAGATTAACCTCCCACTGTGGTCGCCAATTGTTTATGGGTGAAAACTATCTCTGTCGGTTTTGGTAATTTGGGGTGTGTGGATGAGAAATGAGTCTAAACCTTAAACAAATGCACTGCACGGGAGTGCTTGTAGATTCGAGAAATCAATCATGCAAATCCGGCCTAAACCAAGAAATGGCCATTCCAGACTTGTTTCGGTCACAAAGTGAAGGAGATGGGGTTGATCTTAGGGAGGAAGCGAAGAAGGTGTTGAGATTGTGAAGGTGTTGGCTATGTATGACTTGTATCATAAAGCCGAACCGATTTTAGGATGTAAGCTATCGGTTAGGTGTTTGAATACGATGGTATCAACACTTGCCTATGTTGTCTGGACTTGTTATGTTTTGGAAATAGGGAGGAGAACCTATACAAGTCATTTGAGCCTTACTCACGTCTCTCGTGGGAAGTGGAGGAAGTGGAGTGATGGAGTAGTGGAGTTGTGTGTTAGTGTTACACGACCAGTCTTGCCCACTTCTCCTGTCATCTCTAACCGTCCATGACTTCTTGACACGTTCTTGTGATGGCGCGTTGCACGCTGCACGCTGTAAACCGCCAGACCAATACCCCAGTATGTATCCCCCAGTTTGTGACATGATTGATGTCTCGAGTGTGTGGATCATGGGACCCACATAAAGTAGCATGTGATGCTAGATTAAATAACTAAGTTATTTAGGAAGTCGATACTTGTGAAGTATCGTGTGTATTCTATGCGAGTGCTCGCATCGAGTATATTCGGCATGTATGAATCATCGATGTTTTAAGGCTTAACGAATTTAAGCATCTTAAAATAGCATCATGTCCAGCCATCTTCGAGTGATCGTTTGGAGGCTATGCAGGCAAGCCCTGGTTTGGCCGATCACCTCATGTGGAAGAGTGGTGGTCAGTGATTATGGTGATGCTTTGTTGGTCTCTTAACTCCTAACCAGAGCTGCTTGACCAAGATGGTAGAGTTGGACGGACGAGATGATCTGTGACGCTCATCTGCGACCGTTGATGAAGTTTTAGGGTTTTGAAGAGGTGCGCAAGCATCACTCTTCAGCTTGGTCGAAACCAAGCATGGGAGGTGTTTTGGAAAGGACCGACCGGGCATGCGTGTAGACGGCATGCCGGTGTACACGTCCGTACCTCACTGTCCCATGAAGGTGCGATCTAGGCCACTCAATTTGACCGGCAAAGAGGAGCGGTTGAGATCAATTTGCAACAGAAATCCCATGTTGTAAAGGAGTTGGAAACCGCGCACCATGCCTACTTCGGGCGCGCGTTTCGAGACATCCGGCCATGGTTGGCCTTGGTCGATCGGTCATGTGTGTAGGTGGGCCCACGATGATCATGTTGACATGCTCAGGACCTTTTAAGTCTACATCTACACCCTCCGTCCAAGCTTGCGAAGATGGACGCTCGTGATCAATTAGCGACACATGTAACATGCCGCAAACCCTAATTAGGTTTTTGGATCGGTCGTGTGTACACGACTTCAACCTAACGGTTTGGAAAGCTATGCTCCTCCTTTGGGGAGGCCGACCATGTGGGGCCCACATTGGGCCGGTGGTGATCACCAATACTGTCGATGGCTAGGGGTACGATCTAAGCCATCCAAACATGCGGTGAAGTTGGATGGTCGGGATCGATTTAAGACCCTTAGTGGAATTTCCCACGACCCTTAAAGCATCACATAGGCCAAACTTTAGGTAGGAGTTTGCTCCCTCTGGCTAGGTCGTGAGATGGTCGGCTATGCAGGTAGAAAGGGGCCCGCCGGTGTTCATAACGGTGCTTGTCCGACCGGGAATGGGGCGATCCGCGCAGTCAAATCGCGCCGGCGAAGATGAACGGACGTGATGGATTTGAGCTGTCGTAGGCAGTAACCTTTGTTCGTGCGGACTCCTCCAGCCGCTCCATACCGACTTGGACATCCAACTCCAGGATGGTGTTTGGTGGTTGTTTGGAGGGTGTGACTTGTACTTGACTGGCCATGGCACTAAGGGGCCCACCTGGTGATCATTGTTGTGTTTTTGCTCTGCTAGGGTTCGTCTAAAGCTGGTTAAATCGTGCGGCCAACTTGCGTGGTCATGATTGTTTCGAGACTGATATGGACAGTCTAGATTCAAAAATATGCTCAATCGGGCTAGTATAACACACCGAGAGTTGTAGCTTTGTAAGGGTATTTAGTACATGTTTTATTACTAATGCTTGGAGGTTCGTGTTGCTCTCGAGAACAACACTTTCGGTCGTCATGCCGCACCGGTAATGAGTACAGGAAATACAAGGACTGGTCATGCATTAATTAATAATGCTATAAATTCACAGGGTATATGGGATTGTTGCTACATGCTCCAACCTGGATGAATTTTGTGTATTTAATTCACGAGAATCTGGGATTGTTGCCACATGCTCTATTCTAGGTGAATTAGTAAAGTGAAGAAGTATTCATCATTTATTAATGGCTTTATCTTTTGCAAGATGTTAGCCCATAATTTTGTCCTTTACAAATTTAGCCTTAAATGAAAATCCACCATCAACAACAGGTTATGTGTAGTTCAATCAATTAGAAAATCCAACCTTTGGTTGTTGATATAAATTGATTGACACTTGAACATTGGTCTTTGGTACCGTTCAAGTTTTTTCTTATAATAATCAGGCTCACGGATTCTATCAGTTTGATTTGCTGATTACATTGAGAAACAAAGATACAACTTTTGGATATATTTCCATTGATTGAGTCTGACTGTTTAGTTGATTCTCTTGGAATTATATTGGAGTTTGTCCATACATATTGCCTAAGCGAAATATTGGGTGTGGTTGTTAGACCCCCGCTTTTTCAATTGGTATTAGAGCAGGCAAACACGTTTAAAACCTTATAGGTCTGTGTTTGTAAGCAATCTATTTTTCTGTGGATAAAAAATTGTCTCAGTGTTGCGTACATAAATTCCTTCCAAAGTTTTTTATTATGCCAAATGTCTTGGGCTTACCTCAAAGGATAACTCCTTAGCTGCTTCTTCTGAATCCCGAGGTAGAAAATTCTTGCTATCAGATTCTGATAACATTCCCTCCAATGAGACAGTTGACACTATGTCAGAAGCTGAAATGGAACTCACCAGAACCTTATAAAAAATCAGTTGATTATTGCTTTTCAAGGTTCTAAAATAAAGTCCCTTTAAGAAAATCATGCTCAACTCATTGATGAACTTGAAAAGTCTCTTGATCGAGAACGGGAACTCTATAGTGTCATTGAGTCCTTCTCTAACAATATCAAAAAAATTGTTCAAGAAACTACCTTACATCGTGAAAAGATTAGTGTTTTTGAGGATATTGTTAAAGAAGATTCAATTAGAGAAAAAATGTTTGATCGAGACTCATTCATCGGATCCGAACAACTTTCATGTTGAAAAAGAGAAACTGGATGCATCCTTCTTCTAGCCCAGAACAGTGCAAATCCTTGAAAAGGGAAAACTCTGTTTTAATGAGAAAATCTTTTGTGCCAATCTCTAATTCTCAGGTGGAATTACAGTACATGAAAAAAAGTACTTCAAAGGAAGTTCCTGCTAATAAATGTTTACATAACTTGCAGTCTTCTAATAGGGATATGAACTTAAAATAGGTTCCTTGATGTTTCTATTCCACGAACCTGTTCCTTCCGTGGGGAAAAAAATCACCATGTTCTACATTATTTTGCTAGAAAGAAACAAATTTCTCATCTTCTAAATCTACTTCTTTTTACTGTCGACAGAGTAAATTGTCTGAAGACATCCACAATGGATTTCATTCTATGAGAAAACCAGAACTCTCTTAAAAGGATTTCAATGGTTACTTATCTCGAAATCTCTACCGGAATCGTGTTCTTCCTTATGGTGCAAATTCTTACACCAAAAATATACACATTCCCAATATTTATGAGAATAAGGCGATAGGTCTAAGTGCGGGAGGTGGGGGATCTCACAATTATGATCCTCTGGAACCAATCTCTAGAGGTTCTAGACTTAATCCATAGAAAAATCTCTCGATGGATTTGCTAAAAGATTATGTCTAATTCTTTTGGAAAAATAAATAACTGAAGGAAGGCAAGGAATACAAGGATCAAACTCTCAGATGGTATTTACAATTCATCTCTCAATATTCATGGTGGGATTACATCTCACACCGCTACCTAACTCTAGGTAACTTCATCCTTATCTTACTTGAGAGTTGCAAGGGTGATTTTTGCGAGATGCTCAAGTCTATTGTATGTTACCATTTGTCATGTGTTTGATTTAGCTGTTTTATTGTTTTGCGAAGGTTGAGTCATTTCTGGACTCCCAGTAACTAATGTATCTTTTCTTTATGCTCTGATTAATGAGCTATGAAGTTAAGAGATATCTGAAAACAGAAGGTTTTCCTTTTCCTTGGACCCTTTCTGATCCTTTAATAGGTCCACGAACGTCCGTGTCTTTCTTGTGAGTTTTTAGGGTTTTCATAACAAGGGCGTTCTCTTGTTCGTAAACATATATATATATATATATATATATATATATGCATATATTATTTGTCCATCCCTAATAAAAAAAAATATGGAGAACTCTTCAAGACCTCGGGAAGTTGTGAATCTTGAGATAGAGAAGAAGACCTTAAAAGGATGTGATTCGGTTCAAGACCTTGTCTTGAAAAAAGATGATGGAAAGGAAAGACTACAACACTGGATTGGTGAACTGTCAAGGATTTATTTCTTTTGAGAATGACTCAAGGGTGGAATTTTTCAAATCTTTAATTGCAAATTAATCAACTTCTTCATGGTTGGACCAAAATCCTTGAAAATCAAAAGGTCTTGATTGAATCATAAGAAACTCATCGTGGTTTGTGTCAAAGCTAGGCATCTTGCCCCATATTGTTGATCGGAAAGTTAATGTTCTAACTCATGAACATGGAGTCTCTACGGTCAAAAGAATCAAGGATATCAGTGATACCTTCTATGATGGACCCTTCCAAAGGTATGATGTTATCAAAGAAACTTGATATTTGTTATTATCTAGGAAACTTCTTATGAGAATTTATTTTTGTGTTTTAAGAAGGATAACTAGGGTTTGGAATATCAATTATTGTGAGTGCACATAACTATTTCCAAGGATTTTTCATCTTACAATGTTTTTAGATTTATTTATTTAAATTCTAAAGTTTATTTGGAAGATGATTTTGCAGTATTAATCTTTATTGGTTTTATATATTGCAAAATAGTTTTATGGGATATGTGTGTTTACGTCCATGAACTATGATTGTCCCATATATGTCAAAAGTTAAGTCTATTATATATCATTATGCAAATATTGATGGAAAATAGAATGAACTTTTGATAACAAAGATTAAGTCTATGGTATCAATATGCAAATATTGATGAAAATAGAATGAATCTTTGAATATATCGCAGTATTGATCTTTCCCTGGTCCACTTCTATGTGTAAATACTGTGCGGCACCTTAAGTTCTCTTACGTTGATCATTTCCGATTAAATTGATCACGGGTCCTCTTGTGGTTAATTTAATTGAGTTTTCTAGATACAAATTCATTTTTCATGTAATTTTTTAATTTCAAAAGAAATCCTTCTTTTCTTGTAAAAGTAAGGTCGCTCTTGTTGTTCTTTCGGGAATGACATTTTATAGGGGGGAGTTTTTAATTGAACTTGTGCTTAATTTCCAAATCTTTGTGGGGAGTGCGGCTGTGGAATATTGTAGGAGTTATCTTGTATCTTTATAAACTCCTTGATGAATACACTAAGTTTTGACTATGTGAAATCATCGAAACAAAGTTGATATGTTCTCTTTTAGTCATGAAGTATCTCTATGAGAATTTCATTATGATCCCACTAGTTTTCGTACCTTTGCCAATTTATATTGACAAAAAGGGGAAGAATTATTGTGTAGTTCACACTACAAATAAATATGATTTACGGATCATTATGTAAGGGGAAGTTGTTTTCATTGTGAGATGAAGTATTGACTAAGGGGGGGTGATACATATCACCATAGTATTGTTGTCAAAGTTGTGATGCAATTGGACTTTGATGATGTGTAATAATACTATGACATTGTATAACAATGATTGAGAGTTACTGTTTTCTCATTGTTATGGCTACGGATCTTCAACAACTATGATGCTGGGTTGAACACATTCAGAATCACTGGAGTACTTCGAAGTGACGAAGATTTCGAGTGATGTGGAAGAACCAAGGAAATCAAGCATTTGGATGAGAATCTCCAAAGTTTATTCATTTTGTAATCCATATGTATTGATAGTTTTGTCACTAAAATTGACAAAGGGGGAGATTGTTAGAGCACTGATCGGTCGAACTTGGAAGCGTTGCTATCTCAAGCTTGTTTGTCAAGTTTAGTTATCAAAACTATAAGTCTTGATTTCTAGTCTACTTATAGCTAAGTCTCGGATTAGGATAAAATGTGTAGTTGAGCTATAGACTTCACGGCGTTCATAGATTGAAGACGAAGAACTACTAAGGGGAGCTTGTGGAATTTCATCAACAAAAGGTATGTGGAGACTTAAACTCATCTATCATTCAAAAGTATATTTCTACTTTATCTCCTATTTGAGACAAAAGTCGTATAGCTTAATAGACTTCTATTATACACATTTGATATTTCGAACTGAGTTTAACTCGCTTACATATTTCTCTAAATAAGTGTTGGTAATCTTTCGCTTTAACCAAGTTCATCTTATATTCTTGACAAAAGTCAGAAGATGATCATGTCAAAATTTCCTGGTAACATCTGATATGATTTATTTGAGACAATCATTTGGTGTAGACTAGGAATGTTTCGTATTGATCATTTGAGCACTTGAAAATTGCTTTGAAGCTAATAGTCTGTGTGAGACAGCTATTGCCGTCTTCTAAGAATGTTTCAATAATTGAAATGGGAGTTTAGAATAATTAACCATTAATTGGATATAGCACAGTATGTGTACTTGTATGCTAACTGTTTCAAGTTATTCCAAGTCCGAGAACCATAGTATGCATACCCATATGCGTACTGATTTGTTAGTTGAAGTCCGGGAACTTAGTATGCATACACGTATGCGTACAGGCGTAAATTCAAGTCCGGGAATTCAACTGAATTTGGTGGTGTACGAAAGTATGCATACCCGTTCTCATACTGGCGAACCCAGACCTAGTCTGACTACTTAGGTATGCGTACACGTTTGCATACTTGAGTGGGTTATGTTCTAAAATCGGTTTGTTCATGAACTAATATATTTATAAAATAAGGAATGCAATCTTTTTCAAATCGTGACTATAATGTTTATCAATTGATTCGAGTGAATCAAAATCAATTTTGCTTTAATTGTGTCTTGTATACTTCTATGAGAACATAAACAATTGAACCACTATAACTAGTTTCATTGTGTGTGTTAAGATGAACAAGGTTGATATATTAGTGTTCATATGGCTAACTTCGGTTAACTATTGTTGAGCCAACAAGTTATACATGTTTAGGTACGGTTACTCATATCTAAATGAAGTCACTTTTCATTTGTGTGTAACAAGTTAAGTTCGATCTAACGGTTGAAAGATATTAGCTTGAGTCTAATCAGGTTTTCATCTAACGGTGAATATTGAATGCTTTGTTACCAAGGTACATTGATTGCAAACCCTGATTTGAAGGATAGATAAGGGAGAACTCTAGCAACTAGGAAACCTAATCCCCATACCTCATGTATGATACTAGTTGCGACTAGAGTCGATTCTCCTTTAACCTAGGTTTTTCCTAAAACCATTATAGGTTAACGACTTAAATACTTCATTGGGATTATGAAGCCATGCCCAACTATTTTCTATGTAGTTGCATGTTATGCTCTTGCTTTGTTCTACCGTATTGAGTATTGTCTTCTCTAAGATTTGCTCGAGATTTAATCTCCAGATAGGTAAGATAAAAAGTAGGCACAAACATCTTCGCCTCATCGTTTGTGATTCCACAATATCATGTTTCGCTACCATACGATTAAGATTATTGTGAAGTGATTTATTTTACTAGACTGTTCTTCGGGAATATAAGTCTGGTGTATCAATTGGTTCTGTTCACCTTGATTTATCAAAGAAGCTGAACAAAACTCATAGGTATTTCGTGGGAGAAATATTTATCTATTCAATAGACTTTTATGTGAGAGGCAGATTTGTTTATCAAGTCGTCGACTTTGGGTCGTAGAAAATCTTAGTTGTGGGGGAGATCAGCAAAGGAGTGACATTTACAAAATCTTGTTGTGCCATTTACTTTATTATTCCACATTATAATTGTTTTATTATAATTAAAGTTAATTGCACTTGTACGTTAACTTTGTAATACTTGATATTGATCCTATAGAGTTTTGGTTATTACCGAACCTATTATCAAGTACACACTTTGTTGTCGTATCGTCTCGATCTTGTATCCATATTCAATCACACAAGTGATCTCGTTATTGTATTGTCTCGATCTCGTATCCATAGGCGATCACACGAAGTGTGAACCTAATTATTGTATTGTCTCGACTCTGTCCGTAGACGCTCACATTTGGATGAGGACTTATTGGTTGATAAACAAAAGATTGTGGTGCATTTGGGTACCCTCATCTTTTCATCCTAGTTTTCCATATTTCTTCACACAAGTTAGAAAAATAATAATAAAAAATAGGAAAGAGCGTTACGGACCGGGCCCACCGGTCGGCTGGCCATGCCACAACCATGGCCCGTCCTAAGCCTCTCCAATTCCTTATTTTATTATTATTACTTCTCTCATCTCAAGAAACTTCCTCGTTTGAGCAAATTTTTCCAATATTGCTCAAATCTCCAAAAAAGGCAAAAAAAAGTCAAATGGTCCCACGACCGTCTGGGCTTCTCACGATTATTATTTAATATTATTAAAATATTTGTCACACGGCTAAAGTCCTACTTGCTCATTCATGCAAAATTAAGAGTTTCAATCAAGATCAAAGTCTTCTGAAAATCCAGAATATTGCTCAAACGAGTAACAAAAATACCTAAAACTCTCAGGAATGCACGTGTGAGGGTCATGATGGCCCGTGCACCACCATGACCGGACCTGGACGATCCCTTGGCCATCATGGTCGGCCGGTCCCACGTCTCTTCATTATTATTTAATAATTCATATTTTCATGATTCTCCAATAATGAATTCTCGTTCAGGGATATCTCCGCACGCTCGGACGTCCATTCACCATCAATGGCCGGCTCTCATGCCCATTGATTGGTTGATATTTCTTCACCCACAGTGGACAATTCTCTATCTCCAGGATATAGAATTCTCCAAAATTAGGGTTTCTAATTTACGACAATTCGATAACTTTTATATTGATCCAGTAATCAATATTTTAATTTATATCCAATGTTCGGTCCTGCTACCAACATTTTTTCTCGACTAAGAAACATGGTTCGAACGGCCAACCATCAACATTCTTCTGATTCCCACTTTGTCATTCGATCATTCATGACATTCTAGATCAGGAATGACCACTCTCCATAATTCAACAATATCTCTGATTTCATGTCGAATACTCGACATATCAGAATAAGTCCATGATCGAGCAATCTCATCGGACGCGCGTCAACCTAAATTTTCGAAACATCATTATTACCTCAACTGGTAAAATGATACATCATGATTCATCAAGACTCAACATTTGTGCATTATTCTGTCTCAACGGACACCACACGCCCAATCATGAGTCTCAGAGCATATCACATTCGTCCATTATGCTTGACTCACCAAGACTAAAACTCATGTTTAGTCAAGTCAACAATTGACCAAAGTAAATACACGTCTTCCTTGCAGACTCCACATTCATGAAACATCAATCATGTCACATGGGGGCATATTCACTAGGGTTTTTGTCTCGCGGCCTACGACACGTGCGTACACCCACAATGAGAAATGTGAGTAAGTCATGCAAGCAGTTGAAGGAGTTAGCAAAGTAGATGGACGGACAATCAACCAAGTATCCTGCACGATGAGGAACCGGTTCAAACAACATTTCCATTTCCCCACTCTTCCACTGCTCTGCAACCGTTACACTTACCGTGATCAATGTTTCAACTATTCTTGCAATATAAATAAGTTTTTTTTTTTGAGAAAGACAATATAAAAAAAAATAAGTTCCTCAATCCACGATTGAACAACAAGAATTCGGATCCGATCAATAACTCTCAACAGAGCAGAATTCAATCAACAAGAACTTATCCTAGAACTCAGTCGAACTTATCATAATTTACTAACGTTTCATCAAAACTTGCAGAAGTTAACTATACATCCACAATCCTTGATCATCATTGATCTCACACACTTCTCAGCTTCCCTCCTACGGATCAACCTTTATCCCTCTTTGTGACTGAATTGACTCTAGAATGACCATTGTCTTGGTTTAGGCTTGAGTCTTGTAGATTGATCTCTCGAACTCAAAGCACTCCCGTGTAGTGCAAGTGTTTAGTAAAGGTTAAGGAAATTTTCTCGTTTGAGGAACCGCTCGTCTCATCATGTTTCCTCAAAAACCAGTAAATTATTTTCACCCATCAACATGCGTCTCCAGTCTCATCGAACCGCAACATAAAAGTGGGAAGGGTTCATTTTGGTGGGAATGGCGCTTTTTTCAACTCTCTAGTGAAATGGGTTTCCTCCGATTCATTGATTATTTCAGCCAATTTGTTGTCTTCGTCATTTCCAGTCAGTCTCTTTAACATCTCCTCAAGTTGCCTAAGTTTTTCTTCGGTAGCCACATCGGGTCTTCGATCTTGTCGGAATGGCTTCTCAACGGAGGTTGAGTCATCGGTTTGTCCATATCTTGTTGTCAGGTCGCTGGCCAATCATGTATGATCCTTGATCGCTGAGGTGGTTCGGGAGTGTATCATGCTTGGGTTGATGTTGTACCGCATGATTCTCTCCTACTTGAAGATCCTCGCGATCTTCTTCCTTCTTAAGGAAGTCGTAGGTTCTCTTTCTCTCGTGCTTTGTTCCTTCGTTGCAATTCTCTCATCATTTCGTCCTTCCTCCGTTGGTTTTCCAAGATTAATACTAGGGAAGGGTCTTGCTTTCGTGACTGGATGGATCATTCGGGTGATTTCCTTGTGCAGCTGGTTGCATCTGTGTTGTTTGTGTTGCTTGCCTCTTTCTAACCAAATTTGTCTGAGTCGTTCCTCCTCTCGATCAACAACTGCCCGATGCTCAACATGCAATCTTGCTTGTCGTCGTTCCTCTTGTGCCAATAGCAATTCTTCATCTTCCTCGGTGTCGGATGTTGTTAACCCATCTATCATGTTTTATGGTCTCCTCTGACTCAGTTCAATGCGTCCTTATAAAGTGTCATCATCGTCTTGGCCTAGGTCAATTTCTTCGTTGACTGGTGACATTCCCGTTGTAGGTGCCATGTCTGTCTCAGGTCGTTGCCTCTGACTGCTCTCCTGTCATGAATCGGTAATTCCTTCTTGCATGCTAGTCCCAGCTACGGTTCGGTTCCGAAGAATCCTGACTGTTCTCGTGGCACTTGTCATCGGGTCTCGTTTCTTCTCCACTCCGATAGCTTTACCTACATCAAGAAGCAAGCAAAACCTCACTTTGAACTGTTTCAAAAACTTTAATGCATCCAAAAAGTAGAGTTTGTTGTAGTAACATGTGTGGGAATGTGTCTGACCACACATCACATGTGTCAAGATGCATGTCATCTCCTTTCTCAAACTAGACACATGTGGGAATTGTTCTTTCCCTTACTACCACTTGTACTTACACAAGCTCTCATTGTCTTGTATTTAAAGACAAAATACTAATGAGAAAAGACACCTGATTTCTCTTCCTCTATTTCATGCTTTGTCTCTTTTATGTTTTATCTCTTAGTTTGTCTACCACTCTAAACACGTTATCAGCACTTTGCCTAACCATTTGAGTTTCAAACCTTCAAACACAAAACAAAACAAAATTGTTGGCTTCATTCTCAAAATCAAGTAGTAGAATTTTTCCGAAAGAAGGTATAACTCAACCATTCTTTCCATTATCATGTACCTATTTTTCTTATTGAAAGTGATATATTTGTCTCATCTATCACATGACATGATAATATTAGCTTCTACTCTTTATTTTAGTTACACCAAAAGTTAAAAGAAATAATCCATTTGATTTTTCTAGTTGATTTTCAACTTGATAGTGATAGCTTATTTGTTTCTTTATGATCACATGCTTGTCTTCTAACATGAAAGTGACATTTTTATCTATAGTTTAATTAATTAAAATCATGTGATACTTAAAAGTGTAGTTTGCTTTACTTTTCTTTCAAAAAAAAAAAAAAAACTCACTGATTTTGTTTCAAACTCCCCCATGTGATGTTGTACTTGATCTTTCATTTTTAATAAAATAAATAAATAAATACATGTATGGATATCACCTTTGAAGAATATCATATCATTCTACTTGTTAGCAAATTTTTTTTTTTATACCCATGATGCATATGTATGTATGTTAATTTTTCTTTTAAGCCATGAACATTCTAGTATTTTATTTTTTGTCAAATATTTATCATATATGTATGCATACATGATGTTATCCCCACCAAATGTTATAATTTACCATACATATTTTTTTAGTATGTTAAACTATTTTATTTAGACCTTCCTAAAAATAATTTAAATTTTTGACATATACTTTATGTTTAGTATTATATCTTAGTTTGATATTACTCATGCATGTCACAAATATTAACCAAAATTTATTTTATCCCATAAGCGTTTTTGCTACTAAATAGGCAAACGAATTGCGACTTAAATTCAGTAATTTTATATACGTATATAAATGATAAATGGGCCTTTAGTTTATTTTTTTTTAACGGACCTATTTTAGTTGACTATTTTGTCAACCTTGTTACCAAATTGTTTGCAATTTTTAAACCATAAAGAAATTTGGTTTTGCAAACGAGTTCCCTTGTTAAAAACCATAAAGAAAGTTGGTTAATTAATTTTGTGGACTGGGTTATGATCAAAGATTGGACTATATGACATATCCGTATTACCCACAAAACCATAAAGAAAGTTGGTGATGGGAAAATGATATCGTGATTTGTTATGGACTCAGAAGGACTTGAGCACCATATTAATGTCCTTTATCTTGTCTATGTAGATGGACCCAATTCGACCAGAATTCGAACTTTTGGACTCAGCAGGACTTGAGTACCACCGTTGGGTATCTGATGTGGAAACCACCTTCGTGGCAAAGGACTACACTTCCACTATCAAGCCATCTGCCGACGCTGCTCCGGCAACTGAGAAAGACAAAGCTCATGCTCTTATGTTCCTTAAGAGGCATATCGATCCTAACCTACGTTGGGGTTATCATCACTTGAAAACGCCAAAAGAGCTATGGGATGCTCTAGATAGCCGTTTTGGGAACATTCATGATTCCTTAATACCACAATTGAACGTCTGTGGAACGAAATCCGCTTTCTCGATTATGTAAAGTGAATGATTTCCAAAAAGACATGCTGCAAATTCAGGCACGTATGGACTTTTGTGGAAAGAAACTTACGGATGAGGAAATGATTCAGAAAACCCTATCGACCTTTCCCACCTCGTCCATGATACTAGCGAACCAGTATCGTTTAGAGGTGGACAACAAAAGAATCACCACATTCAGTAGGTTGATAAATTTATTGCAAGTGGCCGAAAGGCACAATGAGATTATTGTCAATAACAATGGAGAGTTTGTCGGGAAAAGAAAGTTCCCGAAGCTAACCATGGCAAGGTCAATAAGGGAAAGAACCCCAAAGGAAAGAGGGCTCGAAATTCTGATTCACATTCCCGTGATCCATACCCACGTGGAGATAATGCCTCTCGTGGAAGAGGACGTAAGGGACATAATCGAGGTCGAGGACATAAAGGTCACTCTAATATTTGGCACGAGAGAAGGAACTTGGCCATACAGGTGGTGATCTAAGTTCGAGAAAACACCTAAAAATCCCGCTAACAAAAAGGCCGCGAGACGAAAGTGCGCCTTGTTTTAGGTGTGGATTTAGGACATTGGTACAAGCATTGCAAGGCTAGTGCCAATGTAGCTGCGGAGCTTCAAAAAATGCAGGAAACTCTCGAACAAGAGGCTAACTATATGGAAGAAAATGATGTAACCCTGACGTCAACCTCACAATTTCAGACTTCTGGGCAACGAGGACTTTGCCCCAACTATGGATGTGCCTGATTTTGCTTGGGCCTAAGAATTTAGTTTATGTCTTGCTGACTAAATTCGGTTTTTATATGCTTTGGAAGTTTTTATGTTATCTTAGACTACCGTTTGTTTAATAGTTTAAGTATGTGTTACCATTGCTGAACATGTTCTTACCATCTTTATGTTATGTGTCTGGATTATCTATAAGTACTTATTTTCTATTATGTTCTATAGAATTTTACTTTGCTCATGATAATCTGTTGTTTAGCATGTAAATTAGAATGGAAAGGAAGCCATTCTAATAGAACAAAATTCTCTAAAGGAAGTGAGACAAATTGTTCGTTTTTCTTTAACATTCCTACCTAATGTACTTGTAGGAATGTCTCCAGGAGAAATTGAATGTCTAGTTGATAGTGCAACCACCCACACTATCCTAAGAAATAGACAATTATTTGTCGATTTTACTCCTTATAATACATCTGTGACTACGATGATTGGATAATCGCAAGTAATAATTGGCAGGTCTTGCTCAATTCTTGTTTAAACGGCACAATGATTAAAGTCACAGAAGCTCTATATGCACCAGAGCTCACCGCACTTTGTTAAGTTTCAAGGATATCCGTGCAAACGGTTTATCACTTGGAAACTCACTTGTGAAAATGGAATTGAGTACATATATGTGACCTCTAATGAATGCGGAAGGAAGCGCATCTTAGAGAAACTAATGAGTCACTCTAGTGGATTGTATATCACCACTATTAGGATTATCGAATCCCATGTGGTTGCCAACGATGAACTGTTGGCCGGTGACTTATATAAGATTTGGCACGATCGACTAGGGCACCAGTGCGTGATATGATGATCCGTGTTTTTGAAGAACTCACACGGACATCCGTTCTTTCGAATGAAAAAGAAAATGGGACAAAAGATTGTTACAATGCAAAGTAACAATGTGCATTCTAAAGTAAATGATGCACATTTTATGCCTTCTAAAGCAAGAGAAGTGCAACCTTCGTCTTCCAAAGTAATTGAGCGCACCCATTATCCCATTCTTCTTCGTTGTCCTTATCGAAGGCACATCGCTCATTACGCCAAAGCTTGTTCTTTAGCAAAGAGCAGGATCGAGACCATCCTATGCTAAAGATACCAAACAAAATATTCCATTTTTACAAAGAATACAAGGTGATATTTGTGGACCTATACATCCATAATGCGGACCATTCAGGTATTTTATGGTTCTGGTTGATGCTTCGACCCGTTGGTCACATGTTGCATTGTTGTCCACAAGAAATGCTGCATTTGCAAAGCTCCTAGCACAAATTATACGACTAAGGGCTCACCACCCTGATCATCCAATCAAGTCTATCAGACTTGATAATGCTGGAGAATTTACATCTAAAGGATTTGATGATTTACGTATGTCTAATGAAATTGACATAGAGCATCCCAGTACCCCATGTACACACTCAAAATGGTCTGCAGAAGCTACCATCAAAAGGTTACAGATGATAGCTAGGGCATTGGTTATGCGTTCCAACTTTGCCTATTCTTGCTGGGTACGCCATATTGCATGCATCATTACTTATTCGCTTTAGACCCATTGCTAGCCAACCATTTTCTGCGTACCAGTTGGTAACTGGATATGAGCCTGATATTTCACATTTACGCATATTTGGTTGTGCCGTATACGTGCCTATTACGCCCCCACAGCGTACTAAGATGGGTCCACAAAGACAGTAGGTATTTATGTTGGATACGAATCCCCAACAATTATCCGCTACTTAGAACCTTTGACAGCGATCTCTTTACCGCTAGATTTGCGGATTGTCATTTTGATGAGACAACCTTCCCGTCGTTAGGGAGGTATGGAAAAGGACTTCCAAAGGGAACGACGGGAATTGTCGTGGTGTGTTCCCACGTTGTCTCATCTTGATCCCTCACTCCACAATGCGAAAGTGAAGTAAAAAGAATTATCGATCTTGAGAATGTGGCAAATTCAATGCACGATGCATTTCTGATATCGCTAAAGTGACGAGATCACATATACATTTGCAAACGTGCTTGCAAGGTTGGAAATTCCCGACAAGGGAAAAGGTACCATAAATATATGTACCAAGGCTACACTTGGTGGAAGTGTAGCGAGGCCGTAACCCCAAAAGGAAGAGGGAGAGACCACTTGGTTCGATCGATACTCAGCCAAGGAAGAAAAGGCGAGTAAGGCACAAACCGATCCATATATCATCAATACTGAGATAATCCATCTCATGAGATTGTCTCGATTACAGTTATGTCCATGAATCATTCTTTGGGACGCCCAAGTTTGAATTGATTCGAGAGAACAAAGAAATCTCTATGGATTGTGAAAGTTCATACGTGTTGATGGAAAGATCCTCCACGCATATTGATGATATATTCGCATATACAGTTGCTCGAGAGATTATAGAGCACGATGATATCGAACCACGCTCTATTGCGAGAATGCCAAAAGAGAGCAAATTGGCCTCAATGGAGAGATGCAATCCGTCTGAATTAAATTCACTGGCAAAAAGCGGTATTTGGTGCGGTAGTACTAACCCCACAGTGTAAAGCACTGTAGGGACATAAATGGGTATTTGTCGAAAGCGTAATGAGAAGAACGAAGTCTTGAGATATAGGCTCGCCTTGTGGCGCAAGGTTTCTCACAAAGCCACAGGATTGATTACGAGAAGAACGTGCTCTCTGTAATGGACGTCATAACGTTTCGTTGCTTAGTCGACTTAGTTGTTTGAAGGACTTGAAATGCAACTTATGGATGTGGGTTACCGTGATATCTCTATGGGGATCTTGATAGAGATATTCATGAAAGTTCCAGATGGACTTCCATTGCCCAAATCAAGTAACTCTAAACCACGGAGTGCGTTTACAATTCAGTTGAAACGCTCACTTTACGGATTAAAGCAATCCGGCGGATGTGGTATACCCGTCTAAGTGATTATTTGATTGGGAAGGGATATACAAATAATGAATTGTGACCCTGCGTGTTTATAAAGAAAACAAGTTCCGGATTTGCTATTATAGCTGTCTATGTCGACGACATGAACATAGTAGGTACTCTTGATGAACTAAGAGAAACCGCAAGCTATTTGAAATCCGAATTTGAGATGAAAGATCTTGGGAAAACTCGAATGTGTCTAGGACTTGAACTAGAACATCGAGCTTGTGGAATATTAATTCACCGATCCGCATATGTCCATAAGATACTCGGGCAATTTAATATGGACAAAGTGCACCCTCCTAGCACTCCCATGGTTGGTCGAACTTTAGATGTACATAAAGATCCATTTCGTCCAAAGGAAGATGGCGAAGAAGTATTGGGAGCTGAATATCCCTATCGAAGTGCAATATGCGCATTATTGTACTTAGCACAATGTACTCGACCGGATATCTCATTCTCGGTGAATTTGTTAGCTAGATATAGCTGCGCCAACGCAGCGTCAACTGGAATGGTATAAAGAATATCTTTAGATACCTAAAGGGAACCATTGACTTGGGTTTGTTTTTATCCCTACGAAGACGAAAGGAGAGATGCTAATGTGATTGCGACTCCTTACTTTGGAACCCCAAATAATGTTTTGGTTGGTTTTGCTGATCTCGGGTACCTCTCGGACCCACACAAAGGTCGATCACAACCGGATACGTGTTCACTATCGGGAATACGGCGATATCCTGGAGATCGACCAAGCAAACCTGTGGCTACCTCCACGAACCACTCGAGATCATTGCCTACATGAGGCGGTTCGTGAGTGTATATGGTTAAGGTCTATCATTACACACATTCGAGGGACATGTGGTTTGAGTTCTACCACCGAAGAGCCAACTTGCATTTACGAAGATAATGCGGCTTGCATCGAGCAGATGAAGCAAGGGTATATCAAGGGTGATAATACGAAACATATATCACCAAAGTTCTTTTACAATCAAACAACAACAATGTCTTCTAAACATTCAAGTCGGTAAAGTCAAATCTGATTTAAAATGTGGCGGAACTTATTTACTAAGTCATTACCTAAGTCCACATTTGAAAAACATGTGAGAAGTATAGGACTAAAGAAATTGTCCGAACTTCCGTGACTCCATCGGACTAAAGGAATTGTCCACTCCCATGATTGTATTAGACTAAAGAAATTGTCATGCATTAGGGGAGCATCAAAATGGTACGTTGAACTCTTTTCCTTCACCGAGGTTACTTTTTCCCACTTGGGTTTTGTTACTCGAAAAGGTTTTTAATGAGACAACAATAATACCATAAATGCAAATCATGGAGAGATGTCGACATCAGGGGGAGCATCCAGAGATGCACGATGACATCAAAGTGTGTTGTACTCTTTTCCTTCATCGAGGTTACTTTTTTCCCACCGGGTTTTGTTACTCGAAAAGGTTTTTAATGAGACAACAAAACACTAAAGATACAACACGTTGAGGCTATTCTTCTCCTTACAAGTGTTCGGGTTTTTGTGCGAATTATTTTTCCTGACACAGTTCTACAAAGGAGAAGAGTCCTGACAAGCGACGCCATTTCAGAAGCTCAAGTATTTTTCTCCTTTGAAAGAGTTTTTCATCAACGGATGTTTTCTGGAAAGGTTTTGACAAAGAAGTTAGTTTGTAATGGTGGTCATCCAAGGGGGAGTGTTGTAGTAACATGTGTGGGAATGTGTCGACCACACATCACATGTGTCAAGATGCATGTCATCTCCTTTCTCAAACTAGACACATGTGGGAATTGTTCTTTCCCCTTACTACCACTTGTACTTACACAAGCTCTCATTGTCTTGTATTTAAAGACAAAATACTAATGAGAAAAGACACCTGATTTCTCTTCCTCTCTTTCATGCTTTGTCTCTTTTATGTTTTATCTCTTAGTTTTTCTACCACTCTAAACAGAGTTAAAGTTTTCTAAATTCTATAATCCTTTTCTACAAATACGATTCTCCTACTTTTGTCACGTTGAAGCCATCAAATTCCTTTGTTTAACTCTCAAAAGCCTTTTGCAAGCAGACTAATGATTAGTCACTATTTTTACTTGAAGGCTATTATTGGGGCGTCACACTCAATTAGAGGGGCTTCACTTGGATATTTGGTTACCAAAAATCTGGTTAAGGGATATTTTGATTCCATAGCAATTTGTCAAAATTACCCTTCAGTTAAAACTACTAAAAATAGATGAGGAAGAAGCAAACTGATCCTAGTGATGGTAATCAACAACTCAATCAACCTCAACTTCATCCTCAACTCATTCCACCGATTCAATCAATTGAAGAATCATGTTTTCAAACTCCTCAACAACAACCCATGGTGTATGTAAGGTAATAATCAAACAAACCCATCTTTTTGTGCCCATTTTTGTGCTTTAATCGAATGAAATCGAAGTAAAATTAGGATTTTATTTACTTTCACTAGTGTTACGCCTAGGTACGGTACTAGGTTTTTCAATCGTAATTTATTTTTTGAAGAACTTACGCCTAGGTTTAGTTCAATTCAAGCGTAAACTTTTATTTGCATGTCGTTTACGTCTAGGTTTAGTTGATTTCCAGGTGTAATTCCAGTTTACGCCTAGGTTTAGTTGATTTCGGGCGTAATTCCAATTTTACGCCTAGGTTTAGTTGATTTCCGGGCGTAATTTCAATTTTACGCCTAGGTTTAGTTAGTTGTTTTTCAGCGTGATTCCAATTTTACGCCTAGGTTTAGTCAGTTGTTTTCCAGGCGTAATTCCAATTTTACTCCTAGGTTTAGTTAGTTGTTTTCCAGGCGTAATTCCAATTTTACGCCTAGGTTCAGTTGATTTCCAGGCGTAATTCCAATTTTACGCCTAGGTTTAGTTGATTTTCCAGGCGTAATTTAGGACGTAGCTAGGTTTAATTAATTAAAATAAATCCAAACAAGGATTGTTTAGTCATTACACAATTATTTGAGACAAGGGATTTTTGAAATTACTTACGGGTGACCCGTTTTTGTCCTATTAGGTGACGCCCCTCTAATGGAATGTGACGCCCCAATAATAGCCTTCTTTTACTTTCACTCAGCATTAATCATTATTTGTCCTGACATTCCCTTTGCCAGGTGACTCAACTCATCCGTACAGGTGGCCGAAAAAGCAACTTTAGTTAAAAACAAGAACAACAACTTTCTTCACTGAGATCCGAATAAGTTATCGTGCTTGTGTTGGAATCACTGAAGCCGTGATTTGGTAAGGTTGACACGACATCAAATCGTTCTTTTAATGGTTTTCCTTCAAGTTCAACAAGAATAATTTACCTTTGAACTTTTAGCTTTCCATTTTGACTCATAATGAAAAGACGAGGGTACCCAAATACACCACAATCTTTAAATTATCCACCTATAAGTCCTCTTACCGAAAGTGATTGTCTATGGACAAAGTCGAGACAATACTACAAATCGGTATCCACATTTTGTATGATCGTCTATGGATACGAGATCGATACAATACAACAATCAAAGTTTGATTACTTGATAATAGGTTCGGACTTAACCAAACTCTATAGGATCACTATTAAGTAATACGGAATTAACGTTTGTGTAATTTACTTTAAGTTATAATAAAAATAATTATAATTGCGGAAAACAAAAGTAAATGACACCGCAAGATTTTGTTGATGAGGAAAACGCAAATACAGAAAAACCCCAGGACCTAGTCCAAAATTGAATACTCTCAGAATTAAGCCGCTATAAAAAATCTAACAGACTTCGCATAGTTGAGACCAAGCAACCAAACCTATAGTTCACCTAGTTTCTTCAGTATCCCTGCGCTTCCGACATTCAATAAGTGCACGCACTAGAACAATTCCTTTGGATCGTATTCCAAATCGTAAAGGAACAACAAATCTGTTTGGTAACAACTCTCTTGATTATTTCATATGAAGATATCTCAAGTCATAAGCAAAGGCTCTTCCGTTTAACCAATAAACTCCTTTGCCTGGTCAGATCAATCTATCCAACAACTATCGAAGTAGCAGATTTTAGATTTGCAATCAATCAATATAGAATCAAACAAGAAACTATAAGATGATGCCGATCTTATACAACTAATCAATCGAATAAATCCGATTCTAGTTGGATCCCAGCCGATCAAGGTTTGTGCACACCTAAAGATATAAAAACCAAATCAGAAATCTTCTTTGTCTTCAAATCTTCTTTAATCTTCAATAAACACCTGCACAACACCACTTGAATCTCTTGTGATCAATCACGCACGAACGGGAGTCTCGTTAAAAATGGATTATCACAAGACGTATTTAGATCTACCATGATTCTAAAGATCCCGTCGACACTTCGATCTAGTTTGAGTGAATCTTATAACAGAATAAAAAATTCTCAAGAATAAAGAAACTAGGTGTCATCAAAGTTCAACAACCGTTAGTCAATCAAATCAATCGAAAACTAAAATACACTGCAATTATCCAGTTTCCCACCAACGGTACTCGTAGATCGCTTCTTGATCCCACAGAAGTCTTTAAATGAGCGGCCGTAAGAGATTTCGCCTAATTAGGGTACTTTCCTTTCCGAATAGAAGGATCCACCAGAAACAACAAGAAGATGAAGTTTGCCTGGCTCTTAGGATAGTTTGCTCTAAATGCAAAATTGGGTATTTATAGACCAAGGATGTTTGGACACCAAGGAATTTCCAAAACCGAATTATTCTTAAGATATGTAATAAATGCCCAAATCGGTTTTCATAATTCTTGGAAATTCTTTGTCCAATATTTCCGAAATCTCACTAGAAAATATCCAATTAGTAAATGCACATTACCAATTTTTATTTTCCATATATATGCATTTAATTGCTGGTAATTAAAAGCATATAAAATTAATAACCTTAATTAAAAGATTCTTAATTTATTTGATGAGGATCTCCTTGAGTTATTAAGGAATATCTTTGAACAATAAAAGATAAGAGTTACTGAACATGTTCAAAGTATGTCGACATCTTTTTATTTGTAAATATTTTTCATATTTACAATCTTGGAATCGATTATACCACACTTCCAAACAAGTTTAGAATTGGTTCATCTGTATTCCAAGAACAACTATGTGATTGATCAAATATCAAATCACTAATCATGGGTTTATGGTTCTACCAAACACAAGGATCGGTTCTACCTTAATATGGTTATTGGGACCGGTTAAATCAGTTACCAGGATCGATTACGTCAATTACTAGGACCGCTTACCATATTCTCATGGTATTACTTGTGATCGGTTACAAAACTCACTAGGATCGGTTACACCAATTACCTGGACCGGTTACGCCAATTACAAGGATCAATTACACAACTCTTTTGTGATTGGTCATACCAATTACTAGGATCGGTTACACCAATTATAAATATCGATCATACCATCTTAGGTGATTACTTAAGATCGGTTAAACTAATGAAAGTCATACCAATACATAAGTCAGGCATTGTGACTAGTTTTACCAAGATACATAACAAGTTATGATCGGTTCTACTAACTCACACATATTGGTAATCCAAAGATATGCAATGAATAACAATACCAATAAGCCTAGCGATTTCCCTTTCGATTCATAAAACAAGTTCATGAATGTACTTCCTTTAAACAAATGTAAACATTATTTCCTAGGATGAAATCTTTACCTTTACCCATACACATAATCACAATAGCATTCATACGATTGTGTCAATGTCTTATATACGAAGTTCAAAAGATAAGCGTTATATTTCGTATTTTAATTCCTTAACACTATGATCATGTGATCATGTCTCACTACTAGAGTATAATCATTCACAGCTTCGTAGTTATGTTTTCAATATAGCACGACTTGAAAGATACATTAGGAATGAAACAGTTCAAGTCAAAATATTACTAACCTCAAGAGGAAGGATGATGTCGTCATTGTAGATTGTTACTTCTTCACATTCTTCAAATCTTCGAGTAATACTTGTATGTCTAGTAATCCTAATCTTTCTAGCCTAACCTATACGAAGTTGTCTCTAGTTACATAATCAAGCGACTGTTTAATTGAGTTTTGATTCACTAAAATATGACAACCAAACTTGACATACCAACGCGTGGTGGGTTCAACCGAGCTATGCTCTAACAAACTCCCCATTTGTCAATTTTAGTGACAAAACTCTTAATACATATGTGTTGATGGTGGATTTTCATTTAAGGTTGAAATTGTAAAAACCAGAAAATTATGCGCTGACATCTTGTAAAAGATAAGGCCATCAATAAGTGTTGGATACACCCTCACTTAATTCACCTAGAATGGAGCATGTGGTAACAATCCCATTCTATGAATACACGAAATTCATCCAGGTTGGAGCATGTAGCAACAATCACATATACCCTGTGAATTTCTAGCATTATTAATTAATGCGCAATCACCTTGTATTTTCGTACTCATTATCGGTGCGGCATGACGGCGAGTGTTGCTCTTCAGAGCAGCAACACGAACCTCCAAGCATTATAATGAAACCATGTACGAAATACCCGTGACAGGTGACTCTCGGTGTGTTATACTAGCCCGATTGAGGCCTCTCGGTGTGTTATACTAGCTCGATTGAGCATCCGGATCGATCAGATCAAGACGGATATGATCACTGATCATCCAACTCCACAAGCATGATTGGATGACCCGGATCAATTCCATCACCCCCAAGCGGTATGGAATATCCACCGCCGAACCAACGCGGACCGCATGGTCGGCCTCCCTCCGCAATTGGCCTCAGCTTGCCAAAACGTCCAAACCATAGCGGTATGGGCGGAAAACCCTAAAATTAGGGTTTGCGGCATATTACATGTGTCGCAAAGCAGTCTCAAACCATCCATCTTCGCAGTATAGATGGAGGGTGTAGATGTAGATTCAAAGGGCCGGAGCATGTTAACACAATCACCGTGGCCCGCCTACATACCCGACTAATCGGTCGGGACAAACCATGGTTGGTTATCCTAATTCGTACGCCGAATGAAGTATTGACGCACGGCATTGAAACCCAAAATTAGGGTTTTGAGCATCACGAGCGTCCATCTTCTCCGATGACGAATGGAGGGTCCAAGATTAGATTAAGCAGGTCCCGGCCATACCAAAGCATGACCACCGTGGACCCATCTATCCCCTCACTGATCGGCCAAGGCATATCACGCCTGGTCATTCCAAGACGCGCGCCCAAACTAGCGTGGTCGCACCTCCAAAACCGCAAACTGATCTCGACCTCTCAACTTCTCCGGACGATTTGGATGGCTCAGATCACGTTTTAATGAGATATTCAGGTATAGGCGTGAACACCAGCCTACCACCTTCACATCGGACCAATCGGCCAAGACCGACCAAAATTGGTCATCTTGGAACGTGCGTCGAAGTGGCATGACGCGCGGCTCTTGCGGCCTTTGGTTTTCTGTCACAAATTGATCACGACCACTCAACTTCACAGGACGAGGTGGGTGGCCCAGATCATACTTTCGTGAGGTAATGGGTATATCGCCTACACCGTCATGTTGTCTACACACATGCACTGGGTCGGCCTTGTCAAAATTATATCCCATGCTTGGTTTCGACCAAGTTGAAGAATTATGCTTGCGCACCTCTTCAAAAAACCCTAATTCATTAACTGGCCGCGAGATGAGTGTCTCAAAGATCATCTCGTCCGTCCAACTTCACCTGCCTTGGTTATACAACCCCTGTCAGGTTAATTGGTCGGTGGGCGTCACCACCCATCACTTTACCACACCAGGATGCGATACACGCATAAAATACACATGATACTTCACAATATCAACTTCCGAATAACGCGGTTATTCAATTCAAAGATTACATGCTACCTTTCATGGATCCACGATTCACACATTCCAGGACATCAATCATGTCACAACCGGGGGATATATACGGGGTATTGGTCCGGCGGTTTTACAAACATAGCAGTAACGCCATCACAAGAACGTGTTAGTAAGTTATGGACGGTTAGCGGTGACGGGGAGAAGTGGGCAAGACCGATCGTGTAACACTGACACACAACTCCACTACTCCATCACTCTACTTCCTCCACTTCCCACGAGAGACGTGAATAAGGCTCAATGACTTGTATAAATAGGTTCTCCTCCCTATTTCCACCAACAAGAGCAAGTCCGGGGAAAATAAACAAAAACCAAGTGTTGATACAAGACACCGGAACTGATAGCTTGCATCATGTAAGCCGGTTCAACTTTCTGTTACAAGTCATAAGCAAGCCAACACCTTCACAATCTCAACACCTTCTTCGCTTCCTCCTTAAGATTAACCCCATCTCCTTCACTTTGTGACCGAAACAAGTCGAAACGGCCATTTCTTGGTTTAGGCAGGACTTACTTGCATTGATTTCCGAATCTACAAGCACTCACCGCGCAAAGTGCATTTGTTTAGGGTTTAGATTCATTCCTCATCCACACACCCCTAATTCCGAATTCGGCGGGGAATAGTTTTCACCCATAAACAATTGGCGACCACGGTGGGAGGTTAATCTCTCGGTTGTAAAGTCAATTTCTTCAATACCATTCAATCAATTTCGAGATGGTTGGTCTTAGGACCGCCTCGACAGCCTCAAATCCCGATGGTTCCTCCGAGATACCCCTCCTCCTAACGGCGTATCGACGGCATGATCAGGAGATTTCCAACATTAAGCGAACTAGCACGGGTACAGGAAATTCACACGAAGAACATGGAGCTAATCAAAGAAGCGGTAAACGGCATACTCGATCTCCTCATCAAGATGACATCAGAGATGAGCGTTCCGGAGACCTCTACAGGGGACTAGTTCCCCTCAGATCAACAGTTTTACTACGAACCGAGGCCAGTGGATCAGGAAGCGGCATCTCTAGTGGATAACTTATGTGAACTCTTGCACCTCTCGAAGAATCAACGAGGCGAGAGACGTTTTGTGCAAGTTAATAAAATAGCTCGGACGTACACCTGACTCCTTCTCGTCCGAAGTCTTAACTACATCGGAAACATCCGTAGATAATGTTACGTTCAGAAGACGACATGATGGCAGAGGAAGGTCACGGTCCGGGCCTACATGTTACCGCTCACATCAAGGGTTCGAGTTGAGAGGCCCTCGTCGACACGGGAGCATCTTCGAATGTGATTACTCTCAAGACTCTCAAGACAGCCAAGGTTAGTCTATGCAAGATTGTACGACACCCACCACGATGACGGACTTCGAAGGAAATCAGACCAACACATACGGGTATGTCAATCTGAATTTGCTCGAGTAGGGCCAGATTCGGTCAAGAGCAAAATTTGAAGTCATAGAAAAGGAGCCGGACTACCATGATGATACTGGGGAGACCGTGGCTTCACGACAACAAGGTCATTCCTCAACGTATCACCAAAGTGCACGAAGACCATGCTAAATGAGAAAGTCATCGCATTCCCGCATCATTGTCTCCGTACGCACCAATATCGGAGTGGAGTTGTTCGAGCCAAAAGGTACCTCGAGAGAGGATCAGACAAAGTCATGTGCACCCCACTACCCACGTGGGCTTCAATCCGGGGAAGAAGACCGACTTGCATCAACGAGGGCCAAGCACCACGACACGCCTTCCGATGAGGTGTCCATCTTTATCGGTGAAGCTTCAACCCACGTTCACCAAAAGGGAACGCACTTTTGAAGCGAAACGTGACCGTAAGGGGAAGACAATATCTGCGGGCTGTTAGCAATTAGCGGGAGAGGCGGCACCCGTCTCTCCGCCCAATTAAATCTTGCAAGAACGACGAATACAAGAGGAGGTATTGACGCCCGCGACAACTACAAAGATGGAACCAATTTGACCGCGAGCTCGAGACTGACAATATCGGGAATGAAGAATCTCCGGGCGGTCTCTATCGGTTCGACTCTGTCCCACGGAGCCGAACGTATGAGTCTTGTTCAACTACTCAAGGAGTACCAAGATGTGTTCGCTTTGGACATCGAGGAAATGCCCTGGTCTTAATGAAAAATTGGTCACCCATCACTTACATGTCATACCTGGATCCAAGCCAATCAAGCAATCTCCGAGGCAATTCATACATGAGGTAGAAGAACAAATCAAGAACGAAATTCAGAAGTTACTAGTTGCTGGCTTCATCAGACCTATTCATCATCCGACCTGGTTAGCTAATGTGGTCCCAGTAAAGAAGAAAAACGGACAGATTCGGTGCTGCGTGGATTTCAGAGACTTGAACAAGTGCTGCCCCAAGGACGACTTTCCCTGCCTAACATCGACATGTTAGTAGACGCCACTAGCGGACACGGCATGTTTTCCTTCATGGATGGTTACTGGCTGCACAATCGGATAAGGATGTATGAGCACGATGCAAGTAAGACATCCTTCCGAACCCCTCTTGGCAATTTTTAGTATACTGTTATGCCATTCGGTTTAAAGAACGCCGGGCGCAACGTACCAACGTGTCTATGACGGCAATCTTCCATGACATGATGCATAAACAAGTAGAAGACTACGTAGATGATATTGTGGTCAAGTCAAGGGCTCGGCGAGATCACACCAACGTCTTACGGCAAGTGTTCGAGAGGTGTCCGAGAATACAAGTTGAAGATGAATCCTTTGAAATGCGCTTTCGAGGTGTCTCTTGGGCAAATTCCTAGGATTCAAGTAACCGCGGAAGGGATCAAGGTAGACCCGTCCAAGACTCAAGCTATCTTCACAATACCACCTCCACGAACCGTGAAGGAACTCCAAAGTTTCATGGGAAAGGTAAACTACATCCGACGTTTTATACCGGGTCTAGCCCAACTTGCCGCCTCATTCACTCCCTTGCTAAAGAAAGGAGCTAGCTTCATTTGGACCACAACCTAGCAATAGGCTTTTCAAAAAATTCAACGAATACTGTCATCTCCAACCGTTATGAAGTCTCCTGCACAAGGAAAGCCGCTACGTCTCTACACTGCCTTCAGTGACACCGCAGTAGGAGCTCTACTCGCTCAGGAAGGCGACGAGGGAATCGAACATCCCATATACTACTTCATCCGAATATTGAGAGATGCTGAACTCAGATACCCCAGAGCGGAGAAAGCATGTTTATCCTTGATCCATTCCATTCAAAAGTTCAGGCATTACCTACTTTGTCCCTAATGGGGTGATACTCGTGTCTAAATCGATCCTGCAAAGTTTTTACTTTCAAAGCCGGCCCCGACCGGAAGGACAGCAAGTGGCTTCTCCAAATGTCGAGCTGGACATAACGTGTCGCTCACCTAGAGCTATCAAGGGTCAAGCAGATTTCAGACTTCGCGCATTTCCGGAGAAGGCACTGCAGGCTACACGAAGATCTCCTTGGAGAATTCCCGAGACGTCTGTTTGGAAGAAGAAGTGTGGCTCTTGTATTTTGATGGCTCTGCTACCCCTAGCAGAAGAATACTTTGGAGGAGCGGGCGTGGTATTAGTATCTCCAAGCGGGAAGTATTCTCACACTCCTTCAAGCTATACTTGAATGCACCAACAACTCAAATAGAGTATGAAGCCTTTTCAGGGTGTCAATAGCAAGAAAGCGGAGTCACGCGCACGGGAGATAAGAGGTGACTCAAGTTATCGGTGAATCGAGATGAATGGGGTATACGCACTAAAGGAAGTAACACTAGCTCCATATCGATCGGGAAGCACGGTGGTTATCGAATTATTTTCTTTGATGCAACCATAACCCATGTCGGTGAGCTTAACAACAAACACGCCGATTGTCTAGCAACACCGGCTTCCAAATTGAAGTTCAAGGTTTGAAGAAACCACGACAAGAAAAGAGAGAACCATAGAATCGACATGGTTATCACAATACAAAGACACCAAGACCGACGATTGGCGAACTCCGATCATTCAAGAGCTAAACAGCTCACTCTCCCAAGGAAAGGTCGAGTCTTAAAACCTGCGGAACTTCTTCATGCTTCATGGTATGTCAGATTATCGGAACCCGAGATGGTTCCCTGTCAAGATGTCTTCGGGATGACGAAGCACAACTACTGGTGAATCATGTTCTACAACGAAATTTGTGGACAATCACCGGTGGTAACGCTTTACCGACGACTTCAACGCCCGGGGCTATACGCCGAGATGGAGACTCAATCCAGACTACTTGAAGTCCTGCTCAAATTTTCAACTACCGCCATATCAATTGGAAGTTTTCACGTAAACCACATTTGGGACTGGAGAGAACCAGTACATTAGTTATCTCCGTGACGGAACAACTCCTGGCAATCAAAAGGATGCTATCAAGATGAAGCAAAAGGTTAAGCGGTTCATATTGCATGAAGGGATCTGTATCGCAAGAGCTTCAGAGGTGATCTACTACGATGCTCGGCTGGAGAAGAAATCCCAATCATGTCAAGGGAAGCACATGAAGGGGAACATCAAGGGAAGAGGAAGCTGTTTCTCCGTGACACGAGAAATACTATTGGCGAGCCATGGAGGATGATGCAGCAGCTTTTGTGCAAAGTTGTAACAAATTCCAAATTCATGGGAACCTTGTTCACGCTCCTTCCACCCCTTCACACTCGGTAGCTTGGTCGATGGCCATTTTACGGTTGGGACTCGGACATTATCGGAAAAATCAATCCTCCATCATCGAGCGGTATGAGTACATCATAAGCTGCGGCAGAATACTTCACCAAATGGGTAGAGGCCATTCCCCTGCGAGGAACCAACAGGAGCAACAATTGCGGCATTCATAAAAGAACATATTATTTGTCGTTTCGGCGTGCCTAAGCATATCATCACCGATAATGGCACTCCCTTCGCCAATAAGCAGTACGAGTTACTCGAGGAGTATGGCATTAAAACGGGTCTTCTCCACCATTTATTATCCTCAAGGGAACCGGACAAGATGAAAGTACCAACAAGACATTGATCCGGATCATCGATTGAACAAGACACGACAATCTGGGAATGGCACGACCGTTACCAATGGCACTATGGGCATACCAGACATCGCCACAAGCTCCATTGGGGTTTCCCCATACTCACTTGTTTACTGGAGCGGATGCAATTCTCCCGGCGAGAGATCAAAATCCCATCACCAGATCGCGGCGGCAATCGGGAATCCACTCGGGAACGAGGCCGAAGCCTCTAACTCTAGAGTAGCGGAGTTAGACACTCTGGATTTCGAAGAGACAAAGCGTAAGAACGTACTCGGGCGTACGGGAACAGAATTTCCGGGCATACAACAAAATCGTGAAATCACGTGTTTTCAAAGTGGGAGATTTGGTTTTGAAAACGCCAAACACATCCAACAAGACATGTCCGCACCAAAGTTCTCACCGAAATGGGAAGGTCCTTGCCACGGTCACCAAGGTTTACAACACGCTCTACTATAAAATTATTAAGGTGGACGGAGGCAAATTGGAAGCAATCATCAATGGAAAGTGGCTCAAGGCATATCATGCCCGACCACTATCTATTTCTGTCAACAATCTGAGGCATTTATTTTCATTACATGTTTGAATCATCAATTATATTGAGAGATGCATCAATGAAAAAACATGTTTCACCAATCAAAACCCATGCAATTTATTCTGCAAAGATGTTCAATAAACTTTGACATAAAAGGAATACAGCTGAATACGACTTAGAAAAGGCCATCTAGAAGATTATAGTTCCTTGAGAGCATCATCTCCAGTCTAGTTTGATATCTTTTTGGTCTTTTCTTCAAGTCATGTACAGCCCCGCTCTACCTCCTTTGATTCTGCGGCGAGCCTTCTCTCTTCCAAGATAGCTTTCAGGCGAGAACAACATTCACGAGGATGCCCGCTCGATCGACCTTGATAATATCAAGACGCCGTCGTAACCAGCCACGTTGAACTCCATGGATTCGCAGTAGATACCATATTCTCCCACTTTTCGAGGCTTGATTCAAAGAACGTTGCGGATAGAAATATTCTCCATCTCAAGAATCATGGGAAGAAGGCGGTTTATCGCGGTGACCGCTTGCAGATGAGCAGTGCGGGCCACATTCCTGGTTGCGATATGGCCATTACTTCCTCCATAACTTTGTGTACAAAGACACAAACTCCTTCCGCACTAAGAATCCACCGACATCTCGGTAGGCTGGAGGATAAACATTTCATACGAACATCGAAGGAAAGACCGCATTGGGGTATTCATAAGATGAGACACCCGCATCGAGATCTTGAGGTTCACGGGGGTAGATGTGTTTGATTTTGAAGGAAGAGGACTGTTTAAGTCATCATCATCGATAACCGTCACACATGTTCCGGTAGGATATCTCTGCCAAGGATGAGAGGATTATTCACCCCGATCATTATGAAGAACAAGCAATTATGAGAAAAGGATAAAGAGACGAACCAGGGTATGATCTTCTTGACTCGGAGAACACGAAAGCAGGGATTCATCATGAAGGAACACGGAGTCGTGCCACGTTTAACGGAAGATCCTGGATGGTATGAAGAAGACGATAATGTGGTGTTCGACATGATGAGGAAACGGAGTTTACGCGGAAAGCCATATTGCAAAATCGTAAAAGTGGTTCAAAATCTCTATACCTTCATATGTGCCGGGAAACCCTAAAACGATTACGGTGCCCGATATATGGGGATTCGACAGGCCAAGTCGCTTTCTTTTGAGCCCTAATCGAAGAGCATCTCGGATACACGAACGATTCAACCAGCGGTGTAAGCACCCACGCCCGAATCCCAATAGAAGAAGAGTCTTGTCCCTAACTCAAACACCTAAGGGAGGAAGCCGGTTCATCAAGGCTTAAGATGGTGCACGTATGGAGGATTGCCCACGGCGGTAATCCCTCCGGGTAGACTTCCTTTATCTTGTCTCCTTTGTATATGTCACCATCTCATGCCTACCCCACAATAGTGTAACCATTATGTGCTAGGCGGGGGACTTAATGTTGATGGTGGATTTTCATTTAAGGTTGAAATTGTAAAAACCGAGAAAATTATGCTTACCGACATCTTGTAAAAGATAAGGCCATCAATAAGTGTTGGATACCTCCCACTTAATTCACCTAGAATGGAGCATGTGGCAACAATCCCATTCTATGAATACACGAAATTCATCCGGGTTGGAGCATGTAGCAACAATCCTATATACCCCAGGAATTTCTAGCATTATTAATTAATGCGCAATCGGCCTTGTATTTCGTACTCATTATCGGTGCGGCATGATGATCGAGTGTTGCTCTTCTGAGCAACACGAAACTCAAGCATTATAATGAAACCTCTCGGTGTGTTATACTAGCCGTTGAGCATCCGGGACTGGCCGTACTCGGTCAGGATATGATCATGATCATCCAACTCACAAGCATGATTGGATGACCCGGATCAATTCCATCACCCCCAAGCGGGTATGGAATATCCACCGCCAAACCAACGCGGACCCCGCATGGTCGGCCTCCCGCACTGGCCTAGCTTGCCAAAACGTCCAAACATAGCGGTATGGGCGGAAAACCCTAAAATTAGGGTTTGTGGAATATTACATGTGTCGCCAGCAGTCTCAACCATCCATCTTCGCAGTATAGATGTAGATTCAACGGCCCGGAGCATGTCAACACAATCACCGTGGGCTGGCGCATACCTCCGACCAATGGTCAGGACCAACCATGGTTGGTTATCCCATCGATGCTTAATGAAGTATTGACGCACGGCCTTCAAAAACCCAAAATTAGGGTTTTGAGCATCACGAGCGTCCATCTTCTCCGTGATGAATGGAGGGTCCAAGATTAGATTAGCGAGGTCCGGTCATACCAAAGATGACCACCGTGGACCCATCTATCCCTTCACCCGATCGGACAAGGCACATCATGCCTGGTCATTCCAAGACGCAGCGCCCAAACTAGCGTGGTCGCACCTCCCAAACCGCAACCGATCTCACCGCTCCAACTTCTCCATACGATTTGGATGGCTCGGATCACGTTTTAATGGGATATTCGGTATAGGCGTGAACATCAGCCTACCACCTTCACACCAGACCAATCGGCAAGACCGGCCAAAATTGGTCATCTTGGAACGTGCGTCGAGTGGGCATGACGCGCGACTCTTGCAAGACTTTGGTTTTCTCGTCATAAATTGATCACGACCACTCAACTTCACCGGACGGTGGGTGGCCCGAGATCATACTTTCGTGAGGTAATGGGTATAGGCGCCTACACCGTCATGTTGTCTACACACATGCACGGCCGGCCTTGTCAAAATTATATCCCATGCTTGGTTTCGACCAAGTCAAGAATTATGCTCGCGCACCTCTTCAAAAACCCTAATTCATTAACGGTCAGCGGAGATGAGTGTCTCAAAGATCATCTCGTCCAGTCCAACTTCACCAGACTTGGTTATACAACCCCCGGTCGGGGGTTAATTGGTCAAGTGAGGCGTCACCCATCACTTTACCACACCAGGATGCGCACTGCATAAAATACACATGATACTTCACAAGTACAACTTCCCGAATAACGCAGTTATTCAATTGACATTACATGCTACCTTCCGTGGATCCACGATTCACACATTCCAGGACATCAATCATGTCACAAAGGCGGGGGATACATACGGGGTATTGGTCTGGCGGTTTACAGCGTGCAGCGTGGAAACGCGCCATCACAAGAACTTGTTAGGAAGTTATGACGGTTATGGTGGAGAGAAGTGGGCAAGACCGATCGTGTAACACCGACACACAACTCCACTACTCCATCACTCCACTTCCTCCACTTCCCACGAGACGTGAATAAGGCTCAACGACTTGTATAAATAGGTTCTCCTCCCTATTTCCACCAACAAGAGCAAGTCCATACAAGAAACGAGAAACCAAGTGTTGATACAAGACACCGGAATCGATAGCTTGCATCCCGTAGCCGGTTCAACTTTCTCGTTACAAGTCATAAGCAAGCCCACACCTTCACAATTTCAACACCTTCTTCGCTTCCCTCCCTAAGATCAACCCCATCTCCTTCACTTTGTGACCGAAACAAGTCCGGGAACGCCATTTCTTGGTTTAGGCCGGACTTGCCAGCATTAATTTACGAATCTACAAGCACTCACCGCAAAAGTGCATTTGTTTAGGGTTTAGATTCATTCCTCATCCACACACCCCAAATTACCAAATTATAGAATAGTTTTCACCCATAAATAATATGGATAAACAAATTACAAGAATTCATTACTGTAGATTGGGCAAAACAATTTGCTAGTTTTTAAGGAATTAAGGAGACGACTGTACGGATGAGACTCCTCGAACCGAACAAGCTGCTTAACCTCACTCAGATGCACTGCAAAAGGAGTGCTTGAATTCGAGAAATCAATCTGTAAGACTCCGCCCTAAATCAATACAATGGTCGTTCCAGAGTCAATCCGGACACAAGAGAGGATGGGTCGATCTGTAGGAGGGAAGCTGAGAAATGTGTGAGATCAGTGGTGATCAAGGATTGTGAATGTGTTTAAGATTTTTGCAAGTTTTCTCGTGAATCTGTTGAGTTCGAATAAGTTGGTTGATTGATCAATTCTTGAGAGTGATTGCTCGGATCGTAATTCTTACGTTGTTTCAATCATGGGTTCGAGTCTTATTTATATTATAAGAAGTAGTAGACACATTGATCCCGTATGTGTGACGGTTGCTGAAGTCAAGGAGTGGGAAAGTGGAAATCGTGTTAAAACCAGTTACTCATCGTGCGGAGACTTGGTTGATTGTCCACCCACTACTTCGTTAACTCCTTCAACCGCTTGCACAACTTAGCCACATTCTCACCGTGGATGAACACACGTGTCGTAGGCCGCCAGACTAAAACCATAGCTAATATCCCCCATGTGACGCGATTGATGTCTCGTGATTGTGGAGTCTGCAAGGCAGACGTGTATTTAGTTAGCCAGTTGTTGACTTGAAGAGAAGATGAGTCTTTGTATTGCTGAGTTGAACATGATTTACAAATGTTCTAGGACTCATGAATTGAACATGTCTTTTGAGACAGAGATATAATTGTCTAATGAATGTTGATAATTATGGTGAGAAAATATTGCTCATTCGATGAACTGTTGAATATTTATAGTTGGACCAATATTTCTAATCTTGGAAAATATTGCTCGTTTGATGAATTTTTTGGTAGCGGGACCAAATAAAATATTAATCTAAGATACGTGAAAATAGACAGAGTATAATAATTAAAGTGTTGATTATGGGTTCAACATAAAATTATTAGTGTTTGAATCGAATTATGAACCTTGGATTCGAAACCTAATTTTGATCAATTCTTTGATTTATTGAAAATCAACCACGAAGTGAAGGAGGGAATGCTACATGGGATCATGTAGCGCCCAGATGCTCGAGTGGGCAAATACCAAAATCTCTTGAAGACAAGTTGGTGAAAAGATGATTAAATGCTGGTTTAATCATTTATTAAAATGGTGCTCGTCTGAGCATTAGGCAATAAAACCTAATTATGAAAAAATAAGGGACCGACCAAGGGGTCATGGAACAACCCCGGTTGGTCATGGGACCGACCGACGATCGTTTGATGAAATTCCAAGTTGTTTGGAAGAGTTTAAACCTAATGTGAACAAATTAGGTCAAATGATGAAAATGTGTGGGACAGAAGCCTCTTGCAAGCCAAAGGGACAACCTTGGTCGGTCAAGGTAATATGCTCATGTCACCATAGTGTCCATGCCTCAGTCCTGAGAATTTTGATATTTTCTGATGCGCGTTTGAGGAGCATTTGAGAAAAATATGAAGAAATCAGGGTTTGCTCAAATTGAGGAACTTCAT